>VZDJ01000015.1:334358-674010 GCA_008694505.1 Cyanoderma ruficeps
CTCTTGTTACAAAATGGCAAACAGCGCTTGACATTTTTAGTTACTTACGATTTGCGTCAAGTTCTCTTTGTATGAAAACTGACATTCAATTAAAATTTATTTGAGGCAATTTAAAATTGTTCATTAAAAAACTCTCTTAAATATGCTTGCTGCATTTCAAAAGTATCTTTGCATTTGAAAATATTATATGAAATAACTGAAATAATGGCCCGTAGAAGGGGAATTGAATTGGAAGCTTTCTGGTAGCCATGGCTTTGACAATCTTAGAGAAAGCAGATCTTATCCTCTCCCACTTGGGTTTAGCTGCAGATTGACAGAGGAAAACAGGCAATCTTACTTTTCCTTCTCTAATGTTGATTTTTCAGCTTTAATAGCCCTTAACTGAACTACTCAAATGGATTGAAACAAAGAAGATTTTCACCCTGCTTGCAGAAGAAACTGCAGCTCTCAAACAAAAAAAAAAATTGCTTTCCAGCATGAGTTACATCTTGTTCCATCTGCTTAGCCAAGGCCTTCGGTCAGGTTGGGGGCATCACCTTCCAAAGCTCAGGAACAGTAAACATGTCTTTGTGTCAATTGAAGAGGTGCAGACAAAATTTCAACAAAACATTACTTGATTTTTTTTTATTATTTTTTTTAAATGATGAATTTTTGGGGATGATGTTGTGGAATAATGTCCAGCACGGGCAGTATTTGTAGGGATTTTTGACCAAATTCTGGCCTAATGAAGCAAGGGAGTCCTAAATAGTTACCTTTGGTTGTACAGATTGTTACTTCAAGGTGGAAGGGCCTATATATCTCCTTTTTGAATTATTAGTTTTGAAGATGGAAAATGCTCTGTGTGAGCACTTAGGTAGCAACAGACAAAAATTAATTTCAACTGATAGGGGAAGAAACCATCCCCTTATCTAAAGTGAAAAGCAGTTGGGCAAATGAAAAGACAGTCACTGGGGAAGGCAGAAATGGATAATAAATATAAACCTGTATAACAGGGCACCATTTCAGCTGAATTTTTGTACTTGATTTGGCTTCTTAATGGTTGGCAATTATTTTTGTGCGGTTTAAATTAAACCTGCGCTTCAAAACCACCTGTTAAATGAACAAATCCTGCCTGGTTTAGGGTTTGTTTTTTTCAATGTTTCTTGAGCAGTTTGATTTTTACAGATAAGAGCTAGTGCAGACTTCTGTCAGCACAGTGTCACAGCAGAAGAGGAGCAGTAGAGCACTGCTGAGTGACAGCCTAGAGCTCAGAAATGTGCCATCCATCCTCCTGGAGGTTGCGATTTCCCCTGTGCTGGTGTGACATGTCACCCTCGCCGCACACGCCCCGCAGAGCCCGGCTGTGCCCGTGCGCTCCAGCCTGCGCTTCCCAAGCCTGACTCACGGTGCTTTCCCGAGGCATCGACGTGCGAGGAGCAGCTGATCTACACGCTCCGGGTGGTCTTTGCCAGGACGTGAGGATGGTGGGGTGTACCTGAGCTCTGAGGCGTGGCTGTAGGTCCGTGAAACCTGGAGAAATACAGAGCAGCAAAGGCCAGGCTGTGCCCGTGCATGGTTATCACGTGGAGAGAATGATGTATTTTTTACAGGAATCATAAAGAGCTGTTCCTCAGGCAGTGGAACTTCACGCTGCTAACACACATACACACACATATAAAAGTTTACAGGGTTTTTTGGGGTTATTTTTTTTTTCCTAAATTTAAATTTTACATCTTTTCCGCAGGAATTTGAAAGTGGGTGACTAGAAGTGACTAATATCCCATCGTCGTTTCCTTAATGGGGAGGAGGTCTCTTAACCTGTGTGATATTTTTAAGCTAATAAATAAACAGCTTAAGTTCTTAACGCTAAACTTGCCGATCAAATCAGCCTCGTGCCATTTCCCAGTGAAGCTCCGCGATCTCCTTTCAGCTGTGGTTCGGTGTTCCCTGCAACTCCTCAGAAAATACGGAGCTGTGGTACTCTGCCTGTGGGGGAAAAGCCTGGAGCCACATAGTGATGTTATCTGTTTAGCAGTGTGAAAGAGAAATTCCCTATTCACAGCCCCTCACAGTCAACACTGCCTGCTGGTAAACTTTAAATCGGCCGAGTTGCTCACTGTCGTGATTAAAAGCCATTTGTTTCTTTCTTGTCCTATGCTGTGTTTGGCAAAACAGGAGGGACAAAAGTCTCACCATTGCTTGCATGCCCAGCAAAGAATTGCACGTTGTCCAATTGTATGGGTTGTTCTTGTCCTTAAAAATATGGTCTAATAATACTATAGATACCAGAGGACCTTTTCATTTGCCCATTGTGAGTAAAATGAAAAGCTGAAGTCTTAAATATCAAAGTGCAGTTCTGTGACTTGTGAAACTGAGTAGGTATATCCAGCAGCTACAGAAAAATGACAGGACAAAACCTCAAACAAGCCATCGTTGTTTCTTCCCAAAGCTGCCAAAAAAAAAAAAAANAAAAAGAAAAAAAAAGAAAAAAGGCTTTAGAATGATATTCAGCTTTTAATTAAGACAAATGAGAAATGTCACAAATAATCCATTTTACGGGTCACAGCAAAACCATGCAGAATATAGAATTTGTCCTGTAGAACTTCTCCTTAAGCATTGATGTAATTCCAAGCCCCATTTAACATGAGTTTTTCTTGAACTTTACTACTGTGTCAGAGGCTGAAATACTACAAATAATTCTAAAACCTGAATAGCAGTTGCTGATGTTCCTAATACTAAGATGAAATATCTGCATCCTCCTGTATTAAAAATGGAAAATGAAGTAGAGAGAATAAAAAAAGAAAACAAAGTATTGGAAGCTGTGGAATTATATATTTGGAACAGCTCTAAAAGATGAGGTGCTTTTCAGTGTTCTAAATTAAAAAATATTACTGGGGGGGGGTCATCTATAGCAATAAAAGGCTTTGTGTTTGGTTGGTTGTTTTTTATCAGTGATATGTATTCTTCAGCTGAGGGGAAAAAGTCCATTTCAACAATCAAGTGGACATATTTGTGCTCCTATTTTAGGAACATACTCCTTTTATAGGCATTAAACAGTTTACTACTGAAAAATTTTCATTTATTATATCTGCTTCATGAAGGGTCTTTCACGTAAACATTATAAAAAGGATTTGGTGTTGGATTTAGAAGTTGGGGTTTGGGGTTTTTTGCCCTTTGTTCTCATTTTGTATTTTATTTCTTTGGAGAACTCTCTTTTTTCCCCCCCTTTCAGGAAATTTCACATAATCTTTTCCATTCGTCATCAGCCAGGTTGCTGATTACCAGAGTAACTGCCAAGCTTTCAACTCCTTGTCATCAATGGGCTGTGAATGACAGACAGCATTAATGTTGGCAAGCTCCCACTCTCCTTTTTGCCTTTCCCAAATGTAATTAAACCGCACTAATACAGCAAAAGAAAAGCTGCAGCTTTATTTTACTCGCCCTAATAACACAACAATTAAATCAGAGGAGCACACAATTCAGTCAAACAAACCCATCACGACAAGGAAATTCAGAGGTAAGGGAAGTGTGGATTTATCATTTAGAGAGAAACATGAGTGGAGTCTTCCTTTCCTTTCCTGGCACTCCAGCCACTGCAGTGTTTGACCTTTGGTGAGAAGATGAGTCCAGACGAGGAGGAACCACTCTCTTACAGCCTGGGGAAAGGCCTCCAGTGCTTCCTCTTCTGTTGCACCTTTGGGTTAAGCATAAAAGGGAATAATTAGCTTCTCCTACAAATGATCTGCTGTCCCCCGAGGCAGGGGATGGCTGCATAAGGGACAAAAAGGGTGGGGGTCAGAATGTACAGTTTGGACAGCACTGTAAGCCTTGTCCACCAGAAGGACACAGCATTCTCCTGAGCTTTGAGGAAGCCTTGACTCTTTATTTTAATGTCTGCAGTGGCTAGAGGACAGCCAGGAGTTAGGAAGAGAGAGGAACCAGAGTCCTCACCTCACTTGCAGGGCACTGTGGAAATCTGTAGAATGCACATACACCACTGAAGCAGATAAATTATCAGGAAATTTATATATATATATATATATGTTTCCCTGGATCAAGGCCAGTGAAGAAGTTACTGGCTCGTATAAAAGCAATGGAATTTCCCCATAAATCTCTCATTTCTCTCGCAGCAGTGTTCTAGGGTGGGAAGCAAGGACTCCTAAGGAGGCTGAGAACTGCCTGCCACGAGCTGTGTTAGCACAGCTCTGAGGCTGGCAGGAGAGCCTGTCTCATCCTTCAAGCCATCCTTAAAAGTAACACAGTTGGCTTACAAAACGAAGCAAATTTACAGTAATGCAAAGGAATAGTTTGACTAAATGCTGACAGAAGAAAATAAAGGCTGTTATACACCTAGCCAGATACAAGGGACACTACACTCAAAATGGAAAAGCCAAGACCCTCCTCACCCTGTATTTGACCAAAGTAGACACAACTTCCAGCATGACAACCCTCAGGCCAGCTTGGCTAAAGAGACTAAATGAGTCTGCCTGCTTCTGCAGTTTGGGTGAATAATGGTGACTGTTAGCTGACAGGTGGTACCTTATAAATCCAGCCTGTGCCAAATTCTCTGAGGAACTGTCAGTACACACTGTAAGTAAAGAAGTAAGTTCTGTGGAGTAAGTCATTTACAACTCTGAACAAATTGTCCTGCAATGCCAAAAGCAGTTCACTATGATGGTTATTGTCCAGAGGAAGAAAACTTTGGCTGAAATCATCTTCTAGACAAAGTTTAAAGCAGGGTGTTATGCGTTAATAATTTTTTTGTAGGTCTGGAGCTGAGGTGATTTTTTTGCATGCCTGCTAATGTGGCTAAAGTGTAGTGAACAGAAAAAAGAAATAAAAGGGAGGCATGTAAAACATAAAAGTGTAGACCCACTGAAGAAAAAGCATAGTTGTATAGGGGAAACACTAAAGAGATGGAGTTGGGGTTTTCTGTTAGATTTGTTTTCATACAGTGCTGTTGCTTTAAACAGGCAGTTGCAAAATGGCCCAAAAGACCTTTTGGTTGAGTGTCATGATTTTCTACTTGATTCAGCAAAGATCAAGGCTGCAATGTTCCAAGCCAGCTCCAGGCCCTCAGAGGGAGAAACAGCACATCAAACACCCACCTCATCTGTTTTTGCCATCAAGCAAAGAAAGAAGAGGCCACAAAGGACATGGAAAAAAACATATCAGAAGGGCATAAGTGAGACTTCAGCTGTTCTTGTGTGTCAACCATAATTCTTGTTAGAAAAAAAAAAAAAAAATGGCAGATTTGGTTCCTGTGTAGAAACCACCTTGAACACTTTAAAAAGCTTGCTCAGAGTTCCCATGAATAGATGATTCCCAAGACTCTGTAAAAATTTAATCTGATTTTCAGACTGAATACTAAGCGAAGATTGGCGATAGAAATTTCCCCTAAAAATGAGAGAAAATGCTTTTATTGCAAGCAAGGTTTTCAGCATTCAATGTGGTGGCCTTTGATTGTTGTAGTGGGCAGCTACATTTGAGGCACTGCTAACAGAGGCTTTGGTCCACGACTACTCCTGTCTTACTCACTACACCTAAATAACATCCTGGACACATGTTAGTGTCTTTGAACAAAATAAGATATATTTACAAATTGGTTGGGATCAACCCAAAGCTGCTGGCCTGAAACTGCCCCCAAAGCAATGGGGATTGTGTTAGAAAGAATTCAGGTCTGGCACATACAGCAGCAGGGAGGGAAGTTCTTAGGATCTTTGGACACCAGAGAGCTCCCCAGAGACTTCCAGATGTGCAGTTTTGAGGGACTTAAATCCTATCAGAGAAGGTTTTTTCCTGTGTTTTGCAATATTACATAACATTCCCATAAAAAGGGAAGGAAAAGAATTTAATTTCAATGGTCATTGCGTGATTCATTATTGAGAGATGAAGTGGTTCTTTTGACTTTTTCTCTGTTAATTGACCAGGGTTGCAAACTTCATTTTCAATTAGACACGGATGCTACTGTTTATGGACTGGGTATCGATACAGGAATTAAAATTACTTAAGAGGATGACAGCCTATTAAGAGTCAAAGGCTAACCTCTCATGGGAAAAATTACTTTATGTGGTTAAAACTGTAGAATACATTCACAGCTACTTGTAGGAAAGAGGCTTCTGGTGGGAATGGACCAGCAGTGGTTTCTTCAGATTCAGAACCACAGGGGCAACTTACTTCCACCACAGGCTGGAATAACTGGTGCTATGGTTTTGTAGCAACCCAAAAGCATGGCCTGAGGTTTAACATTGACTGCTATTGTTGTCTTGTCCAAATAACTTCATTATGGATTGCCAATGCCAAGCCTGAGCAAGCAAGGAGCACATTTGGGGAGAGGTGATTTTTTTTCCTCCTCTCCTGTATTTTTCAGGAGTGCAAATCCACTGGAACAGTTGCTGCAGGGATTCCCAAGAAACTGAGTGATTCCCACAGAGAGAATCTGCTACCAGAGTACTGTGCCATTTGCAACAGCCATCCTCGAATATAATCTGTCCCAGTGTGTGTGAAAACTCCCAAGTTTTTTTCACCTCACTGATAACTGTATTCACAGTGGAATAGCTCAGAGTTTACCACCAAGTTCTGTATAAAAGATGAAGGAAAGCAGTAGATTATAAGCTTTATTACAGATCTACTAAAAAAGGAAGGATGTAGCGTAATGTCATCATTTGAAAACTGCTGGCAATTTGAAATGTTGTAAAGTGATATGATTTGCTTTGCATGGGTTACAAAATGGATGTAGAAGTTGCAGGGTACCATTAAGATGCAGGAAAAGCCTCTCTTGAGCAGGGTTTTGCTAAGCAGATCTTTCTGACATTTTTAATAAGGACTAGTATTTATTATTTGTTCGGGAATTTTGCAGTAGTTCCCAAAAATTAAATAAAGGTCATTTGGGAAGGCATTGTCAGGGCCCTGATTGCACTAATAAGTCTTAACATCCCTGACCAGCCCCACCTGAGCCCTCCACCCATATTTCTTGAGAGTCCAAGAGCTCTATTTAAGCCCAGCCCCTGGTCTTTGTTCTCTCCTTAAGCTTTGCTGGAGAAGTTATGGGTGAGAGTCACGTTATGCAACCAGATTTGAACCCGCGCTCTGACTTCCCAGCTTGATCTGGGCCTGCCTCATCATCACAGTCTTGCCTTAAGACCTGGATTCTTCTTTGGAGCTGGCCACCATCTCTGGATTTATACCTACAGGTATCCTGAACTTCTGTGGGATGGAGCTTGGCCTGCCTTGGTGGCCCCAGCATTCCTCTTGGCTCACCTTCCTTTAGGAAATAGCCCTGCCCAGGTTACTTCCTCACAAAGTAGCAAAGAGGATTAGTGAGATATGAAATTTTGGGGTGGGTTGTATGCAAGTCAGGGAAGAAGTTTTGAATTGAAAGTGTTTGTGTAGCTTGTGAGACTATAGGAAATCTATTAAATGCCTGCCATGTTGGTGCAACAACTTCTGATAAGATAGTGGAGGGATTCAGAGTGGATGCTGGCAGTTCAGCTGACTTTCTTATCAACAAGAGGCAGAAATTAGTATTTTGTATTCATTTGGAAGCTGTAGAAGTTTAGGCTGGTGCTCCTCATTCTTGGTTGGGGACTGAAGATTTGGGAAATCCTGTACCTGGAGGTTTTGTGGAGTAGCAGCTATTTAGGCCATTCAGAAGAGGTCATTCATTAAGTCTCCTTTAATTCCAAAGGGAGAAAAACCTAAATGGCCCATGCTTGCTGGATATGTTTAAAGACAACCTGTGATAAATGAGATTGTCTACTACTGATACTCTGAGTGTGTAAGCCAGAAGTACTCCCCTACTCTTGGGTGTGGGTGCAGTGCTGAGACAAGACCCAGAACACACCAGACCTTCATTCAAAGGAAGCTTGGAGTTTCTCAGCTGGGGAGATCAGGGCTGCAGAGTGTGCCAGGGATGACTCTTTTTCAGTAGTAACAGTGTTATTCCTCAGGTAAAGAGGATTTGTTAAAAGCATCTTAGGCCCTGTTTGATTTTACTGGATTTAAGATAGTTCCTAAGTTTCTGGCAAACTTTGGAGATGATCATGTCCTCCCTACAGAACACACAGATGGAACTACTTGGAACTGGGAGTTTGAGTCCCTATCACTGCTTTGTGAAGTCAATGCTCATTTTATCTGTGATAATCACTGAGCAGCTGAATGGTTTGGGGAACTTCCAGTTCAGAAGAATTCCTGAAAATATCTCACTTAGATTTGATTTGGACTGGAATCAAGTCTGAAAAGCCCCCTCAAATTTCCATTGAACTACAAATCTTGCTTTTGAGCCAAATTTGATTGGAAAACTTAAACCAACTAAACGTTGGATAGGGCCCTACATGGATCTGATGTAAATGCAAGTAGTGTCACTGGAGATAATTTGGGGTTCAGCCCTGGATATAAATTGTCATGTCCAACTGAGAGCATTTCCAGGGTTAAGATTGTTTCTCTCTCTTTCTCATCCTAGAATTTGAGAGAGTACTTGTCAATCTCAAAATTGCAAAAGCCATTTCAATAAGGAGCTGCTCCCCCCTGCCCCCCTCGTTAGGGCATAATGTGTGGGGTGCTGCAGCCAGAAATTTCTGCTCATAAACCTGACACTACTCAGGAGCCTTTAGTTGTGTGTCCTGTAAGCACCTGACAGTAACCTGGGCAGCATGGAGAAAACTCCAAGGACATGGTGCACTGAGCTACAATTTGGGAGTAGCACATGAAAACACCCTAATAGATAGGGTACTATCCTATAGCTACTATAGATAGATACTTAAAATTATGTAATTTGTATTGAATCCTCTAGAAAGACTCTTCTACTTTTTTTTTTCCCTTTTGAAGGTGACATATAGATGTCAACCTTCTGTCCTAAGCTGCTGTGATGAGCACATGAAGTTAACAGATATGGCTGTGAATTGTCTCGAATCACATCCCAGCACCTTCCTCACAATTCTAGTAAACTGTAAAGCTTCTTCAAGAAACACGGCAGTAGAAGTGATGGAGATTTCAATCCAAGCAAAGTCATTTGTCCAGATTCAAAGAGTCTTCTTTGAGTCCTCTTCTGTTCAAGCCAACAAGGTGGCATCAGAGAAATAGCTGACCAACCAGTTTCTCCTCCAACTGGAGCAACCTTCCATGGCCAAAGCTGTGAGTTAGCAGGTAAGAGGTGTTATAACACACATGTGTTACTTGATAGAATAGCTTTGACAGTTTAAGAACCAGTTTCTTTTATTCACTGCATGGATCCAGGTTGTCATCTTGCTGTTTGTGAACGAAGAGTAGGGAGAAAAAGAAATGTTGGCACGGGGATACGTAGGTCCTTTCACACCTAAGTTAAGGAATAGGGACATGCACAAAAGAAAATTCCACACTAGAAACTTTTTTGTTCATGATGCCAAGAAAAAAGCATGAAAGATAATACTATTAAGGTTGGAAAATAGGAATCTCATGCCACTGACGTTAGAACCTCGGAAATAATGTGTCAACAATGTTGGAACATTTAGAATACAATCTTTTACTGTTTCAATGTCATCAACATGTTGTTCTCACTATTTTCTGAGGCAGGAGAATTTATTGAGTCAATTTGTCTTCAACATGTTAAATGTTCTATGTGTAGGAGGGCAAGCTAACCTTATTTATATAGTATTACAAGGGAGAATGCTAACTCACTTTTGCACTCTTGAAAGCTGTACTTCTTCTGACAGAAAATACCACACATTCAACACCCAGGCAGGTGTGAGAATACTGTTTCTTAAGAGAATGGCTTCAAAAAAGAAGAAATATACTGTGGGGTAACCCAACCTGTGGTGTTGAAGATACACAGGAGAGTTTATTTGGCTCTTGTTGCTTTGCTAAAACTCAGACCAGGTACTCATCCATCTTCCCTACACAAATTATCTCTCTGAATGAGACCCTAAGATATCTTTTCTTACTGACCTTGACATATTGGCCCCCTTTCTGCTTCATGTGTTGGTTTAATCTTCTCAGCTCCACCTTTTTAATGTAATTTTGTGTTGCTCTTTGTGATTTACAGGAAGATTTTTTTCTCTTTTTCTGCCTTGACGTTAATTTTGTTACCCCTTTCCCGCAGGTTTTGTTAGAGCAAATGAAACTCAACCCTTAATGTTTTTCTTATCTTTAACCCTGGCCACTTTATATCTGCTGTGTGATCCTAAGGGTCTCAGTTCTCCAGTCTGCTCCTTCTGACTGAGTTGGTTTTTTATCACTGTCTGGTACAACATCCCTCTCCACTGCTGCACGTACTCAAATCCAGCTGGAAATGGGGCTGCTTTGTGCTAATTCCACATCTTGCAGCAATATCCAAGAGACTCCACCTCTCCAAGAGTTGCTTCTGACTGAGGTGCTCTTCCTGCAAGTGATCTTCATAGTACTAAACTTCTGTGGCTGTTCTTTTCACATCCCCTTCCCCACTTGGTAGCTGCCAAACACCTTTGGTATTTTCCCCGTTACTTCTCCTGTACACCCGTTTCCTGTACACACACACAACTGAGGCTGTGACTGTGTGTATTCCTGTACCTATGTTCCCTGATATTTCCCTGCAATCTGTTTGAGATCAGTGGTTGTTTATTTGAAACTTGACCCTGAAAATCTAATTTAAATATGTGCTCGTTACATTTTTAACTTTTGCCCTTTTCATTTTTCCCAGCACAATTTTCCCTTCTCTAGGCAGCTCATTCCTCCTGCCTCATCTTTTTCAACCCTTACTTTTTAGGTTTTCTAAGCAGCTTTGTATTTCCTCCAGTTTCAATGGGTGTTGGTCAAACCTTAACCTGTACGTTTCTGCAGAGCAGACATCCCATATAAATAAAATATCTAACAGCCCTTTTACCCCCTAGCAAAGGTAGGTTTGGTAATATTTCTACGTGATTAATTAATCCTTAAATGCCTTCCTGTTTCTGCGAGGGATGCCATATGTTTGCCTTTCCCCCCTTCTAGCAGAGGTGACGTAGCTTTTGCTAATCATGTGAAAGGTGGTATCGTATGCAGAGAGAGGATAACAAGCAGGCTGGAGCCAAACAAGTCTAAGGGGTTCACAACTTGCGAGGCATGGTCTGACACCTCTTTTCTTTTCCTCCCCACTCTGCCAAATATTTCTTCAAAACATGACTGGCTTCTTCTCTTGCTAAAATAGGGGTCCTTGCCATACTGTGTCTTGTGTCACAGATACTACAATCTGTTCTCCTTTGGCTTTATAACAGCAACCTTACTGATTCAAGCTAAGCCACTAGAAGCCACAGTCCTTGGATGTCAGTCTCAAAGCTCAGTCTCTCCTTTCCTCTCCACTTTAAATAGTTGCATCAGCTTTTCACACTGAGCAGAACGTCATCAGTTGCCTTTCAGCACTCAGTGCCTGTCTGGTGACATTTCTGTTAGCTTGAACCCAGCAAACACCCTGCTTCTGCAGGCTGGTATGGGCCATCCTCCTTCCCTGCTCTCTCAAATCAAACCCATGTGCCTGGAACATTGTGATGTTGTTCCTTGCAGCCTCACTTATCAGCTGCACCGCAGTACTCTTCTCATTCTTCTGAATCTTGCTATCAATGATACTAAATGTCCAAAACAAACAGCCCAGCCCTTAAATATTAAAACTAGGTGGGTGCTTTATGGAGATGCACATCTCATTGTTCACTGTTGTGTCTCCAGGAAGAGCAATCTCTGACTGAAAATTTTGTCATGGTTGAGATGTTTGCATGGTCACTCTTGCACACATGGATCCTTGACATCTGAAAATATCCTAATCTAAATAACCCTCTTTTCCTCAGCAGAGCTAATTGTAATGTTTCTGGTCACTTAATTCACTAATGCTTGAAAAATTTGGCTAGTGTGGAACCCTTGCTGTCTGGCAAATTTGTTAAATACTGTTAATGACTTGTGGAGGTACTCTGGGAAAGATAGATGTACATGCTGAGAACATGATTGCACAAGTGAAAACCATAGAAAGAAGCTTTTAATGTTTGTGGACAGTGTATTTATCTGTTTTATTGTTACACACTGTGTTTATCTCCCCTCACTCACTTACTTGTTAATGTTCCCTCACTTTCTACTACCTTTATTGTGTATAATGCATTCTTATACCAGCACTCCCTTAAGTTTCCATGGGTTTAAGGTTACAAGTGGAATGAAATTTCCTTCTCCTGTCTTTTGTAGTTCAGATCATCACCTACCTGCCAAAACAGGCCTGCAAAAATACCAAGTGTATGTATCCTGTGAACATACAAAACAATGGATGTAAACTGCATCCAAGGAGCTCTACAAGTTTGCGTGTTTGAGGATATTTTAACCACCAAAACTCTCACTCGAGACCTAAAATTTGGACATTATTCAAACCCCAAAGAAAAATAGGGTGAGAAGTAGAACTGGAGTTGTTGAAATAAGAAGTTGGAAGAATGTCCACTTAGTTTCTCCACTTAGTGATGTAAATCCTTTAAAAGGCAAGAGCTCAGTGTGCTGGAGTAGGAAAGATTTGAGTTATTTCTCTAAAGTGGATGAAATAACAGTGACATAAAAATATCTTTTTGATATCTGATGGTGTTAGGATTTTAGCTGAAGTGTACTTGCACTCTAAAAAAGCATGATTTATGATGGGACACTGCAAAATGAGGTCTGTGCCCACACTATAACCTTCATGTTTTTGGATTTTACTGTGAATGTAATGAAGTAGAGCTAGGTTTGTCTAAATAGGAGCAAAAACAAGTGAGGTACTTAAAATCCAGGGTAAAAGAAGGAAACAAGATGGAGTTGTGATGTCCCTGTAAGCTCCGTGGAGCAGGCTCTGATTCTTTCTTAGCACTTACACCATGCCCAGATTAATAGAAGGACCCTAATTATGGATCTGGAGCAAGAGAATAGAAGATAAATTAATCTTCAAGAGACCCAAATCACAGAGCAATAGCATCTGAGAGGAAAATGTCATTAAACATGCTGCAAACATGCTGAAATTAAATTTACTAAGGGGATGCTTAGTCAGAAGATTTTACGAAGTTGGGTGCTTTGTCTAAAAGATTTCTATTACATTCTCCATGTACATTAGGCAATGATTTCCAGCTTCCTAAATTTGTTACTTGTTTAATTTTTTTTCCCAATTACTCTCCTTAATTTTGTTTCATTACTTCCCACAATGTTAAACCACATAAAAGAACATCTACACTTATAGCTTCTCACTATCCAAAATGAAAGTATAAAAAAACCCTAGACCTGTTAATTCTGCAGCTGCTGAGGTATCTGTGCTGTAGCAAGGTCTAGTCCAGTATAGTCTGGACTAGACTCAGTTGCAACAATAAGTGATTCTGGAAGCCATGCAACTTTCACTGACATTGACATTAAAGCTCAGAGTTTAGTGACTTGTTTTGAGTCATGCAGTCTTATGCCTTGATTTACTTGGGCAAAAAAGGAACTGAATGAAGACTAGACTAGACTAAACTAGCTTTTTTTTCCCCTGAAAAAAAAAATTCTAGGGGGAGGATGAAAAAGAGGAATAAACAAACTACTGGGAGAGGGGAAAATATATCTAAATAGAAGAGAAATTGAGAGATTTAAGTTGCTGCTCAAAGGATTTCTAAGCAGTGCTCAGATGTGCCCTTAAACTTTGTCATGTACCTGTGAGGTAAACCTGAGTTTATACCTTTGATGCTTGGTTCTGGGGAGGTTCACGAATTCTCTGATTTCCAGGAAAAGCCCTAATTAGAGAGAAGATGATTTTTTGGAGTAGACCTATCTTCAAATCCCCTTCATATTTTTTCTTTTTCTCCAAAGCTGTCCTAACCATTAAACTACACAAGGCCAAATAATAACCTCAACCTCATTTGAACAACTTTCCTTACGAATCTGGCCACTTCTTTCCAAATCTTCGTTCTTCAGAAATAAAACACTTCGGGTCAAAGAAAACGTTTCCTTTCACTTGAAAAGAAATGTTTTTGCTTTCCTTAAAGCTAAAAGTGTAACTGTGGATCATACCGAAGCCAAAAGTATATTAGATTCAGCTACCAAAATCATTTATTAGCACAGCTCTATGGCAGGGTGTTTTTCATGGCAAATTAACAACTGTAGTGTGCCTTAGGACCTTTGGATGAAAGGGAGTATAGAACTGGAAGGGATCATTAGGTCTATTTAATTTGCCTTTAAGTAACATGATGGAGGAAATAATCAGTATATTAAACATACATGAAATATTTTTGGAATGTGTAGTCTGCTGGAAAGGAATGAATAGTTCATGTTATTAGCTGGAAAATGAAGTATATATAATCCACTGTGTGTGGTTGTCATCAAAACCCTACTAGAAATGCAAGAGTAAATGTGCTATTTTTACCTTCCCTTTCTTTCCTGCTTTGTTTGTGGCTTTGGCAGAACAAAAAAAAGACCTGGATAAAACGAGAGAGATTGTTTTTCATTCATCACGATTGCGTTTGAGGTTCCGTCTTCAGCATGAAGGCACAATAAGCTTTTCATTTATTATTTGCATTGGAGTAGGGCATGGAAGCCTAGGCTGATAGCAGAACTCCACCTCTAGGCACTCGTGCTCGTGGGGAGGAAGGGTCCCTGCATCTGAAGAGTTTATGATAAAACAGTTGTGGCCAATGCTGAGGGGTGAACAGAGCCATAGAAGAAGAACCCTGAACACAAATGTGTTCACCTCATACCTGGAACATCATTCCAGTGCTTGGTTTCTGCCCTGCTGCCTCCCCTGATGTGCATCCCTATGGGAAGAGTGTGATACATGAGGCACTGCAAAGTGCACAAGTACGTACCTGCGCTGTTTTAACTTTGTTGTGACAGAAATTTAAAAATAAATATATTCCTTTCACCTCCCGAATCTGACCTGGCAAGAACATTCATTTTAAAAAGCTGGGGGTAATGCCATACAAGATTATTAATCAGCCTTCAATCCATACCCTTTGTAAGAGAAAATGGGATGGTACGTGCCTAGTCTTATTTTATTGCAGTATTTTAACAACAGATGCAATGCTGCCTTTGTTATTATCCTTTATTCCTCAGACAGTGTTCCCCCTCCTAATTATTACTTGTCTTCAGTAAGATTGAGAAATGGCATTTTTTTGAGCTCAGGTAAATATCAAAGCAATCTTACTTGTAATGACAGAGCTGCTTTCACTGGGGAGTGAAGTGTAATGAACTAAAAAAGGAATTTAATATGCTTTCCAAATTAAATAATGTATTAATTTCTGCTGAACAGTGGTCCCCAGCCCCCCTGAAAACAGTGGGTCTTGTATAAACACCTGCAGAGTTGGAGGGTGGTTTGGCAATCAGTAGCCAAGCAGCAAAAGGTAGATCAGGACCATCCCCTTCAGCTCAAAGTTGCCCACGGGTGGCCTTTGCCCAGGGCTCCCTGTGGGGGACTCTGGGGACACTGGGCTGTGTCCTTTGTCTCTTCCTTGGTTTTGCCTCTTCCCCACCAGCACTGGAGGATTTTACTGACCCAATTCCCTCCGTGTGAGCCCCAGGTTTGTTCTCTTGCCATCCATCACAACATGCAGCATCTTCCTTGCCCTCGCTTGCTGGAATCAGGATTATACCTCCCCCTCAAAAATGGCTGGGTTTCAGCTTTTGTGATAGCAGAGAACTGTTTGAATATAGAAATTCTAAAGGTTTGAAAAATCAAAGACATGTTAAAAAACAGGCGATTTCTCTTTAGTGTTTCTTGTAGGCAGATACTCTTTTGTTTCAGGTACGTGTTTATGTAAAAGGAATAGGAGAAGATAAGAAACTCATTCAACTCAGTAGTTCTAGTTCTCTTAGAGAATTCTTTAGGATTGTGCTGAAAAATCACTGCATTGAATGACTTTTTCCCCCCTCTGACAACATTATTTTTTTTTCCTCTCTGAAATATATATTTTCTTTTATTTCAGAAAAGGAACAACAACAAAAAAAATCCAAACAATTTTGGGTAGAATTTAGCGATTACTCACTGTAGCATGGCTTGAGATTATTAAAAGCAGCGTTGCTGAGAGCAAGTATGGGCACAGAAACCTGTATTCCACCACTCTCTACAGAATAACCATAATTAAGGCATTCTTATCTAGGTAGAGAGAAACAGACTCTCAAAAGTGTTAAGAAATAAAGGAATAG
The DNA here is from genome assembly GCA_008694505.1 of Cyanoderma ruficeps. Classification (NCBI taxonomy): domain Eukaryota; kingdom Metazoa; phylum Chordata; class Aves; order Passeriformes; family Timaliidae; genus Cyanoderma; species Cyanoderma ruficeps. The sequence continues at coordinate 350,424 of VZDJ01000015.1, forward strand.
TCTCTGAAAAGGAGAAATATCTAGTCTATTGATACAGTGGAACTCACTCTGGCCAGAAATTTGCTGTTTAAGACCTACTTAAAAAAAATCTAATTTTGTTCATTAAACTCAAATCTATTTCATTTAAATCAATACTTAATGAGTGAAATCAACTTTTTCACTCTGGGAGAAATAAAAGTAAGGATCTGCTTCCCAGGCTTAACTTTTCGGCTGTTCCATTGCTCTGTATATTACTCCTATTATTTCAAAACAAGCCAGTAGTACTTATAGATATCCTTTATTTTTTCAGACCGAAGTGACAAAATATCTTTTTTTTTTTCATTAAAACATAAACAAGAAGCTGTTTCAATCAGAACTCGAAAACAGCTACTCATTATTATTTTTGAAGTAAAATATTAAGTTCTCCTGCACCACGGCACCGACTCAGGGAGCACTCACACGTTCTTCCTAATACCTGGAATCAAGCACAAAAATAAGAATAATGTTTAAAAAAAGTTATTTAAGATATTTCCCCCTCCGAACTTTTTTTTTTAAACAGGTTCTTAAAAATATTTCTTCTGGAGAAGGATATTGGGAAGGCATTTCCCCTCAGTTTTCTTTTATATTTTGCTTTTTAGTCGGTTTTTCCCCCGTTTCTCCGCGGGCCCGGCCTCAGCCCTCGGCGGCTCCTGAGGGGGCCCGGGCGGGGCGGTGGCGCCCCCTCGTGGCAGGCGGCGGGAGCGGCCGCGCCTGCTCGGCCTCATCCGGCCCCGGGGCCTTTCCCTCAGGGAAGGGCCGCAAGTGCTTCCAAAGGAGCGTTTATCTGGATATTGGGGTTGGGAAATTCTTCACCGAAAGGGTGGCGAAGCCTTGGGACAGGCTGCCCAGGGAAGGGTTTGATTTGCCGACCACAGTGTTCCAGAAACTCACAGATGTGGTGTTTAGTGTGCGGTAAAATTCACAGTGCCGGAGGTTTACGTCCAAAAGGGAGGCAGAGGAGTCCTGTAACTTAATTCGAATAAAAGGAGAGGCCACGGGTCTTTCAAATTTTTGGGGGTGCAGCCCCCTTTTTATCCTAATTTCCCAGACACATCACTCTCTTCCTTCTCCCATGGCCTGAGCTACTTGGAATGTACAGATTTCCCAAATCGCCTACTCCACGCCCCCCTCTAATACACAACCCCCTTTCTTTTTTTTCCTCTTATAACAAAACACTACTCATAATTCTATTAAGTCTTTGTTCTTTTTTTCTAAGTTCAGTAATTTTACTCATCCTTGGCTGAGCAGCAGTCTGTGTCAATTAGCAACACTTTCTAGAACCGGCAGTTTCTTCCATTACTTCCCTATCTACAGATTCCCATGGTTTGTTTGTTAAACATTCATCTTTTTCATTTCATTAGCGACATGCTTTGGTGAGGGACCTGTCAGTGTGGGGTTCCTAGTTTGACTCGATGACCTGGGATGTCTTTTCCAACCTTACTGATTCTATGGTTGGTCCCCAGAAGATGACCAGAGCTGCTGTGATTCTCACAGCTCTGTTGTCCATCCTCTTCTGGCTTTGGCAGCGCTGCAGGGAGAACCTTGCTGAGCTGAACTCCTTGCCCCTTCAGGAAACTTTCCTGAAGTTTCCTCCATGGGACAGTTATGCTCATCCTGCTCCAAAGCACCTGATTGCTCAAGTGCCACTTAGCTAAAAACTGGTGAGGCCGAGAAGGTCCCCAAGTAAATCACCCATGTTGGCAAAGTAAGAAACTGAGCCATTCCTTTCCCTCCCAAAAGGGGGTAAATGAACTGTATGACACACAGGCTACAGCCCAAACATGTTTTTCCCTTTTTCTTTCAGGCTAAGTGGAAAATCTGCCTGCTTCAGACATTTTCCCACAGGTGTATGCTCAGGTGTTCGCCTAAACTGTGACCTGTGTTCAGCTGGGGTCCAACAGATTGTCCTATATGGGAATAGGGCCTCGGGAAAAGAAATCCCATAGGAACTTGTCCTGTTTCCAAAGAAAGGAAATACATGGATCCATTGTCTGTTTCAAGTCTTCAGGTAACCATGTCGTAGCTGGGAGAGCAGAGGGGATGATGACACTGCTCAAATCCACCCTGGAACCTTAAATGTGCACTGAAATATTTCTGCTGAAGACCACACCACATATGTTTGTAGTAATTAATCTCTGCACTCTACCAAGTTCCTAATCCTTATGCCCCTTGTTTTTAATACTTAGGTGAAAATACTAAGGGGAGTCTGAGCTGAGGCTGAAGAAACACCTGTGTGCAGGCAGTGATAAATAGGTAGCTGTACAAATAACACAAATTGCTCACTCAATCTATCTATCGGTCATTGGGTGGCATCTTCCAGGTCATTCAGTAATCACTGATGTGGCTTCAGAAGTGATCCATTAAAAGGTAAATACTTAATGGATTTTTATTTATTTATTTAAAGGTTTTGAGACAGTGTTGGAGTCTCTTTGGGGGGGAAAAAAAAAGAAACAGGAACAGTTGACTCATTCAAAACAGTCATAGTCATTTGGCAAAGGGGTCAGAATTCCTGGTTTTGTAGAACTTTCCCATTCTTTTTCCTTACCCACAGGTGAAAAAGAGCATAAACAACAGAAAGCACCAAACCCATTTTTCTCCATAATTTATATTTGCCCTTGGAAAAGGAAATTGCCTGCTTTGTTTTATTTGAAAGGTGTTCCATCTATTTTTTTAATGGAGAATGGATGAGAAAGAAGTAAATGAGAGGGTTTCTTTCTCCTTACTTATATTGTCCTTTTTATTCCATGGAAGAAGATGATTACAGAACATTTCTTCCCACACACTCTTATTTTGAGTTCTGTGCCCTTTTCTTTGAGAGGAAGGGGTTTAGAGATCACAGAACTGAAATAAACCCCTCCAAAAACCTTTTTTTTTCCCCCAAATATTTTTTCCTGTGAAAAAGAGAGATGCAAGACACTGAATAACAAAAGTGTTTTCTTTTAAAGGTGGTACTAGGAATTAAAGTAGTCCTTTTCTTAGGGTTGCAAATTATTTTCCCCTTTCCCTGAAGTGTCTGCTGGGATTTTTTTAAGTTGTTTCGCTTTTTTAGTCAAAAATCTGAAAACTGAAATTTTCTCTCAGAGTTTCAACAGAGGCAGGGGGAAAAAAAAGTGAGAAATTTGGCAGGAACAAAAATCCTGCCAATGAGCTTCCATAGTTACATGAAGGGGAAAACGGAGCCGTTGCTGGTGCTGCTGTTCCTTGTTCAGCTGACATCTGGTCTGCATGAGAAAATTCACATTGGCATGTGGGGTGTAAATCAGGTGAGATCCTGTGTCCTCACCGTCCTTTCTGGAATTAGGAACTCAGTGGGGCTGTGGTTTCTTGGTACAGCCTGTATTTCAGGACTGTCCACCTCAGCCCTAGACATGAGGCCATCCTAGACAGAGCAAGTGGCTCCCTGTGAGGATATACCACCCTCACAGGAGTGAAAAAGGGAACAGGGAAAGGGAGAAGCAAATCGAGAATTAACGTTTGCTCATCAGTGTGGTCAGAAATATGACAGCTGCATACAGATTGAGGCTCTTTGTGCCAAAAAAGCAATCTTATATTTTTAGGAGTTGATAATCATTCAGCCTGCGGCAACATTTAATGCTAATAAAACAAAATATTGTGATTATTTGGGGATTAAGCTACTCCTGCAGGTGGCTTGCTCAGATCTCTCCTGAAGCAGCTTCCAACCTCAGCGATGTCCTGCCCTGTGTTATTTCTCAATGGGCTGGGCATGCCCTGATATGGTTAAAGCCATATGAGAAAGATGTGACAGAAAATGTCTAGGGGGAATTATTTCTGGGAAAACCTAATCTTAATATTTCGTTACCTGTTGATCATTATTACAACTATTAACTATTACAGATAATATGCTGTGGCTTTCTGCAGTTTTGGTGGCTTCACTGAGATCTTTTGTAGAGCTCGAATGCGAGGCAATGATCTCACAGTCTGTGCTTGGAGAGGGCACTGTCCACTTTGTGGAGGAAAAATTACACCAATCCCCATTGAAACTGCATTCCTGTGGACTCACCTTATCATGGTTCTTGGAAAAGTGCCCCAGAGGAGCTAAAACAGTCAGTGGTGTCTTGTCCTGGATATGTTTAACGGGCTGGAAGGCTGAACACCCAGTCCATGCTCCTGCAGTTGGTATTAATCCTGTATAATTCCAAGCACATAAATCAAGAAGCTCTCCTGAGTTTCCTTTATAATCTCTAGAGGGAGGTTTCTCCCACCCCTCCCCCTGAATGTAATTCAATTCTTAAGTAAGAAGCAGTGCCTCTCCAGAGGATGGTTCAGCTCACTCAGGTGGCTCAGATGAGACGGAATCAGATCACCATCTCTTCTTTAATAGAAATGCCAGGATAGGCTCTGTTGCACCTGGATCACATGGCAGTGTGTGCCAGCTGCAGAAGAAATCTGGGAAGTAGAAATATGAGACAAGCAGCAGCAAAGATCTGATCGGTCCTTTCAGTGCTGGAGAAGTGCAGGCAGGGCAGTGCTGACCCTGAGGTGACCTTATTCTGGCAGGCAGTGCCTGCTGAGTCAGCACCGGCTCCTGTCTCCTCTAGTGCTGGCCAAGGAGTGCCACTGCTTCCCCATCTTCTCCCTGCACAGTCCTCTCTGCTGCTCTCTCCAGGGCTTCCCTCCCTAGAAGAGACTTTTCCAGAATGCTTGGCTTTGCTACTGTCTTCTGTATTGTTTTCCTCCTTCAGTGAAGGGTCAGAGTTATTTCCCCCTGCGCTTTTTCCTCAGAAGTGGCACAGAGGAGAAGCACACACTGTTGTGCTCCACAGGGGTGAGGGAGGTCCAAAGTGGAATCCCCATTTACAGAGCAACTGAACCCACTGGCAGCACTTTGCTGCTTCCCTACCTGCACTAACTAGAGAGCAGGTTTGGGGTTAAAACTGTAGAAAATTCACTCTTTTTATTTTATTTTATTTTTTTTCATCTTGAGCTTAGTGTAGGAGCAATGGGAATGTGTATCAGGATGTGGTTCCTTGAGCACTCAAAGCACACCCTTGGCCACTGGACCAGCAACAGATCCAGCCCTTGGGGTCTGTGCAGCACCCACAGCACCTTCCCGGCCATCCCCACACCCACATCCTTCACCAGCATCCATCTGTTACCTCCCGTGCGTTGTCTGTGCTTTTAAACCCAGCAGATAATTAGAAATACTCTTGCAAATCGGCTTGAACTAAAAATGCTGTTGCACTCGATTGTGGTTTCGAAAAGGAATTCTAGTTAAAGCATCCCAGCTTCCACAGGGAGGCAGCACAATACCTGTCAATTTCTTTGCAACTTTAAACTTGCTGATGCCTTTTTTTTTTCTTCTTTTAAGGAGCTCTTTGACCCCATATATATATTGTTTGGATTAAGAGGTTTTAAGAATTTGAAGTTCAGATGAAAATTCTTTTTTTCTTGCCAAGATCAAGCTTGCCAAGATCAACATTCCCCTTATTTCCCTCTGAGCTGCCACCAAAATGATTTACAAGTTATATAAGAGCCAATTTTGAAAGAAATGTGCTTTTAATTAGAAACTAAAAATCAGGGTGACTCTTGAGACACTGTAGTTACATTCTGTCAGTATTTCCATTATTTTCAGGGATTTATCACCTCAGAAGAAAGCATGCTACTCCACTGAAGCTTGCAATTTTAGTATTCAATACTAAAAATATAAAATAAGTAGAAAATAATACTATGAAGTCCAGCATTTCCAAACCAGGCATTCAAATATCATGGAGCAGACATCCACCCTGCCCCTTAATTATGTTATTGGTTTAAAAAAGGTGAAAGTTTTCAAATAATACAAACAGGGTTTTTGTTTGTCTTCTGCCTTATAAGACTTTATGATCTCTATTTTAAAAGTCTTTCTTTGCAACCACTGGGGCTAAAAACATTTTTGCTTTTTTCCTTTTTCTAAATGGAAGTTGATTTTTTTTTTGCATGCTTGCATGGCCCTGAAAGCTGAACTTTGTAAAAAAATTTCAAATATCAAAACTTCATATCTTCACTAAATTCAGCTACCTGTAACTTTTCTGAACTGCCTATATGCTTGGAAGAGCTGTCTAGGAAGAAGAGTCAGAAATCAGAGAAAGAAGAGTTTTAAATCAGAATGGACAAGCCAGGAATACTTAAATTATGTATTTGCTCCAGTCATAAGTGGCTGAATTTAAATGTACTCTTCAAATAAAAGACAGATTTTTAACTTTTATTGTTTTGGGGGTTTTTTTGTGGTTTGTTTGGTTTGGTTTGGGTTTTGTTTTTGTCTTGGGTTTTTTTTGGTTTTGTTTGCTTTGGTTTTTCATAATTTCTAATTGTTAGCTTTATCTACAGAAGAGATCTCATTGCTAGGAGCAGCACACTTTTTTTTTTATACTGTCCTGAGATAGATATCAGTCTGCCTCTGAGTTCCACTTTACAGGAGACATCCCAAATAAGCTTTCTCTACTCCTTTATTCCATGTATTTGCAAAAATACTGCTCTCATGAGGAGTCTCTTCATTGATCCAGGGTGACAAATCCTATGTTTTTGGTGAGGCTGGGGGTTTTATACCATTCTCACAGGTTCACTGACTTGACATATATTTTGGCTATCTCCAGGAGATTGGATCTTGCTCACTTCATGGTCATTTCTTTGCAGCACAGTGCTAGATTTGGTTTGTTCAACCCCTGTCTACTTAGGAAAAAGGAAGAGGAATATTTTGTATTTTTCTTTCCCCTCGAAATTCTGTTGAAAGTAAAAGCCTTAAAAATTCTAGTGCCTTTTAACTATATACAAATATTTTCTTCATATCCTTTTTCACTGATCCACTGAAACAATGGGTTAAAAAATTTTTAAAAAATTTTAAAAATCTGGTGAAACAGGTAACAGGTAGAGAGAGGTAGAGATAACTGCCCTGCAATAAACACATATAAGTCAGGGAAAGCACTGAAGAGTCACAATCATAACCAAGGGAGACTATGAACCTGAAAGCTCAAGGCCAAAAGCTCCAGAATTGGTTCCCAGAGTTGTGAGCTGTGCAGTCCCCTTGGAACATGGTTATAGGTAGAAGATGGATGATACAATTTGAATAACTGGTAGTGTCAGCCTCTGGTGGGGCACTGGGCTCCTTCTCCAGCTCTAACATTGCTCTCTGTGCTTTGGAGGTGCCCCATGGCCAATTTAAGCTGTTACCCTGAGCCAAAGGGCAGGTTTATATGGCCCAGGGGACATGGATGCTGTGGCATTAGGGAAGAGCCAAAGGAGAGCTCCAGCTCTGTGGTCAGTGGTAAACATGGACTGAAAGATTGGGCACTGCCTAGCAGGAGTTAGAAAAATAGCCCAGAATAGACTTAATTTTCACAGCAACAATTGGAAGAAGCCACCAAACTGTCAGTCCTGGTCCATGAGCCTGGGAGTGCTTTAGGTCCCAGAGCCTGGTGGGGTCTGTCCAGTCTCCANCTGGTGGGGTCTGTACAGTCCCCAGGGAAAGAGGGGATGATCCTCAGCCTCTGCCTAGGGGGATTGATGGGACTTTGATACTGTGATCTAAGTGGAAGAACAGCTGCTGGGCATGGAGGGTGTGAGTCTTTCTGAGCCTTTGGTTCCTCCTCGGTGTAACTGATGATCTCTGTTTTGCAGGATTGCTGGGAGGGTGAATGCATTAGTCACTGTTCCGGTGAACGACAGGGATGGCTGTAATTTATTAACAGTCTTTCCTTCTTTGCTGCTTTTTTCTCCAGTGTTTGGAATTGGTATCATTGTGGCAGGTCCTCCTGGTATTCACAATTATATTTAAAATAATTATATTATGATTAAAGGGCAAATGTACGTCAGAGCCTGAATTCAGGTAGGGCCACAGAAACATAGGACCACTGTGTTTCAGCAGTAATGGGGAGCCAAGAACCCGACAACAGGGCATCAATGAAGATTTTTGTGATGCTTTCTGTTAAATAGATTCAAAGGCTCTGATTCAGGCTCAAGAAATTCATCTGCCTTTAAAATTAGCTGATCTATTTTTCACATCATAGCTGCAGTGTTTCTGTTCTCTGCCCTCCCTTTCACTTCATATGTAACCACATTTTGGTGGTAGATGAAGTGATTCCTATATATAGCATGTAAAATACTTTGTGATCCTTTCAGGGAATAAGTCCCAGATATATCAGATATTTATTTAGCACGGTACTTTTTAGTAGGATCACGGTCAGGAGCACAGCCTTGGAGCACTTTCTGGCTTCAAGCTCAAAGCTGAACCTACTGAATGTGGCTTGACCAGAATGTTTGAATAGTAGACATGCTGAAAAGAAAAAATGATTTTGTCTGTGTCTTCGTTGCAGCAATGAGCTGCTCACCCTGGACTAGCTGCTGTTTCCAAGGAGGCTGACAGTTCTTCCCATTTCCATAGGAAAGGAAATACCAAAGAGTACACTCAAAGGAGGCCCTTTCCAGGAATTTAGGATTTGCTATACCTGTGGGGTCAGATATCCTGTTCCTAGCAGCTGTCAGGACACGATGCTTCAAAGGAAGTTGGGTGAGTTTACGCAGCCAAAGCATGACTAACTAAAGATGGAGAGGACTGAGGTAAGCATCTCTCTGTGGTGCAGGACTCAGCTTTCTGCCCGTAGGAGGAGATCTGATTACCCCTGCCTTAGCAAGTTGTGTAGCTGTAATGTTAGTAGCAATCACATTCAGGCTTCTACAGCTTTGCCAGGTCATTACACTGTCTCTTTCAGTTACCTGTTCAGCATCTGCTGTTTTCCAAAGGTTTTACCACCAAAATAGGGTACAGCTCAATGGGGAGACACAATGCAAGTTCGTGTGACCAGTTATGGGATTATTCTGCAATGTCTTTTCTGCTGGGTCCTGATTTTTGAAACAGATGGAAAGTGGGCAGAGAGCTGAAAGCCTTAAGACCACTCAGCTTCAGCTGCTTTCCTGCCCACCAAATTACAAGGTCAGGCCTTCCTTAACACTTCTGAAAAGTGCCATATGCTAGAGATACCACCAGTCCTTTCAAGTGTCTATTGACTTCAGAGGCCAGACATCTTAAATTTCCCTTCACCAAGCGTGCTACTGAGGCTTCACAACACCAAGTATTTTATTCCATGTACTCTTTCAATGTGGCCCATCTTTTGCAAGCTTACAGCATTAACTAAACTTGTCATCCAGAGCAAAAGGACCAAAGGTTTTCTAAATTATCTGAAAGTTAAGGATTTGCTTACTTCTCATCTGCCTGCCTTTCCCTCCTCCTTGGAAATCATAAGCCACGTGGTGGTGTGCCCCTGGTGCTGCTTTCTTCCTTCTAAGCAAAGTTGACTTGAAAGTAGATTGATAATTTAGTCACAGTTATCTTTAATTATCTCTACAGAAAAAGGCCCTTGAAAATGTTGAGTAGGTAAATAAAACAGAAACAGTAACTTATTTCATACCTTCCTCAACTTGTATATGTTTTTTTCCTCAAGTGTTAGGTACAGTAGAAGCAGAATATTTATTTTAAATTTTGTTATGGAAAAGTAAGAAACTAAAGAGGCTCTATTATTCCAAATAATTCCATTTTAGAACAGAACGTTCCTTCTCTGAATCTCTTGAGATATCATACATATCCTCTAGCATAGGAAAATCAATAGATAAAAAGGTTCCAGTTCAATTTCCCCTGGATGTGATCAAGTACATTCAAATATTGAATGATAAATAGGCTAATTTACACATCTGCCAAACTGGCATTAGCATTTTACTAACTCCCTGCGGTGTCATGAGGTTTAATTAATGGTTGTAAAGCACTCCTCTGAACGGAAGGTATGACTTTTTACATTTGAGATTATATAGATCCATAAGTTTCTGCTGTATTTGTAACAGCTGTCTAGAAGACTAATGGCTTTGCAGATTTACTGCCGTGCTCTGCTGCTTTCTGCTAGCCTGCAGTTTTGGAAGTTTGATACTGGTGGTAACTTTCAGAGATTAAGACCAATCCTAAATTTGTTTGCAGCTGAAAGACGTCTCTTAATTGTTCAAGGCAATTTCCATGCATTTTAATACCTGTAACTTACACCATGTCGAATTAATACAAATCACACCACATGATTCACAAGAATGGTGGTTTTCGAGTAGCTGTGGAAAAAAAATTATCAATTTATGCAGCCTCACTGAGACAACTCAGTGGAGAAGTGACACCTTGTCTGACTGCAACATCACTAGGTTGGCTGCAGGAGCCATGCACTGGCATCTCTATAAATAAGTTTAAGGAGAAGATGAGTAAAGTGACAATTCCAAATATTTGTGCAGTTCTTATCTGAAGGCTCTCTCTCAATTCTTGCTTTTAGCTCAATGTGGTCTCGCATGTTACATCCTTGAGACTGGCCAGAGTATTCCATTGAAATCAGCAGTCCTAACTAAAGCTCATGATGGGACCATCTCACTGAGGTACAAAGGACTTTTTTTTTTTTAAATTCTTATCCTCTCTTTTCTATCAGCGTGTCTCCTGCTAATTTGGTGCAACTGCCCTTTTTGGGTGGTGGCAAAGAAAGAGATGAGAGTGAATGCACGGCCTTAACTCAAGCAGCAAAAATCTGCAGCCTGATCAGATACCCACTGATTTTGGCCTTTACATTTTGGAATACTCTACGTCCCTCAGTATTATTGACTTGGTCCAAAAACAATATCACTTTTTTCTATCATTGGTTTGAAAACTAAAGAGAAGCAAATAGAGCATGTGGTTGCCTTGGTCACCCTGAAGGTGTGGAGCTGCTGTATTCTCTCCGAAACCAGGAAGACTCCCCAGCTCTGCAGCTGAGCCCCAAATAATCCACTGCAATGCTCTGTGCCTTATGCCAAATGAACTCAGTGTCTCCTGAGGCTGACACAGCTGTCAGATTTTGATAGAGAGACTAACAACCAGGTAGATTTTTTTAATATTATCCCATAATTCTATCAGATGTATCAATATTAGATACAGATCGAGGCAGGGTGTCCTGGGCCTATGCAACTACCAAGTGAATTATTTTACTTACAGAAGGATGTGGCTTTTGTCCGTATCAAGTAGAATGATTAACCCAAAGTGGCATTATACATTCTTTATTGTTACATTGATCCTAAATATTGGGGACTGCCAACAACAGCCATCTCTGCTTTAATTATTTTTATTTGTATCGGCAGTATAAAGACCAGGACTATAGAAGCACATATGCCTGAAGTGTTTGGGTTTTTTCCTCGCCTTTCCTCAGGATAACAAATTTAGATTCATTTGGTTTTAGTACCCAGCAATTGTCTGGCATGTATAACCAGAAATAACCATGAATCAATCCAGATGTTGACATGTATTTTGGTAATTCTTTACTGCCTTTCTAAGACAAGAATGGTATTTGAGATGCCCTTTTTTAAACCCACGCTTCTTGTCTGGAGAGCTAGAAAGCAGCCCTGCAAATGATTATCACCTCTGCATCAGTGTTGGAGCGTGAAGAAATGCTGTACCAGTGCTAGTGAAGGGACTGAAAAATATAAAATTTCTTTGGAGCTTTAATTACTGATCAATTACTCACCCCACAGCAGGTCAGCAACATACTTCAATCACCATCGTTCTATTTTCAAATTGTTTCATTTTCCTGTGAGAATTATGACAAAAAAAAACAAAACCCGTACAAACCTTATGTGAGCTACATGTGACTGCAAAAAACATTCCAAAAGAGAAAAGTCTCATTATTGGTGCCTTTAATGAACGTATCCTGAAAGGTTGTGATGCCTCTGTGGGATGCTTTAGGATACAAATTGAAATAACAAACAGTACATTGGAGTATGTAAGAAGGAAAAGTCAGGACAAGCAAATAAATGTGTCACTGCCCTTGTACATGGAAGAACACATCTAAGGGCCTGAAATTGCTGTAAGCAGGGAGAAGTTGCTCCTGTAGGGATGGGCTTTTGTTCCTACTAACAAGACAGTACTGCTGGAGCATTTTGCCGGCCTCTTTCCACTGACAGAAGTATTCCCAGGGACAGAAACCATGAGATCATGGTAAGTACCCAGTGAACCCTCTATTTTCTTTGCAGGGAAGAAGCTAGAAGCCAGTAGGAGTGGGATATGCCAGTGAATAGCCCTCCTCTGTTCTGGGAACTTCCCAGGAGCCCTGCAGGCTATTGGTAGGGAGGTGTAGTGGGTTGATGCAGCTGCCCATCAAAGCTGCTCTATCACTGCCCTCCTCACTCAAATGGGGAAAAACAGACTCAGAGAAATTAATTTAATTTATTACTAATCAGAGCAGGATAATGAGAAATAAAATCAAATCTTAAAACCCCTACCTCTACCCTTCCCTTCTTCCTGGGCTTAATTTTATTCACAAGTTTTCTACCTCTTTCCCTGCAGTAGTGCAGGGGAACCAGGAATGGGGGCTGTGGTGAGTTGATCTCACATTGTTTCTGCTGCTCCTTCCTCCTCAGAGGAAGGGCTCCTCACAGTCTCTCCCCACTCCAGCATGGAGTCCCTCCCACAGGAGACAGTAATCCAGCAACTTCTCCAACATTAATCCTTCCTTCAGACTGCAGTTCTTCACAAGCTGCTCCAGTGTGGGTCACAGGTCCTGCCAGCAAACCTGCTCCATCCTGGGATCCTCTCTCCACTGATTCTACTGCTGGGCCCTGCTCCAGCACAGGCTTCTCTCAGAGTCACAGCCTCCTTCAGACATGCCCCTGCTCTGGCATGGGCACCTCCAGGGGCTGCAGATGGATCTCTGCACCCTGGTGCCCTCCAAGGACTCAGCCACCACTCTGGGCAGCACCACGGACCCTCAGGGGAATCTCAGCTCTAGAGCAGCTCCTTCTCCTCTTGCCCTTCCCTGGGTGTCTGCAGAGCTGTTCCTCTCACGTGTTTCACCTCACTTTTCTCTGTACCCAATTGCAGCTGTGCAAGTACTTTTATTTTGTTCTTAAATCCATTATCCCCAAGGCATCACCACCTCCTCTGCAGAGCTCGACCTTGACCAGTGTCCTGGAGCCTGGGCTGGCACTGGCTCTGCTGGAATGGGAGAGGCTTGTGGAGCTTCTCACAGAAGCCACCCCTGTAGCCCTCTGTCCACTACCATAACCTGGGCACACAGATCAAAATCAGGAGGGGACAAGAGCTGCAGTCATCCAGTGTCCTGTATCACCTCCCCAGGAGAGAACTGAGATTCAGCCTTGTTGGCCTGGGTCAGACTTGTGCAAATAATCCATTCGTACAACTGAATTGGAGGAGAATGGAAGAGGGAAAATAATTCTAGACATTTTAAAGCAGAGAATGAAAGATTGATTTAATAAACAGAATTGTGCCATAATACTGTAACGTATCCAGAGTGTCTCTATGCCTCCTTTGTCTTACCACCCACCAAGTTTGTTTGTAGCTGTGTGGCACAATCTGCAGACCAACTGAAGGATGTGTCATGCCACTGAAATCTGTTCTTTCATGACATGAAATTGCATCTTTTGTTTGACATTAGACCACATTTGTAGTTCCTGAATTATTTTCTGTTGACATTTCAAGAACTGGATTGTATTATTAAGTAAAACTGAATCCATCCATCTTCTGTCAGGAGCACTTCACTTTTAGGCAAATAAAATAGTACCATTTCTTGTTGTCTTTGTACTACAATTATTATTTAATCTTTATTCAATGTTTTCCTTTTTATCTGAAATGCCCCATAGCCCTGATGCTATACTCTGCGGGCTCAATAATTTCTTTACTAATCTTGATTTGCCTTTCAATTTCACTGACGAAGTAAGAGACCAACTTGCAAGCAAATGACCTGGGAAACAAATGCCAGAGAATTATATCACACAAAACCAGTCCAGTTCTTCTGTGCAGTCCCTGTTTTGCACAAGGCTCTCTGGCTGTATCAGGATGCAGCTCATGGACAAGCTGCAGTGCATTGACAGCCTCTGTTCCTTGAGCAGGTGAAAGGGGAGAGTCCCACTCAGCTTTGTGCTTGTGTTGGATGCTAAGCTCTTGAGGTTTGTTGGCCGTGGACCTTTCCTACTGTTTGTGAAATTTCGGCAGGCAATGACTGTTGAACAAGATGTGTGTCACTTCCTTTCAGTGTCCAGTCACAGGATGAATTCCATCAGCCCCAACATGAGGCTGGGTTATTCCCATTGGTCTAGGGAGACAAATAAGGTCATAAATAGTGGTTTGATGGTTTAGTGCTGGGTTATGGCTCAGCCACTGCACTGGGAGCTGCAGTGTGTGTGCTCAGTGACATGCACCCACGGGCCATCTGCTTCTGTGCTGATGTGATTTATAATGTAGCTAAAAAGCCTCCACATTAGGGATAGAGGTGTCACAATGTGTCCATAGCAGTCCATCTGAAAAAAAAAACCCGAAAAAAAACCCCCCACAAAACCCACTGTGAATCAAAGTTTTTTGTTGTGGTTTCATCCAGCAGACAGCTAAACACCACACAGCTGTTCCCTCTTTCCCCCACACTGGGATGGGGGAGAAAATCAGAAAAAAGGTAAACTCATGGGCTGCCATAAAGACAGGTCAATAGGACAGATAAGGAAGGGCAAATAATAATGATGGTAAGAGAACATGCAGCACAAGTGCTGCACAGTGCTGCTCACTACCTGCTGACTTATGCCCAGCCAGTCCCTGAGATGCAGATTCCCACATTCTAGCCAACTCTCCCAGTTTTATTGTTCAGCTTGAGGTCATATGGTCTGGAATATTCCTTTGGACAGTTGGGGTCAGCTGTCCTGGCTGTGTCCACTCCCAGCTTCTTGTGCAACCCCAGCCTCCCTTCCTGGCAGGGCAGGAGAGGTTGAAAAATCCTTGACTTAGTGTAAGCCCTGCTTAGCAATAACTAAAACATCAGTGTGTTAGCAACACTATTCTCATCCTAAACTCAAAACACAGCATTGTACCAGCAACTAAGAAGAAAACAATGTCTATCCAGGCTAAAATCAGAACATTTTTAAAAGTGTGCTTTTGAAATGGTGCAAAGTACAGTAGGAGCCCGTGGCAGAGTCTCCTGAGAGGCAGAGTCCAGACCAGTCCCTGCATTCAAATGTCACTAGTCAATTCTCATGTCCCATTTAGGTTAAAATATTTCATGTTCTTGGTTTTGAGACAAAAAGTTTAGACACACACTTAATGTCTCATTCGATAATGTGTTACTGAGTTAATTATACCGAGAGAGGGATTTTATTTTACTGGCACCAAAAATTTCAGCAAATGTCAAGCAAGCTGCAAATGAGGCAATTCCAGACTGGGCTTTTATTGAATTAAATGGATTATTTCCTTGGTGCCTTCAAAGTCTTCAAATATGTCTGGAATCTCTTGCCCATTTTCTCCGAGTCTGTTGAAGCCAGATTATTAAAATGGCCCATTTTCCATAATATCGTCCTGGGTTTTTCTCATCACTCCCCTGATCATTATAAATTGCGTGGTATGATATTTCAGAAGATTAATATTCCATCTGCTCTGCACACTGCCAGAGGATCAAAACACTTGGCTGCTTCAACTCAGACTTAATCTGCATGATAGGCTAACCCCTATAAACACCCGAGTTGTTCGTGGTGGGCTGGTCTACATGGGTGGTTTACACTGGTGGAAAGCTGACTATCCATATTCAGAGATCTGTGCCACACATCATTGACAAAATGCTCTCTTAATTCTGTTGAGAGCTTTTAATTCTGTAGAGATTAGTAGCACTGTGGCAGTGGAATAAATACTGTCGAGAATCAAGTTAATTTTGTCTGTGCTACCATGTTTTGTTGGCTGTCCAGTTACGTTCATGTATTTCTTTGTGTCTGGTCCTGTACATCTGCCTGAAGATCCCCACTTCTGGCCATGTACTGCTGCAGCACATTGGTAAATGAGAAAAAAGACCTATTCTTCATTGAAGGGGAGCTAGCATTAGTCCAAAGCTTTTTGGGACACCTACCCACAAGCCTGAATACATGAAGAAAATAAAATAAATCCCAGCAGTAATAGATAGCAGCCAGCAGTTTGTTTTGATACGGTGTTTTGTTTTTCAGTGTTCTGTCTCAACAGCACAGTCTGCACCACCCTGTTCACAAACTCTTCAGCTCTAGAGACTAAGGAGAAATAATGTTGGCTCAATAATGAGCCAGCAGTGAATAAGTATTACATGGCAATTTATCTGTGACAAAGGTGAGCTTCAACTCACAGAGGAACATGCTTCTGGTCATTTTTTAACACTCAGAACTAATCTGGACTGTAAATACTCAAAGTCATGACAAAATAGTGTTGTTCACTTAGAGCAATGGCTTGTGCTTCTTCTCCCTCAGTATTTTTCTACTGGTAGCCTTTGCTGAGCAACTCTGCTCCAACTACTTCTGGTCACCACTGATGTCCAAAGGGAAAGGAAAGCATTCTGTGAAATGACAGAAGTAAGTGTAAGTGGGGGTTTTTTTGATGCTTATTTGTGCATCTCTGCATCTCTCACTGAACAGGGTCAGCATGTTAAATCCATAACTTGTTACCACCCCACTGTAACACCATAAATGAGGAATTAATTTGGTATGTTGTATCTAAGTAGTTACTGAAATCGTGTTGTGTAGGTTGTTTAATCCTTTATTTATCCTGTCCTGAATCTAAACTATCCCCAGCCTGAGAACTTTTACTTGCTAATGTGGACTCTTTAGAAGTTGTTTCCCAACTCTTCTTTGGTCCCCACTGATTTTTGGTCCCCAGTTAAACTGCTAAAAAACATTGAAACTGCATGTGAGCAAAAACATATTGTTATTTTTGTGTAGTTGAAGCTAACAAAGCAAACCAAAAACTGTCCTGCTGAGCTTCGTACAAACATCCATTCTTCTCTGTGGCCAGAATTAAGAACCTGAAACCTCCCAAAGCAACGCAGAAATTTCTCTTTTGAGAAATTGAGTCTAACAAGGCTTTGAGAACCCTCATCTGGTGTTGAACTTCTAATTCAATTAGAGTGGGAAAAACACAGAGGCAAAGAACACAGGTTCATAACGTAGAAATTGTATTTCTAAAGGACGTGGCTGTACAGACCTTGGGAAACAAGACCAGCTACATAGTTCCATTAATCCAGACCCACCACTTCCATATATCTGAAATTTTATCATTATTTTGGGAGCCTTCCGCCTACATCTTGTGTCTTGCAAGAAAGTCACTGTATGTAGCCACCACTGACCACCCTGCAGCAGTGACTGCTCCTGTGCAATCCTCATCCTTCCTCCACCTTCTCCGCTGAGATCCTGTTCCTGGAGCCAGCATGCTGCAGTTGTGGTCTCTTGCACTGGAGATGTCCTGGTCAATAGTGAAGGGTCAGGAGCTGATGTCCCCAGCACATGTCCCTGGGGTTTTCATTGTGATGGTGACGCTGCTTTACAGCACAATGACACAGACCCTGAGTTTCAGAAGGCTGAAAATCACTCTTTTATTTTTGGGATGTGTCTCCCTTATATACTATTTTTCACAGACCAATTTGATTGGTGACACAAAGACAAACCCCTTCACTCACATTGGTCAGACCAGAGGGACATCAAGAAGAAGTCCCTCCTAGGAAAAGAAATTGATAACAAAGGTACCGTTACAAAAACTTTTCTCCCGTTTACAGAAAATTCCCTGGGAAAAGAATTTCAGAAAACAAAACCACCTCAGGCACGGAACCAGGGCTACATGATGGTCCTTCAGTGACATCATTTGACTTGGCTGAACACCTTGCAGCACTATGGGTTGTGGACCTTACCCTCTTTACTGCCCTCCTTCTCCCTTTTTTTTTTGGAAATTTTGAATTAGGAAACTGTGATAAAATAATAAATAATCCCTTGGGGACATTGAGGAGAGAATTTAGAGCAGCACAACACCCAGTGTGTGTGTGTGCAGATCACTCTGCCTGACTAGCCTAAGTGCCAAGGAAGACCTTTTGAAGCAGGTGTGTTTATCAAGGTAAATATAGACCCTAAACAATAAGGATTATTAGTAGAACTTAATTGTAAAATTCACTCTGAAAAAGGTCCTGGATATTCCAATTGAATGAAGCTGGATATCTTTTAAGGTATAATGGTGTGAATTATTCTTTATGCCAGTGCCAAGCATTATTATTAGGCTCTTGAAGATGAAAGCCTCTATTTTTTGAGTGTCCAACCACAGTGAGAGTCCAAAGTGCAAATTGCCCTAATAATTTTAATTGTTCTCCAGAACCCAATTTGCTACCAGATATTTAAACAGTCAAGAAAGGGACAGTTATTTTAGCCCTGAGAGAGTCCTACTGAAAGATGCTGTATCCAGTGGAAATGAAGACAAAATATGGTCAGAGTGAAAAACACCCATTCTAGTAAAGAAAATATTACGAGTGGAAGTATCCATACCAACTTCTACACTATTTGTTTTTAAAATGGACTGTGAGGTTCAGTTCTTCACCTAACTCAATTTGTTCAGCAACAGCTGTTAGCTTGACACAAATGGAGAGAAACAACACATTCTGAAAAGTAATCAGTTTTGAAATTTGAATACATGCTAGTGTTTTTCTTCACTTTCACAGAATAGCATCTTTTATCTGAAGAGTTCAAAGCATTCCTCAAACAATTTAGTACATCTCACCACCTCCTCTCTGAGGCTTTTAAATATTATTTTCCTCATCGCAGAAGATGGAAAAATGGAGAAAACAGAAAAAATAAGTTACTTTCCTAAGACCACACAGTGAGTCAGAATCAGAGTGAAGAGTACAAGTCTGAAGTGATAACTTCGGCTCTGCCATTCTAAATGCTGAATATAGTATGTCTGCAACATTCCCTACAGGGAGAGGTAATAACTTTCTGAAGAACTGCTGTAATTCAACCTGCAAGTTACTGGGACAGATGTGTTAATTGTTGGATGAAATTCTGTCACCTAGCTATTCAAAGGGTCAGACTAGATGGTCAGAAAGGTCTTGTCTAGTCTTAAAATAGAAGAGTCATTGCCACCATACAAATCTATTTTCCCTTTCTATCCTTCCAACAAAAATCAGTAATTAGTCGTGTTGAAAAGCTTGCTATGAAACTGCATTTTTCAAATCCAAGGCATGTTATGCCAGAGGTTAGCAAAAATAGCTTCAGAAATCCTGAAAAATTGACAGATTGAATCTATCAAATCCATTTTTAATTTTATTTTGACAAAAATTCACACTGGGGCTGACAGCTCCTTGTAAAAACAACGTTGCTGACTGCAGTTTGAAACACACATGCTATAAAACCTTGGGAACAGGATTTATAATAAAAACCTGGCAGTCTCCTAACTCTACCAGTATTATCACCATGTGTGACAATAATATATTAGGACCATACTTCAGAGCTCCTTCATTAGATTCTGACATATGGAGGAGAACAGAGACCCTGAAAACTAGGGAAGACATAGAGTGCAGTCTCAGCTGTGCATATTTATCATCTAAATCAAGTGAAGGCTATTTATTGACTTATTGATTCTAATTCAAAATGAGAACTTAATTAAAAGTTTAGTTCATTACCACACAATTACATGGCCCTCAAGACATTTCCAGGATGGTAAAGTGCACATTTAATCATGGGGTATATTGGATCTTCAGTTGTTATAAATCAGACATTAGCGGTGCCATGCTAATTTACGCCATCTGGGGACAGGCCCTATTAGTTTTCTGTGCAGGAGACATTTGTTACTGTTTTAAACAGGGGAACTGCAGTTCAGTGTTGCCCTTTGCTGAGCAATAGTGTTAACTTCCAACCAGAAGGCAAAGCAGCGATGAGAAATTTCGTTTTGGTGCCGTAAAAGCCACGTACGTATACCAGCCTCTGCTCAAGCAGCGTGAAGGACTGTCTGCCAAAATTATAATACCAAGCCTCAGAGAAGCTGTTCTGCCTTGGAAACAGGCTCTGGTGACTCTGCTAAGAGAGATCCTGGCAGAGAACAAACTTTTTTGCCAATTTCTCTCCACAGAAGCACAGCACCCGTGTGTCCAGATGCAGCCAGCATCTCCAGCAATGTGCTGTGGCAGCTCTGACATCCCTTTTGGTTCTCACCCTCACAGGGCTGCACCTACACCTCCCAGCTTGTGCTGCTTCACCTCAACACAGCCAATGGAAGAGTTTGGTTATCTAAATTTGCCTCCTGAGGTTCTTTGAATGCAGCAAATTTTGGATCCTGCAAACGATGAGAGTCCTAACTACATTTGTATTCACCTAATGCAGCATTCCAGGGCTCGAATCTTGAGGATTGTTGTGTCTTTCTGTATTTTTTTGATCATTTTTACATATTTACAAATAGCCAGAACTGACAGTCTGGGAATCAAATGGTAACAGATGCAGGTATGAGCTGCATTAAGCCATAGAGTATTTGAGGGCAAGTTAAGCTGTTCATGAAAAATCATTGTGTATCTTCAGTGGCTGAAGTTCATTCTCTACAGGAGAAACTCCAAAAAAACCTGCAGAGTGATACTATGCAGTGTGATCCACAATAAGGGTTTGCAACTTTCACTTTTCTGGCATCTTGATTCAGCTAATGCTATCTACCTCTGAGCCTTCTAAAAAGCATTTGGGCAGAGAATTTCTACACATGCTCGTATTTTGCACTCTCAGCATAGGACTTTTAGCAGTACTGTGGAGTGGGCTAATGTCAAATTAATTTTATTGCACCTCTGACCTAAGGGACTAAATTCAGATTTTTCAGCTGATATGTCCTGTCCTTCAACACATGAACCAGACATCAGCAAGGAAGCGGAACTAGAAAGAGTTTTCAGTCAGTTTTTGACTCCCATCTGCCAGGCTGTTACTCACAGTTAAAAGGAAGGTGCAGCTGGCAGGGCAGGTGTGAGCTGACTGAGCAAACAGCACAAATCATACCTGTGCAAGCTGAGGCAAGGGAAGGGCTGAGAAAAAGGAGCACAGAAGGGCACCAGACCCAGCCAGGAAGCTGCACTCAGGCATTTGTCAGGCAGCAGAGATGAAGGCTCTGCTGCAGGAAGCACCAGCACAGGTACATGTGCTCGTGTGACTGCTGTGGTGGTGGCAACAGAGCCAGAGAACCAGAAGCCTTCAGTGACAGAGCTTTTGAAAACTCCGTAGCCCAAGGAGTATCTATAAGGAATTGACTGGGGGAACAGGCATTTTAATAGCTGCTTATTAGGTGCACCTGCTACACTCAGTGTTCAATCCAACAGTATTTTCTAGTTATTGATTGAGCACATCCCAGAGCTGCTGAGGAGCTGTTTTTACATAATGCCAGATATTGTGTGTGACCGCTCTTCTCTGTTGCCTTGGATGTTCCTGTAACAAGGAGACACAGACTAAAGAAGGCCCCTGCTATGTTTGGTTGCAATATCTCCAGCTGGCAAGATCCCACGTTTTACCCATTACAGTCAGAGCAATGGTTTGTGCCTTTCTAGTGCTTGCAGCTTGGAGCCATCACACTGAGTATGTAGCAATAGCTGCATGAGACATTCTGCTCTCTCAGATCCCATTTAGTGTTTCACTAGTTGTCTTTTCTTTCCCTGCTTATGCTTTTTCCTAGGCTTCATTTTGAGATATGATATATCTAGGTTGAGATAATACAATGTGTTTGTGTGTGTGGCAAGTAAATATTACTGGAAGGGACAGAGGTGTGAGTAAGGATAAAAGAATGTATCTTGCACCCATGTGCCATAGCTTGTAGACCAGAGAGAGTTTTCTTTTTTGCGAAATTTTTGGCATCTGAGAGAGAATTTTCCTGACACCTTATGAATCCTATTGAAGTCTGAAACTGAGTATTCAGGCCTAGCAGAGCTAAAACTGTCATCAATGTTAACAGGGCAATGCAACCAAACAGTTTATCAATGGTTTTCAGGTTGGCAGGAGCTGATCTGATGGGGAAGAGCTCATGCTAGATAAATTTTACATTGATTTCAGAGTGTCCTAGTAGTGAGGGCAACTGAACATTACAATAGGTGAAGGGGGCAGCATGATTGACACCACTTGGAGTCTTTAGGAGGCAGTTTGGATATCTTTCTAAAAGATATTCTTTCAAACTGGCTTCAGCATGAATGGTCCCTTCTGGCCAAGGAATCTGTCCAGAACGTATCATTCATTCAGCTCTTTCCTTCATCTGTAACAGGCAGAATAAGTCCTCAGCATGATCATGATTTGCATAAAGATAATGGTTATGATAAAAGCCTGGGCTTCAGGGGTTTAGCTGGGTAACCACTGGGGTCAAGAATGATTTTTTTTTTTTTCCTCTCGCTATACAATTAGCCAGATGTACTTTGGGTAGTGTTTGCTTAGTTCCTCTGAAGCACTGGAAATTGGCCATGCCTAGAATCTGACTCCTCCCTGCTGAACCTTGCAGTGGCCCAGGGTACACAGAGACTTCTCTCTGGAATACTGGGGGAAGCAGTTTGCTCACACCTCAGAACATCTCCTGCAGCACGAGAGCATGGCTAGCTTGGTCTGCCTCGCTGTCTCTAAAAGCTCTCCCAGCACCTGAGAGGCTTTGGAAACGGAACAAACTACAGTAAAGATTGGAGTGACTCCTTTTTTTCTGAATTCTGCTTCTTAAAACTCCATTTCTGGAGTGGTAAATGCCTTTCCGTGCTCATTTGGGGAGGACAATACCAAGAAGTTCCAAGGATGGAGTATCTACATTAAATAATCAGGTTATATAGGGCTTCCTACATCCTTCAACTTTGCTGCTGCATTTTTCCTGTGTAGGTGTAGCCACCCCAATCCCATCACCTTCAGGCCCTCTGCCAAGGCTGCAGGTGTGCGAGCCCAGGCACACAAGAGAGAGGTTGGAGGAGCCTGTGAAGGTCAGTGACACCAACCACACTCGAGTATTAAAACCCAGCTGGAAATGCTCAGGCAGGCTGTCTGCAATGCAGCCTTGCTGGGAGAAGGATGTAGCACCTACTGGGAGTTGGAAGAGGAGATTAGAGGTGAAGGTAACCTGCCAGTCTTGAGCTTATTTTTGAAGTTTCTGGGCTTTTCAGGCATCTGAGCTGTGTGTTGACCCCATTTGTAATGTGCTTGTGCCAGATTAATTTTTACTTTGTGGGCACTGAGAACTGTCTGTGTTATGCAGACTCTTAGAGAAATAGTAATTGCTGGGTTAAATCTCTCTGATGTTAGTAAATGTGTAAATATAAAAACTATCAGGCAACACAATATAGTTTTGAGCCTTCCCAAACCTCCAGTGATTTTAATAGAGCAGGAAGAAGCCTAATAAGATTCATCAGGAGATACTACTGAGATTTGGTGGCTGTGGCAGCTGAATGCTGGATAAAATGTAAAACTCTTCATATGGTGCAGAGTGCTCAGGCTGAGTCATTGACCTTTCACTACGGCTCCTTTGGCAGTAAAACTTCCACCTTTGAGACAAAGTAGTGTTTTCATACAAAAGAATTCTCTAATGCAGGGCTCCTGCAGCTCAAGAACGGGCCTTGATTCTTTCATTACTGTAAACTGTTGGTTTTAGTAGAGCTGCTCACAGGAGTTCGTCTCTCTTAATCTTGCCCAGTGCTGGAAAATTTTATTTTCAAACGTTTTTTTTTTTACTCAGTGTGACTTCCTGTGGCTACTCTACTGCACAGGTTTGTTGGCTGTTAATAGATTGGGCCATAAGTTAATTCTTTCCATGTTCTACACAGTAGCTTTTTTCCTCTTCTTTTGTTAGGAACTTCAACAAAGATGGATTTTAATGCTTTTTTAGCTGTTGAAACCAAGGCTAGGGGAATATATCTAGCATGCTTAAATTTCTAAGGCAGCTCCTTGGCACAGAACAAGATCTGATTTGCAGTCTTCCTTTCTTACTGCTACACAACGACAACAGAAATATTGTAGAAACGGGAGATATTTTACGTATAAGCAAAAATCTGTCTTGTGTAGGGTTGGAAAGCATCAAGTTTCTTAGAACTGAGTGTCATGAGATATATGTCTGCTCTGAGGCACTTCCTTTCAAACCATTTTTTTCAGTATTTTCATGTGTTTTTATAATATATATTTAGGCAGAGTGCTGATTTTTCAGCAGTACTAAAACAGAGCTGGATTTGTCACATTCAGTGTTTACAAAATCTTTCTCCACTCTGTCCTACTGCCCCCTCCCCATGTATATTTGTATTCTTTTTAGTGTTAATAGCAGAGCTCCCTCAGAATTTTCAAAATCTAAGGAAAGAGTTTTTCAGAAAAAACATTCTTCTAAATACTGCTTGTTTTCAACCCTCCTGCAGAGCACTAAAAGACAATGGAATTTCTTTTCTCCAAAAAATTTCATTAAGTCTAATTGTGCTTAGAATTTTTGGATATTTTTCCAGTTTTTTTGTGGCTTCTACTGGACCTTGGGTTTTATGCTTTTAGATTTTTTTTTTCCCCTTTGTAGGCAAAGATAACGCCTGATCTGCCCTTAAACCTGTTTCCTCTAGGACTCTGTCACCTTTCAGAGACTCAGGTGTGCAGGTTTTCTCCCTTCCCTTCTGAAGGGATCAGATGGTCCAGTTACAAGCCAATTTTCTTATAACCACAGTAATTCAAATCCAATTCTTGTAATTCAAATTGATTCTTGGTGCTGTCTTGCCTGGTGACACTGCTGTGTTTTCAGCGATGTGCCAGTGCGTGACACCAGGACAAACGTTTGCTCAGCCAATATGTCTGGGCTGGGGATCATAAACTAACTTTTACAAACCTTACCATTAAAAAAAAAGGGAATTTTAGTTTAGAATATGTGCAGTTTAGATGGTATAACTATTAAATATGAAGTGTTACCTTTAAAAGAAAATCACAGCTGTCCGCTGTTATGCCAGTTGCAATTCATTTCTCTAAAAATATTTGAGTTAGGATACAATCTAGAAAGAACTTGTATTTTTCCAACCACTGCTAAAATTTTTTTTACTGAAGCGTGCTCGTTTCAAAAATTTTAATCAGAGTTGCTGCTTGCACTTCCTGCCTGCACTTCCTGCAAGGTTTAGATTTGGTTTTTTGCTCCACTGTCTGGCTAGGGTTGCAATCATCTGTAAACACAGGGGACATTTAGAGTTAATAAAAGGAAAACATTGAAGCTTTGATCAGTGGAAAAGGAGGAGGTGGGTTTTGTTTTTGAATTTCTTCTTCACCATTTTACAGTTTATTAGCACCAACTTAAAGCAAGCTAATAGGTTCAAATTACAACAAAATAATTGCAGCTTTTTTAAAGAGCCGCTATGAAATAACCTCCCTCCCATTTTAACCTTTCATCTTGGTCTCATTCTTATCTGTGGGCTGCCCCTTTGCCCTCTTCTTCCACTTTGCCTGAAAAACAAGCAGAAAAATACAGTTTACATTTTGTCTGTACACACGTCTGGGTTTTTTTAATATAACCCCGGAGGAAAGTGGATAAATAAATATACATTTTTCAATAGCTGCAGAGCATTTGTTTAACATGGACTAACTCCCCAATAACTACCAGAAGATTATACATGCAAATCTAATTTTCTGGCTAACTTAGGTCTCTCTTGGGAACCTTGGCGACTACTTGCAAACATTTTCCTTGAATCAGCAGTATCAGCAAAGATACATTATGGTGCTAAAAGTATATAATGTAAAAAATGAGCTAAAAAGATGGGAGAAGGTTTAGAAAGGAGGAGGAGATGGAAAAGGGAAGTACTATAAAGGGAAGGGCATCTATAAAGAGAGAGGGGTCTAAGCCTTTTACAATAGAGGCAGACTGAAATAACCATGGTTTCTTCTTTGAGTCGTGAGAATAGCTATTTTCTTGTTTAAAAGCTTAAAGAGCTATTAAGTTGGGCAAATCACTGGTAAAACAGCTGGAAATGTAAATAGCAATTTAAACAGTCCATTGCCCCTCAATCCAAATGTGGAATGTGCAGATCTACTTCAAAAAAGTTCCTCTGGTTTTATTATATTGTCAACGGTAAGAGGATTGAGTAGGCACCCTTTCTCCATGGGCTGAATGGAGACAGTCTGCTTTATTTAGAAAATCCACAATTTTTTTTCCCTTTTCTCATTTTTCTCCTTTTTTCCCCTCTTCTTTCCCCCTTTTTTTTCCTTTTTTTTTTCAATTTTTTTCCTTTCTTTTTTTTCTTTTTTCTTTTCTCTTTTTTTTTTCTTTTTTGCAAGTGAGCAGACGAGTCTCTAATTTTCACACCATTCTCCCTTAGAGACCTCCTTCAATTGCGCCATTCTTTCATTATGTGGAACTAATGAAGTGCTCTGCAACCTTTAGGTCTCCAAAGAATCCATTCCATTGCTCTAGGAATATAGTCCTTAAATAAAACATGTTTCATTGGCTGACTTCAAAACACTATTCTTATGGGGGAGGGGGGATAAATAATTGGCCTGGAATCACTGTGTGAAAAAAAAAAGAAGAAATTACATCGGACAATGCTTTTAAATTATAGTTACAGTCAAAGGATACATTCAGCAACGGCAGTTTGGGTTCTTATTCCTAGTAAGCTGCCAAAATTGGAATATGATTTCTTTCGAGTTCCAGATTGCAAACCTTTTTATGACTATTGTCTTTCCAGTGCCTGCGTTCTATTGAGAGCGAACGGGTTTTGTGGTGTAAAAAAATAATGCAGTAGCAGATCAATAAGACTGATAATTCAGCAGCTGAGTGGGAAGGCTGGCTGCTTGTGTGTCTTAAAAATAACACCTCACATTTTATACGTCGCTTTTCTTCTCCAAAGCACCCACAAAGCATTAACTCAGTCCTGTGGCTTGTTTATTCCACGTGTGAAGCACGGATCTGTTTTATCCATGAGGTATCAAATGCCTTATTCTGTCCTGAATATTTGTGGGTAGGAGGGCAGCTTATTTTCATCTGCCATTATGGACTGTGGAGAAGAGAGTTATTTCAAATTTGTCAAAGTCTCTTCTCTTTCTATGCAATGTCTGCCCTCTGGCATTTTTAATTGATTTGCCTTTCTTCTCTAAAGCTTTTAATTGGTCTGAGCCCTGTTCGCCTTCCCCTGTCCTAAAACCTTACAACTTAAATATGCTCTCTCATAATATATTTGTCTGCATAATCTGCTTTTAAGTTAAGAAAAAAAATATTTAAAAAAACAGGAGGGGGGACAGCAACAGGGGGAGAATAAAGCTGTATTTCAGTGTAAGATTGCTTGTGTATGTTGGGTTTGTATCTGAACCCAGCAAACAAATGTAAACATTTTAATTTTTTTATCAATATTCATTTCCTTTCACATTGCCTATCTTTTGGTGCTTGATCTAATTTGTAGCATATTGGATTCTGGCTTTTGGTAAACTGAAATAACACTATCAGCATGATCATTGTTATAGTACTGGCAGAAGAGATTTGCTGGCTTAATTTCAGTGAAAACTAGATGTCTGTATTTGGCTGTAAAACAATTTATATTTATAGAAGCTGTTGTAATCATCTATTTTTGAGTGAAAGGATTTCTTGGAGCACAACAGTTCTGCAACACCCAGGACTTATCCCAAATTTCTAGTGTAAAAAACAATGCATTTAAGCTCTGTCGAACTGATTAGAAAAGAAAATAGTGCTTAATGAATGTGGGGCTTTAATTTTTGGGTGGCTGGGGATAAGTTACAGCCTTTAATTAGCTCCCACTGTATTTTGGTAGGACAGCACATTGCACTTTGCAGTACTGTGAAGACTGTGGAGCAGCAGTCAAGAATAGGGACCAAGTTTTGCCAAGGTCATTAGTAGCAGTGGTTCCCTAATTGTGGACCCTCTTGAGTGGCCTGGTTTCAAACAGGGACAGAGCTTCCAGTCCCTGTGTCAAGCCACTCCTACATCTCTAATGGTGACACCTAAAATTCCTTCCAAAATACTGGCTCTGGCTATTTCTGGGTTTTTCCAAACTTCTCATGTGAACCTGAGAAAGTAATTTAACCTCTCTGATGATCTTTCCCTTATCTTTGCTAGGGGAGAATAATAGTCCCCTTTGCTGTGTTATGAGACTTAGTTCATGAATATTTATCAATCCCTTTCAACAGAAGAGAGTTGTAGAGCACGGGCCTCATCACAGATAATTTTTGAAATTGCCAATTGGAGACTTGCTGGCATTTCTGTAGCTTGATATAGGAGTGATCCTGAGGCTGCACCCTCTCAGGTCCTAGCGTGGAGTGAATTTTATGTAACTTTGGCATCCAAAGGCAGCTCCTATTTGTTTCCTGCCCAAAACGAAGTGTTCAGGCTGATCAGGTGTAGCTGGCAAGCTGTGGAAGCACCAAGTGAGGCCCAGATGACTCTGAGTGGCACAGATGGCAGCACTTGCTGTTGTTGCCCAGCTGCTCGTGGTACCTCTGCCCTGCAGAGAGAGGTGTGGGCTTCACTACACCTCAGTTGTGTTCAGGTTAAACTGGGACATGCAGCACAAGCCTCCCACTGCTGTTCTGCACTTTGCAGAGCTCTTCATCTTGCTGTTTATGTCTGGCAGGGTTTGCACACCCTTGGCATAAACCTGAGTGTGCAAGTGGAGGCCAAATAAAGCCAGCAAAATGCTCTACGTTACTCTGAGTTGTGGGGTCAGACTTGCAGAGCTAGAAAGCAGATGAAAATTAAGATCTGTTCAAGCATTTAATGCCCTGATTAAGCACTAGCTGAAGAACAAAACAGACAGGGAGAGCTGTAGAAGGTAGGGTACTGCCATGTGGCAGCTCCATAAAAACGTGTGGATGAAATTGTCTCTTTCTAGGTAAAAAAAGAGGGATGCTGCGTTTCATGCAGGTTCTGAACATCAAGAAGATGTTACGTGTACTATCTGCAGGCTTAGATATATCTACACACATCTGGCCTTTTTGGTGTCCAAAGTTTCTTTCATCAGGAAATCAGTGACACAAGTACTGATTTTGTTTCTCTAATTCAATTTTATTTGACTGATATGAATTCCAATTTTTTTTAGATGTATAATTTAAGTTGAAGAACAATGAGAATTTACCTGGGAGCTTTCAAGCAGTCAGTAGCTTGCACCTGCTGTATTTTCACTTTGTGGCAGCATACATTTTTCTGATTTCATCAGCTCTCTGAGCACACTTTTATGAAGCCTTACTGTGCTGTAATCTCCTGTAAGCTACTTTCACTGTAATTTACTATACCTGTGTTAATCCAATCCATCTCTAATGACACAATAATACTAACACACGGCAACACTAATAATGGGTCTGCACTGTGCACTTCATGTAATTTGAAAAGAGAAGCAATGAACATATGAGACCAAATCATGCTGTCTTATTCATTCAGCCATGGCCTTTCAATAGAACAAAATAATACACAGGATTAAGGTGAGTGGAATTTTACCCTTTCTATATCCAGGCCTCCTGAGGACGCCGCATTTAATTCTATTTGATAATCTTCTCTTATTTGCCATTTCACACCAGCTGAAACTGCAGCTGCCTGTCAGGAATTGAGTTAGTCTGAGCTTCAGCTATCTCATAGGTAGCTCAGTGCACTAAAGCATAGGCTCCTCTGGAGAGTCCTTAGGGAGGAGAACTCATTTAGCAGAAAATTATAATTGGGGCTTCCAAGTGGTTCTGGAATCATCGCTGTATATTTGGATAGAATGATATTTTTTCAAAGCCTCCAAGTGTGTAACCAAGCAGGGTGTGCTTTTAAGGATGAAGTAGGCAACCAGATTGCCTTAATTCCTGGTCCTTTTAAACATGATTACTGGGAAAATGTGTGCAATATTCACTCTACCACTGAGATGCAGCATGCTGGCAGTATGAGGGCTCTGGGGAGGGGTGTTCTGTGCTGCAGAGGGATCTGCACTGGCTCCTTCACAGCAGTGTTGGGAAAAGGGGCTGGTGTCTGTGTCAGCATGGCCTGTGAGCCACAGGCTCCCTCACAGCAACTGCAACTACCCCTGCAGCCACCGTGATAGAGTCCTGGGACTTGGGGAAAAATGTGCTAGAAGGAATGAAGATTAGCTGATCTTTTGTTTTGTTAAACTCAGGTTAGAACTGCAAGAATCAACATGCACGGGTGTATAGCCTTCTATCTTCTTCTATTTTGTTTTAAGAAGAGGCATTGGTTGACGTGGTAGAAAAGTGTGAGGAAAAGATTTGACCTTGAATATTTTCTGTGCTATCCTCTCTGTAGGAAGTTTCTCATAAACTACAAAGATCATGATAGCCTGGTTCCATCAGATTTGTCTGGTGTGTTGGCAAGTGCAGCATGATTCCACACAAGACATGGACTTTCTTATTTTTCTGAATTTTACATACAGTATTCCCATTAAAACCCTAAGCACCCAACTGTGTCCTTAGGTCTAAATTTAATTTTTATTTCCTTTGTCTAGTCTTTCCAACTAAAACATGTTCATTTTCACTGGTGCTGAGGTTCATAACAGTGGATAGCATCAACATTTTAAGCATCTGAATATCTAAAAATGTGAGGAACAGCTGATACAAGATAAACTGTAAAATTAATATGAATCTACATGTTTATATAATTCTACTTCATACTGTATATCTATTATAATTTTAAATTATTATATGTTATTAATTTAATATAAATTATACAATAATCTTGGCATCTCTAGACTTGGTTGTCTTTATGAGAATATTAACCTTACAACCCTGCATCCAAGTATTTTAAAGATCCTATTGTGAGATTTATCCTTCTTCTTAAAAGACAATGAGGAAAAATCGTCTCCTCCCTGCTTTGAATTCCTCTTGTTTCAGAAGCGCTCTTCTGTTTACTGGGAAACACTTGAAACTTCTTAATTATCACAATCCTTAGCTAATCTGAGCATGCCTAGAGATGGAAAAGAGTCCCTACAGGACCGTGGGAGACAGGAACCTGCTTGTTCTCTCTCTGAACTTCTGGTTGTGGTGTCATGCTGCTCTGAAAGTTATTTCTCACCAGGTGAGCCCCACAGTGCTCAGTGCTGCAGGACTGCAGGCCTGAACTTCTGCTGCCATCCCCCTGGTACTCCCTGGTCTCTCCAGGTGACAGCTAGAGTGTTTTACAGTATTTTTTCACAGCTCAAGAGGTTAAGGCTACAGTCACGGCAGGGGAGGTGCAGGCTTCCTGATCAAAGCCCATCTCAGTTCAGCTCTGTTGAAAGAACAGCCAAATTAAATCAAAATGCATTTAATTACAGTACAAAGGATTACATGCATTAATATTTCAGTACGGGTACCTACCCCAGAATAAAACTTTACTCGATCTACCCAGATTTTTGTCTAGGATAAAAGTTGTTATTGGTAATAGGCCAGGCTTACTGGATAAAGTCAGGGCTTGAACTCAAGCACATCTTTCGTAACATGCTTCTTGTTTAAGATTAAATTTATGTAGCAATGGGCTCTCAAATTGTGGATTGTGTGCAGTAAAGACTGCAGCTAAACAAGGGGATGAGTACATGTTTACACTTGAACTAAAATAAGCACACTGATCTTAGGAAATCTGTACTACATAGCTCCCACTGCATAGCTGGCTTGGCCTTGGATTGGTGGAGGGATTGATGCTCTGAGCTGGTGCTTAGTCCTCCAGCTGGGTTTGATGGAAGAGTTTCTGTCTGTGCAGTAAATTGAACAGATGCTGCAATGCAAAACTATCTAAGTGTCAACAGCTTTGGACACTCTTCATATTAGAGCAAATTAAAAGGAAAAAATCTTGAGAGCAGTTTTGGTACCGTGGGCGTCCCTGAAGAATGCAGAATTTCAAATTAGTACACAAATCTCACTCTAGCCCTCAGTGGCTGGGGGGTAGGGAAGGAGGAAAATTGCAGGAGCTGGCTGCATTACAGATATTTTTTCCTTCCTGTTTGCAGGAAGGAGTCTTGAGAAATAACCTTTATTTGTTTGTGGAATTGTGGAGTCGGGAAAAAAATTATTTTATGAGAAAGCTTCTGTTGGAATTTTCCTGGAGTCTTGTTGCTGCTATTAATGCTAAAAATGAAATCGTTTTGGTTCAGGAAGGGTTCAAAAGAATTGTTGCAGCAGTCTTACAAGATCTTACCATGATTTGGCAAGATGTTCTGCCAACTCACCCTCATCTGCAGCTGCTCTGCCAGGCTGCAGTTGAAATTTGGTGCCCCTGGAATTCCTGGGGCTTCTGTGCGTGCTTTTGGTTTGTGCTGGTTTTTGTGGGGGTTTTTGTTGTTGTTGTTGTGTTTTTTAAAATTTCTTTGAGAGGAGGGAGGTCAGGTAGGCAGGCAGGGCTCTGAATTGGAAAAAAATTAAAATTTCACGATATGAAGTCTTCTATTAAGCTAAATCAGCTTTTGCCTCAGCACTGCTGCCATGGTGTGTTCCACAGAGCAGAGAGGACTGCCTGTGTGGATTGGAGCCATGTTACTCCCCACAGCCGGTTTGGGGCTGTGCTGAAGGATAAAGGGACTGGGAGTGGAGGGCACGGCCTCGTCCCTTTATCCTGCACTGCACAATCCCAAGCCTGCTGAGACGGTCTGTGCAGGAGCCTACAGGCAAGAGTAGTCGTGCTGATAAATATGGACATGCTTCAGTGTTCCTTGCACATTCAGGGCCTTGATTAGAACGGGAAAGGGAACTGAGAGCTGATCATGGCTACAGCAGAAAGTAGCTCAGCCTGAGGGCCCAAAGTGCTTTGAAGGAAAAATCAGAGTCAGCTGTAGCAGTTTTTGAGAAAAAGTTCACTTTCAAACAAGAGACCAGAAAATGTCTTCTAAAACAAGCCAAAAGCTTTCTCTCATCTGCTGAGTTACTAGAACCCTGTTTGCTGTCCTGTGCAGTCCAGAGCCATTAATCACTATCCAGAATTTCAGATTTTAACAAACTGTGATAAGCCTAAAATACCAAAGACAGGGCTTTCCTCTGAATTGCTTGACATTTCTGGAGTGTTCAAACCCAGGTGTTCAAGAGGATTGCATGTCAGAGCAGCAGCAATACAGCATATTTCTTTGCAATCACAATAATCTGTGAGATTCGTTTGGAGAGTAACTGAACTGCCAATGCTGAGATAAAATGGCAAGTCGTCTGCAGCAGATTGGGAGCCAGAACTTGTACTAGCACAAGTCACTGTTTTGAAGTCCTCAGTGGAGAAGTCATGGAGTTAAAATTTTCATCCTGCTGTAGTCTAAAGCTAGTGGATGGACAAAGAGAAATTGGATTTTTTTTTTCTGTGGTATTTCCCTTTTGGCTCCCTTATGCTCCCACTTCCCAAAACCAAACCATTTCCGAATGCCACTGCCCATCTCCATGTGAACACAAGGACACATCACCATCTCTTCTAAAACTATTTTGGCAACAGAGTCATCAAACAGGACTTTCAGAATGTATCCTTTCCAGCTCTGTGTTTCCACAGCTTCTTGTCCTCTTTTCCCACCTGCTAAGGTATAATCCCAGAGAAGGTAGTAGGCACAACCTTGTTTCGTGTGCTCTCTCTTGCAGAACCTTTAGAGGTGTTCCTTATTAATTTTGAGAGAGAGTGCTGTAACCAGTCTCCTGTATAATGAAGGTTATAAAGTTTTATCCATCTCTTTATGCATCAAGTCCTTATTCACCTGTTTGAGCTGTAACCTTCATCTTGGCAAAATATGCCTTTATTAGGATGGAGTGAGTACCACCAAAGGAGGATCTACTCTACTTTTCATGGTGATGGTGGTATTTTCCATCTCTTCATTAATGTTCTCATCTTTCTCAGTGGTTATAATTCAAGTAGGTGGGAAAAAAACCCAAGCATCTCCATTACTCTTCCTACTTACTCTGTCCTCTCCTGCCACTCTCTAGATGATAAAGCATTTTTCTGAATAGAAAACTGCTCATGAGACACTTAGGAGGAAAGAGGCTTGTGGATTTGTAGACAGTAATGCTCAGGAAGGTGTTTTGAGCCTTATAAGCCTCATGATCCACTGTGTTAAAATAATTACAGGATTAAGGAAATGCTTCTGCATGAGTCTTCTTCTCTTTTGGCACCCTGGCAGTGAAAGGGGAGGGACAGTTGGATGAAGCAGGTGACAAATTTTGGAGGAAGGTAACTGCACAGAGAGTAGCTTTCCTCAAGCACGAGTTGATGTGTCTCTTCAAAGTCTGGCACTGACTTTTTTTACACTTTTTTTTTTCTCAGAATATCCAAATTTACCACTATTTCCACAAGTTTTCACACATTGTCTCACTGATGGGAGAGTGAGACAAAACTGATTGTGATCTCACCAAAGCTATGGAATAAACGTCCCCTCTTACCTGTTACAGCAGCTGCTACGTAATTCCCCATTCCCTCCAACTAGGAAAAAAGAAAAGAAAAATCCTTATCCTCTTATACACTGAATTTTCTTGTGCAAAACTTTCATTATGGATTATGGTGGACTTTTTTTGTTGGTTTTTTTTTGCTCCCATGTACAATAACAAATCAATGAATTACTTTCAGCTGCATGCTGCTACTTGACTTCTGGGAAACTTACATGTTGTATTTTCCTGGGAAGAAGAAATACAACATTGAGCATGTGATGCTCTGCGTGTCTGTTGCCTGTTAGTTTCAAAAGCTTCTCCTAAGTGTGTGTACAAATGCAGAATGGTCTAGATTGCTTTGAAGAGTTGGGCTTGCATTGTTCCCTTCTTTCTAATAAAAAGTATTTGAGTAAAGTTTGGTGATACTTGGTTCAGGGTTCAAAGTGTAGGTGCTCCCAGCACAAATGCTGGCACAAGGATTCCTTGTCCCCTACCCAAGGGGTCCAGGTCATTCTCAGTTCTTTGAGGTACAGTTCAGAAAAAGAGATGAACTCAAGCTAAAAGGGTCAGGGTTTATGTCCCTCACGGGCCTCATGAAAGCCCTAACTGGGGAGAGAGACAAAATAAATTTAGTATGTTATTTTGAGAGGTGCTGTATTAATACAGTGAAAGACAGGCCCTGCTACAGTGGGCTTTCACTGAAAATGGATGAGAGGGACAGAAGGAAAGAAGAGAAACAGAAATGCAGAGGTAAAGCAATTGGTTCAAGCCTGCCCAGGCTGTTCACTGACTCCTGTGATTCCCAGCACCATCCACAGCTTGTGCTGCCTCCTGAGGCAGCAGTGCCCCCAGTATACAGGTGTTCATAAATAGAAAAACTGGGAAACCAAATAATTCTGCAGATGCTGTTCTGTCCTTTCAAAGCACTTTTGGAATGGTGCATATCTGTGGGGGAAGGTGTTGTGAAGGTGGGAGTACTGTTCTGCAGCCACAGTTCTATTTATGCTCTTGCCTGATATGCAGCTTTTCACGGACCTTCTATTCTATGAAGAGATGGATCCTGATAAAACATACCTCTTTTATTATTAAGCATTATTATTATTTTATTGGAAGAGCGGCCAAAGCTTTAAGGGCATTAGTAGGGAAGAACATTAGAAGCCAATTAATGTCCTGCCCAAAGGTTTTTAGGCAGAGCTAAAGTACTTTGGTAGAAAACTGAAACACTGGAGGTGCTCCCCAGGCCGGGCTGGCCCCACCTGCAGCCTGGGTAGCTCTTGCTTATCCCCCTCACCCAGAGCAGGTTTGCAGTCATGAATCTGGCTTGAATCAAGAAGCTGCTTAGTCATTACTTCTGATATTAAATTTTTCACAGAATCATTTGTGGGATTGACACAGAGGTGTTGTTAGATTATTACAACCAAGCTCAGGAACATAATTACATGTGGAAAAGGTGGAAGGCTACAAGGATCTCTTTTCTAACGTGTCCCTTAGCAAGGAAGACTGAAAAGATCCATCTGGAATTATTCAGCCTGGCATTGATGTTCTTTATTTTATGTGATAATCCTGACTTACAGTTCAGGCTCTCTTTTGATAAATGCAGCACTTTTGCATTTCTTCTTGTATTCTATCTGTCAGGATCTTGGTTTAAGGAAGTACACAACGAGCTCACTAGAAAATGGACACCTGATCTGAATGATCTTTAGCTTTTATTGTATTTGTATTGTATTTGCATGCCACCCTCAGAGCATATGAGGGCATACATAGACAAGGTGAAGTTTGGATCAAGGGGACTTCCTTTCCTGAGTGCCATACAGGTGGTGTTATAGATTACAAATGTATAGAGTCAGGCACAAGTGTGGTGATTTCTGTAAGTCGACAGATGCAGCCAACATGACGCTTCTAATGCACAGCAGAGAGCAAGTCACCACGGCAGTCAGTCTTTTGTTGCTTTAGCAAACTTCTTTATTACTGTGGCTCTTTTAAAAGTTGAGATGGTTGATTTTTCTAGACAATTCTGGTGGATTCCTTCACGAAATATAATTTTTTTTTGACTATTTATCCCATGATAAATTTTAGTACGATTCCACGAAATTTAACGAAGAGGCAGATTTTGAACTATTTAGAAAGAAACAAATAGAGGGGGGAGGAAAGATTTAGCCTTACTTTTCACGTAGAAAAAACCCTCTCCTTCCAAAAATCTTGGAAAAGAAGGGCCCTTGTTTTGTGAGGGTCACGAGGTGGCGCTCCAAGGCATCGTGTGGTCCCTCTGGGGACGCGCCGCGGTGTATCCATGGAAGACTCGGGTATGGAATCCACCGCTGCACCTCAGCCGGGTCACACACACACACACAAAAAAAATAAGAGTCCGGATTTAAAATAGCAATACCCCTAACCCCACCCTTAAGGGATTAAGGACGGGAATGCCCAAAGTAGGGGTGTAAACACGCGGAAAGCAAACAGCTTTGGCACCGTGAGGTAGTGGTTTAGTTTTATTGGAGGGTAAGGACCGTGGTGTGGAGTTTTACTAAACACGCAGCTGGGCTGAACAACTGTGTTCTTACATTTCCTTCCCATCTTTTCAAGCTTAAAAGTACTTAATACTGCTACTTTCTGGGCAAGTGTATTGTAATGTCGTATTCGTACATTTGGGAGGAACTTGTCCGAAAGAGGCACCTAAGGCTATGACAGGGTGTATTTATCTTGCAGACAACAAGTGGAATTCATACACGACAGCCAGCCAGCCTCTCGGGGGAATTAGGAGTTGAAACAACCTAAAGTAGCAAAGCATTTCAGCAGTGGGGTACCTGTGAAGGAAAGGTGTAAAGTGAAGAGGGGAGGCACGGCCGTAACAAGGGATGTTCGCCAACTATTGCAGTCCTTTAAAGACAGTCTGAAAGAGTTTAGGGTCATGGAGCTTGCCTCGGAGGGGAGAAACGTCTCTTGTTTGGGTTTAAAAGTGAAGGATTTTCGCCTCCAGGGTGATGGTGACAATAACACTCACATGTCCGTCTGCAGAGGAGATGATTTTGGAGAGAGGATCTCCCTCGGGACGGGCCAGGGCCGCACGGATCACTTGTGGTTGGCCCGAGTGTGAAGGGCTTGGAGGAGCAAACCTAGGGCTGGAAAGGCGCACTGGCCTCCGCAGCAAAGCCCTTAAAATGCTGGAGGAAGCCAGCGGCTGGTGATGACCCGTGGCAAGCAGGAGAGGAGTTAGCCGAGGCTAGGAGGTAGGCAGGGAACTGGTGGGGGGAAAAAAAAGAAAAAAGTTGTCTTTTAGCCTGACCCCGAGAAGAGGGAAGGATCCCTTGGCCGCGGTTGCCAAGGAGATGGGCAGTGTCCGCCGGCCTGTCTGCCCTCGGGGGCGTGGGGGTGTCCGTCTGTCCGTCCATCCCCCGGCGGCGCCCGCAGCGCCGGCCCCAGCCGCGGGGGGGCGCAGCGCGGAGGGTGGCGATGCCGCCCGGTCCCTGCCCCGGTCCCTGCCCCGGTCCCTGCCCCGGTCCCTGCCGGCCCTACCTGTCGGAGCGGCAGCGAACCGGACCGCTCTGCCACGCCGGGCAGCGCCGCCCGCCCCGCCAAGCAGGCACCGCCCGGGGCGGGCACGGACCGACTCCCCGCCGCCCCAACACCCCCTCCCCGGGGCGGCGGGGCTCGGGGGCAGCCGCGGGGGCGGCTCTGCCCCCGGCCCGCCCCGGCACCGCCCCCGCCGCGGGAGCCCCGGCGAATCAGCGGGGCGCTGTCAGGGCGTCAGCGCCGGCGGCTCCGCTCGGCCGGCCCCGAGCGCGTCCCTTATCGCAGACGGGCACCGGGGATCGCATCATTATCATGGGCACTGTTTGCTTTTCGCGGCGCTGCTGTTTGCTTTTCGCTCTCGCCTGGGCCGGCAGGTTGGCGGGAGGCAGCGGGGGCGCAGGTAAGGAGAGAGGGGGGCTCCGCCGCCCTGCAGCCTTCCCCAGGCGCGGGTGGCGCGGAGCCGCGGCCCCGGGGGGACCGTGTCTGTCCGCTCTCCTCTGCCCGCCGTAAGGTGCTCAGGGGGAGGTCGCTTCTCGCCGCTCGTAGCGCCGAGGGTGTTGGAAGTTGCGGCGGGGAGGCGTTTGCTCGCGTGTTTGACACAGCCTGGAGCCGAGGGATTTCTGCAGGGAGAGAGATGGGGAAGAAAAAGTTACTTTCCTCGAGTGCCTGCGAGATAAGTCCGTGCTGAGCCCTGGAGACTCCGCAGAGCAAGCGTTGGCTGGGATATCTTCACGGGTTTTCCCCTGTCTGCGCATTAACCCCAAGACCTGGTGTTTTTAACAGCGGCGCTCGTATCAGTTTAATAGCTATAATTATACTTTGTCTTTGCTTCGGTGTTTAAAAAAAACCCCCAAAATCAAACACCTCCCCTCCCAATCCTATCTGCTCTGGAATGTTGCAAGCCCAATGTGATTTCTGAGAGAAATGTATGCAGGCTCTGAAGTTGTGCGAGGAGAAATCTTTTAAGGTGAAGTACGAGCGGGGGCAGGCGGGAGGGGGAAGGTGTGGAAAAAAAATCCCCGTTCCTCGGATAGAGGAGCTTAAATGTAACAAAATGAACGAAGTCAGCCTAGAAGTTCCCAAAGTCCGAGTAATGCAATGTGAGATGTGGAGCGGAGCAGGGGCTCATACTTGGTTTTGCCCTTTCATTTGACTCATTGGCATTCACGCCTGACTCCCAGGCATCCTCTGGTTGCTGTGAAATGTCCCCCTTGGCTCAATGCAGTTTGAATTTTTGACGGCATTATAAAGAGTCCAGCTGTCACTTTTGCTGGTCTTGATGGGAGATGGGTGCCGGTTTAATGACTCAAAAGTATGAACCAAAACATTAAAAAAAAACCCCCAGAGACACCCCCACCCCAAACTTCTTTTCCTTTGCTTGACTGAATCTGTGCCTGATCTGGACAACACCTAAGCTAATTTACCTAAATCATAGCTAGATCTGAACTGGCTCAGCGGTAAAAATAACCGAATGGACAAGAAAGAAGGCAACAGATTACAGCAACTCTGCCTTAGTCCGGAAAACTACGACGCTCGGTGTTCTGTTCCCCTTTTTCTTAAAAAGGAAAAAAAAATACAAAAGCAAAACCTCTACAACAGCAACAATACAGACAGAGTCCGGGGAATTCTCTGGCTGGGATTCCAGAGGTGCCCCGCGGGGCCGCCCCGGTCTGCACCTCTCAGAGAAGTTCTTTGCTGTGTGCCATGCTACAATGTCTGCTTATTCTCCCCTCTCTAAATAGCCCCCCTCCTGTTCCCGGTGACTTTGAAGGATCCGTGTGTTATCACTGGCGATGGCTGAGTGAGCACTTCTGAAACAATTAGCGTTAGGATTTCAAGCTAACAATAAAAACTGTTTTCACTTTAGTGCACCTTTTGGAGGATCTGTTAATCTAATTGGCATGAAACCAACCGCACATGCCTCTCGCTGGATGCCCGTCTGCCTCCCTCCGCGGCAGCCCTGTCTCCTCGCTTCTCCCTGACCATAAAGCAGGGGCTGTGCTCTGTGCAGCTCTGCGGGTCTCTCTTCCAGCTGCTGCCCCTCCTGCCTGCCCGTGTCCCCCCGGGAGCCCCGGCTGTGGCTGTGGGGTGAGGAACCCCCCGGGAGGTGCGGGATGGACAGCGCGCTGTGCCCGGGGTGCGGTGGCATCGCTGCCCTCCGTGCCAGGGGGGCCGGGGAGGGACTGTGGGCAGCTTAGGGAGGGCTCTAAGCGTTCCCGTGTTCCCAGCACACCCCCGTGCCTCAATAAGTAGGAGTTGGGCTTGGTTCTTGGTTTCTTTTTTCCCCTATGCTCACTTTATTAACGTTCCCACGGCTACCAAAATATCGACTCTGTCTGATCCTTCTCCCTCCCCATCCTGTTTAAGTCCGAGGGAGAGAAGGAATGCCCGTCACTGAAATGTTTGTAAAGGCTTCTTGCTCTGAAAACAAGAAACGCGGTCTGGGTCCCCCCTTTCAGAGTCAGACTTACCCAGTAAAGCCCCCAGTAAAGCAGGGGCCGGGACGGCTGCTGGGACTTTTTTCCCCCTAAATGAGTGTTAGTCCAAGTAGATGATGTTATTGCAGGTTGCTTTCCTCCACTCTACCTTACCGAGTTTCAGATGGTCTTCCATTTATTTATTTATTTGTTTTTGCTCCTCAGTAAAAAGCATTAATATGGTTTTGCTGTTCAAATATTTCTTTTTCCCGTTCCGCCTCCAGCATAGTTTATTTAAATTAGGGTCTATCTTTATAAATTAAGAAAATCTCTGTGCTAGAACATGCAAGTGGTCCCTTTTTTATTGTCTTGTAGGTAATTTAAGCCTTCTCTTGTTTTTACTAAGATGTGGGTCTACAGCAGAAGCTAATTTCTACTGTCTAACTATTTCATTTATGGTGCAGAAATGTGGGATCGGGTCCCTCCAGCTCCCTGGAGCAGTGCTCATAAGTGACTTGAGGAGAAAAACACGCTGGCAGGTTTAGTTATTTCTCCTTAGATGTTCTCATTTCCAGCACGACACTAGGTAGGCAGGCAGGCAAACAGCTTCAAGGGGAGAATCTATCCCTGGTGTTTTGTGTCTCGGGTCTCCCTTCTTATCTGTCCCCTTGGGGTTCCTTCTGTGCTTCCAGATGTTGACGAGTGCGCCGAAGCTACGGATGACTGTCATATCGACGCAATTTGTCAAAACACCCCGAAATCCTACAAATGCATCTGCAAGCCGGGCTACAAAGGGGAAGGGAAGCAGTGTGAAGGTAAGGACGGATCTGCTCCTCTCCTGTCTCTTCTCCCCTCTCTTCTCTTATTTGTTTGCTCTTTAAAAGCTTTTGTAAATAGCTGAATTCCTGAAACGATTAATGCAGATTTACAGCTGCTTAACCTCAAATCTGGGTGTTTATTGGCAAGCATCCCCCTGCTGCTTTTGCTAATTGTCCGACGCTGCAAACCTTGTGCTAGCCAGCCTGCTCTTAAGAATAAAATTTTAAAAAGGGGGTGTGAGGGGGGCGGCGTTCCTTGGTAGCATCTGCTCCTTCTGGGCAGTGTTGGGCCCGTTGCCCTTGGGGCTCGAAGCACCGCACGGGATGGGATGGGATGGGATGGGATGGGCCCAGCCCCTGGCCACCTCCCCAGCAGAGAGCTGGTGGAAAGGACTCGCCTCATTCCCCACAGACAAATTACAAAAGGTGGTTTTCTGTACCTACTCAAACAGGATGCTGGAGTTTGCGTCTCTGTGACACTCTATACGTGTCATGATCATGTGTTTCTGGTCCTTGGAACATCATTTTTGAAAGAACCATTTCAGATTATTGTGCTTATACAGACTTGAGAAAACTTACTTTACTTCTCTATGTCCTCACATCGGTCTTGTAATTGAAAAATACCTAGCAAGTTTTAGTAGGCTCCATGTACACTCATATTTTGGATTTTACCCACTCCGTCTTGTCTGTTGAATCTCAGTGAAGAGATTCTCTAGTGAAAAGAACAAATATTGTAGTAACAGCAGAGTGCCTTCCAAATGAAAGATGCAAGATTGTTATTTTTTCCTACTTGTGGATGCTTAGTAGGTATAACATTTTCCTTCAAATCTCTCTCCTTCTATGGCAGAATACAGCTTTTTAAAAACCATCTACAGCCAGTCCATTAAAAAGACTGAAGACCTAGAAATTAATTTGGCCTACAAAAATTTGAAACCACATATTATTCTCCATGGGCCTCCAAAATGTTTGCTCAAGTGCCCTCAGATAGCATTTTTGTGGTTGTCATATTTTTCTGCCTTGGGCTTAAATTGTCAGAGACAAACTCTGATTGTCCACCTTTTGGTGCTCGAGCATCTCTGAGCTGCTGTTCCTCTGGAAGGCAGATTTTCTTTCTTGCAACCAAGATAATCCTTCAGCACCGGTTCTTTCTCTGTTCATCCCTTCCATGGAAAGAGTTACAGAACTCTGAGAAAATGTGCTCAGGGCCACAGCCATGGAGGTTACAGCATTCTTAGCATTGGTACTTGTCATATCGGTTTTCTACATGAAAAGTTTCCTTAGCTTGGACTATTCATATTTTAGTAGTTAGGGGTAGACATGGCTTATATTCATGCTTGTCTAATACACAGATATCTCTTTGCCTGACTTGCCTTGGCTCAGTAAAAAACCTCCCCATAATCCCAAACTCAGTAAGTAATAAAAAAACAAGATAGATCCTTGTAATGATGTACAAAAAAAAAAAGGAACATCTGTGTCTGATACCAAACTAATATCTAATAGAATTTAGTGTCTGACAAGCCTGATAAGTAAACTGGGGCAGACTGCAACATGTTCTGCATGGATGTGCAGCATTAATCAGGTTGTAAGCTGTCTAAACCAGGTGTTACTGTGCATGATATATAACTTTTTTTTTTCCTACAGTGTTGTGTTAACAGTTCTAAAGGTTTTGCATCACTTCCTTGTCTTAGGCTGGTAATTAATATCAAATTTTGGTAGAAGCAGAAAGCTTCAGAAAGGGTCAGTGGCAGGTCTAAGATCTGCCTCAGGCCTGCTGTACGTGGAGAGTGAGTTTATTTTGCATCTTGAGGTTAAGTATTCAAAACTTACAGAAACAAACAGACTCACTTAATTGACTGGTATTTAGCATTCTGTCACAAGACAACCTCGGTGATCAGCTGTTAGAAGTTATCTTTTAAGATAAAAGGGACTGTTAACAATGATGAAGGCCACTGGATTATTTTTGTTGTGCTAAAACCAAAACCAGGTCATTAAATGACTCTTGTCTTGGTTCTAAAGCCCAGCCTCTATAACTGGGCTTTTCAAAATAAGCCTTTTGATCAGTAAAACTAGTTACCTATGAGAGAAAGGGTTTGTACAGATTTTTTTGTACAAAAGAGCTTCTTTAGCTAAGTTTGTTGCAATCTACCGGTGTTGCTTCGTATCTGAAGAAAATTCATGATATCATAACTAACTCGCTTGTATCCCAGGCTCTCTCATATAGCCAGATTTTACTGAATTAGTAGAATTGGCATTCATGCAGTACAGTGAGCTTAAAGACATTATACTATCAAATTCACCCTGATAAATTTTAGTGAGCTGCTGGTTTAGGTTGTATCGAGGCATTGCAATTAATTTAGAAATGTGCATGCTTGTTTATTTTAAACGGTCGTTAAATATTTCTCTTTTTTCACTGAAAATTCATTTTAGAGCAAGGGGTAGAGTATGGGAAGTAACATTTTTTGGATGATTCTTAGGAGCACATAATTGTACAAACGTTGTCCAATATATCAGTATGTATTTGTGTACCCTTGTGTATTTATTTATAGTTTTTCTAAGCAATGAGATCCTTAGGTCAGTGCAGTAAATGTGGAGCCCAGCCACTTGTGCAGGATTTTGCTCAGGGTTTGCTGCTGTGAGCTGAAGGGTGGGGAGAAATACATATGACATAAATATTCTTTAAGG
This sequence comes from Cyanoderma ruficeps, assembly GCA_008694505.1. Classification (NCBI taxonomy): domain Eukaryota; kingdom Metazoa; phylum Chordata; class Aves; order Passeriformes; family Timaliidae; genus Cyanoderma; species Cyanoderma ruficeps. The sequence goes on from VZDJ01000015.1 coordinate 393,889, forward strand.
ACATGTGGAGAACTCTAGCAGCAATTATATGGAAATGAAACATTTTCCTGACAGTCTGTTAAGTTTCTTCAGTGGGGAATTTCTTTCTGAACTTTGATTTTTTTCTCAAAATGTCTTTTGGCCTGGGTTTCTTCAGAGTTTATGAGGATTGAGGATGACTTTTCAGTTCACAGATCATTTTCTTCTCTTTTTTTTTTTTTTTTTTGGCTAGCTTTCTTGCCTGAACCCCTCGACCTGTTCCTCTCCACAGAGCACAGTTGTTTCTCCAGACAGAAGAGTTCCTCATTCTTCTTGTGTCATGTCTTCTGCTTCCCCTCTGTAGATTTCAGTTGACCTTTTTTTTCTTTCTTTACTCAGGTATCTCTTATGCTTTGTAAAGCCTCACGGTGAGCATTGCCATGGTATTTTCCTATATCATGTATCAATATCCATTGTACACAAATTCTCTATCTGGCATTTTCACACGACAGAAAAATATATCCAAGCCAGATAATCTTTAAAATAAGTTCTCTATTTCTAATGAATATACCAAATCCATTAATTTATAATTAATTAATTTGCTTGCCCTGCTATTACTTAAGAAGTCTTCCCCGTTGTGATTTCAGTCAAGATCTCAAATGCAGTGGGCTGGATTCAGCTGCAGGCATGATCTTTCATCATCCATGGGACTTTGTCCTCACCTTCTCACCATTGAATTTTGGCTTCCCCACAGGTTGATATCTCAACAAAATTGCGTCAAAGCAATGGAAATTCCAAAAGGTTCAAAAGGATTCCGGGTCCTGGGGTTCCTTATGCTTTGACAGGGCGTTCTTTGTCTTCGATGCAATCTTGTGTGTTTGCAGTTGTAGGATACTCTCTCACTGAGTGGTGTATGAAGGGGTTTAGCTCTCAAACCCAGTTGTTAGGGGTTTTTACCCCATACTGCTTCTCTGACTACTCCAAACTCTCGTGCCATTAATGGTTAAAATACTCTGTGTAGTTGCTGGTTGATATTTACCTATGCCCATTTTATATCCACTTAGTGTTAAGTTTATTTTATACATTGATTCTTTCCTGAGCCTACTTTTTATCCTCAGTGGGAATGTAATTTCAGTGAGTTGCTCTAGCTGTTGGTTTCTTTCCTTTTGGATTATACCTGACATGTAGGACCTTTAAGATGTATTTATTGGGACCTGTTGCTTCTGGATTGTTAAACTTTACTCTGTGCTTTCCCATATTGACTGAGATTTTCCTCTTGGAGCATTTTTTCTACTGTCTTTCATAGTATTTTCAGACCTCTGCTTCAGTTCTTTCAATAATTGATCTCATACAGTTCTTACAACGTTTCTTGAACTTTTTGTGCAGAAGAGAAATGTTCACGATTTTCAGCTAGACTTTTTTTCTTTTTTTTAATTCTCCTGTGAAGCTTCATAATATTGTTGATGGATTTCTTGCTGTGGGCGACATACACACACCATGGCAAAGTGCCTTGGTAGAGTCTGCCCTGACAGGGAGGTTTTCAGATTTCAGCTCACGTTGGAAATTTGTTCTGTATCAGCAGCAGTTCTACTTGACTGCTAGGTGAGTGGGATTGTGCAGTTCTAGTGATTTAAGTCAGTCATGTGTTCGTGTATTTGTAGTCTTTTTCTTAATGTAAATAATCATTCTAGATAAATAGGCAGGTAGGTGAGGGTGATAATCTGCAACGAGGGCCTTTATTCTTAATTGCCCCAGTGGTAGCACCTCGCTGGGTTTAAAGATGGTACAATCTCAAAATAAGATAAACCCTTCCTGCCTCAATCACAGGTATATTCAGCCTCTGCATGTGTCCATTTGGAAACACAAACCAATTGTCCCTTCTGATCAGTCATTATCATCTTCAGTAGTTTTGTGGATGTGAAGCCAAGTTGCTACTTGTACCTGTTTGTTAGATCTGTTTTTAATGGGTTTTAAACGAATCTTAGCAATTGGAAAAACATCTCATCACTTTCATTTGAATAATAATGATTGACTCTCCAGGTTTGAATTAATACTCCTCTTATAATTTTCATCTTGTTGACCTGTTTTGTCTTTCATTTCCTTAAGAAGCTCATTCGTGGTCTCAGTCATTGGGTTTTCACTTTACTATGGTCTTTGAAATACCTGTTGTGTTCTTCTCATGCTCTTCAAAAGTGAATCCAAATATTGTGACAGTGCTGCTCTGAATCAATCAACCTGGAAACACAGGACTTTCCAGACTTCTCATTTCCCAGCTCCCAATCCAGTATCTCATACCAGAGCCTCCTTTTGTCTGCAGGGATAAGTAAGGAAGGCGCTTCTGGATATCCTTTAAGTGGAACAATGATCCCATTTCTTTTAAGAGCTCCATGGTGTTCCGTCAATCCACTCTCAGCAATTCTTTCTTAAGTGAGTCATCTTCAGTGACGACTCCTTGGGAGAGCTGGGACACTGCTGGGTGTCCTTTGGTGTCTGAAATTTGGGCATCTCGATGTTTGCACGACTCTGGTGAGTTTAGACTCATTCTGTCTGTCTCTGCAGAATAACAGTGATGCCACTGAACGAGGCAGCTCAAGTGACTTCTTCCTCATTGATGATTGCAGTAGAAGGTGAATTAATACTTTCAAGGAGTCCCTTGATCTCCCTGCATGAGGTCTGCAGTGGATATTTAGGTGCTGAAGCTGCTGGGCTTTTTGGGGCTACAATACCTTGACAGATGGTGCTTATGTCACGAGTTGAAGTTCATGTTACCCTCTTAGGGTAAGGGCTGTGCTCCAGATGAGACCTGGTGCTCCAGGTCTGTGCTGCTGGGTGTGTGAGGCTGGCGTGCAGCAGCCCATCTGGGCACAGAGCACCATACTCTGCCACCTCCACATTTTATGGGGATTTCTGGTCCGGGGTCAAGTCTTCCTTCCCAGTTTGATTCACAGATTGTGGCTTTACTCTGGATGAGCCTCTGTGCTGATTCCATTGAAATTTACAGCTTTCACAGTGGAGCAGTACATGTTGTCACAAACTTAAGGAGAGAGAATATAAACTAGCTTCTTTGATAAATGCCTTTTTATTTTCTCTTTCTTTCATTGGGTAGCTTGATACATTTTGTTTGGTTTAGGCTGATAAAAGTGTTCCCAGCATTGAATTCTGAAGCCTTCCGTATATCTTCTTTTTCCTTTCTCCTTTTTTGTTTTAATTTTCTGGCACTGTTTAATACTCAATTCTGACTTGCAAGTTTCCTAACTCGCACCAGGGGATGAATTTTCTTGGGGTATGGAGAAGTGGAGAAGCAGCAGCAAGTAAGAAAATACTCCTGAGAACATTCTGTATTAAATCAGAATTTTATTACAGCCTAAGTGAATTAACAGCTTATGATAACTTTTTTCTTTTTCCTCCTTCATGCTGCTTTCTGTTCAGTGAATAGGGCTTTTGTTTTAGTCAGAGTTGAGCCTTGATTTTATTTATTTATTTATTCAAATGGCTTTAGTTTCCCAACTTTGTTCAGCAGTTCATCCACCAGAACCAGAATATCCCTTAGCTGGGCTGACATGCCCCGTTTAACTGCTCCCAGGGCCATCAGCGCCCATGTGTCACGAACCTTATTGTTTTCTCCTCTCCCTTTTCTTCCCTAGCCTGTCCTACCTCTCAGAGCTGCTTTTTGACAGCCCATAATGCTGCTTCAGTGAACAGCTCCCCCGGTGGTCCACTTTGGAAATCTTCCATTTTGACTTAGAAAAAGAACATTTACTCCAACTGTTTTTGGGTTTTTGGGGTTTTTTTTTAATTTTTTTTAATTTTTGTTTTGTTTTGTTTTTAATCTCTCCAGAAATACTCATTGGACACAAATATCACTGTATTTTGCAAAAACAAATACCATCCCACAGGAAATATGGGCCTCATTCTTCAACAGCATTACATGTAATTCTCAATTTGGAAAGAAAGAGGGGTTTTTTTTCCCCAAGGACACTTCTCTAAATAGTTGATAAGCTCCCTGTCTGCTGGATGGTCTATGGGTACTCTGGGAACTCACAAATATATATGAAATTTCATCAGCCTTAAGAGTTGCTAAGCTGCAGAACCCAGGGTGGCCTCCTGGGGTGATGTGAACTTGGTATTTAGAAGGAACTTCTTTCCACCCAAATACACAATGTGAATTAACTGCCAGGAAAACGATAATGAAATGAAGGAGCATAGATAAAATGTATTAAGCTCAGTAGGCCTGTCCTTCTTTTGCCTTCATTCTTTTTACATCTGCCAGATACTATTCAGTTTTCCTTGTTTTCCCACCTGTCACCTTTACTTCTGGTCCTTTCCTTGCAGTCTTTGTTTTGTTGTCTCGGACACTCTGTGACTCAGGTGTTTTTTAACCTTGTCATTTCCCTACTGTGAATCCTGCCTCTCTTTTGTTCTTTTCTCGTGTATTTTCAATGATTTCATTTAGCTTTCCTTCCCCTGTCCTCTCAGGGGGTCGCTGCATTCCCAGCAGCACTGTTCTGAGAGCCAGTGTCCCACAGCAAGACCTCAGGGCCTGGAGAACTGGCAGCTCTAGGTTCTAAGTGTCCCTTACTGCTCCTTTCCCTTGAGTTTCATCTTTAAGTCAAAACAGCTCCCACCAGATCTCACATTTCCTCTTTTTCTTGCTTTTTCTCCCTTTTCTCCACCTCTTTCCTGGCCCCCCATCAGCAGCTCAGAGCTCCCCTGTCCCTCAGCACTTTCCCTGCTGTTTCCACCCCCTGAAGACCCACGGCTCTTCCCTCGGGGGCTGGCTGGAAAAGCATCTTTTCCTGGCTGATTTCCATAATTTGTCAGCTCCTCTTTGGCGATGGGCACTGTCTTCATGTGTGTCCACTGCACTGCTGAAATCCACACACTCTTTGATCTGAGGCTGATGCAGGGCATGGTCAGGGAGCCTCTGCTGGGATGATGGCAGAGGAGGAGTTAGGGAACGTGACCTCCTGCTGCTGCCTTGCCCAAAAAAGCTGCACTGATGCTGCTTTTGTCTCCTCTGCATTTGGGCCAGGTAGCATCCACTCTGTCAGGACACTGTGGAGGTAATGGGAATCACGGATGGTGGATACTGTCAGTACTTGAGGAAGAGGATGGTGGCTACCATCCTGTCCCTGTCCCCACGGGACCAGTCCCAGGCTGTTCTAGCCCAGGTGAGCCTTAAATGCAGGGCAGGCTCTGCCAAACCTCAGGCAGTCCTGGGATGGAGGATGTACTGCAGGAATTTGTAGGGAAAACGTGCATGGGGTCTGCTGGCAGAAGGAGTAGTGGTCCCTGTGCACTGATTTAGGAAGTTCCTTTTCCTTGATGGTGCTTTTTTTTTGCACAGGGGCAATCGATGTGGGGCTATTCTGTGAAGAATATCACTGCAATAATACCCCCAGAAGTGGAAGAAAACACAAAGGGAGTACAGGCTGGCCCTGTAAGCATTTCTGCACTGAAATGTCAGTGAACTGGGATAGAGAGGCTGAGACACATGGCAGGGAGAAGGTGGTGGTGAATAGATTTCCTAATCTGGTTTCATTTCTGGAGCCATTGTGGTTTGAAACTACAGCAGAAAGTTGAAGAAACACCTACCAAGAAGGACATTTTGGAAGCTTTAGTTGCCTAAATTTCAACAGATGCTTGTTGGGCTTTGAATTTATTATCTTCTTGTGGGGAGAGAAAGGCCTAATGAGTTTTTAGATGTCTGTTTTTCTTTTTGGTAAATTTTCAGCTGTAATTTGACCATCTTGTTCTGTCCTGAGAAATGTCCTGAAAGGTAACTCCCTGACACCTTATTGGAAACAAAATCTGGGAGTATTAAATCTGTTGAAGCAGTTGAGGGAGTTTTTTTAAAACATAGCAAAGCAGTGATTTTTCCCATATTATCCCTTTAGAAAAAAAGCTAACTTCCTGATTTTTTTCCTTAGTTTGCTTTAGTATATATATATTTTTGTTTGTTTGTTTTAAATTTCAAATTTTAAAAAAAGACCTGCTTTAAAGCAGATACCTTACAAAAAAAAAAAAAAAGTAGTTAATACTAAATGTTTGGTAGAGTTACAAGAAACTGAAGATGGGGCCTGACAGACCCCCTTGAAATTTTAAGACTTTTCCACACATTTAAGATGCTGAGCAAAAGGAATACCCTTACATTACAGTTGGAAGAATTTTTTTGTTCAAGTGCCATGAATCAGTGGAGTATTCAAGCATCTTAAGAAACTGTTACCTTTTAAAGTAATTCTGTTTAAGTGCTTTATTAAATTGGAGCTACTGCCTTGTTTTATGTTACAGTGCTACTTCTCTGGAGCCTGTAGAAGGTCACAGTTTTTCTTTCAATGACCAAGGGATTAAAAAAATATATCTGCATCATTTAAAAAGGTGATTTAGGGCCTTGATATCTTGCACATGCTTTAGACCTAAACTTCGTGCAGTTTGTTTGGTGCTGTAGGACAATATATCAATTCATACATCATGCTTTCATTGTTATTGACAATGTTTTGCAGTACAGCCATCAAAGAATCAGAAATAATGAACAGACAACTTTGAGATTGTTCTGATTCTTACAATCAATTTGTTGAGCAGATGAGCTGTTATCTCAGAGAATATATATAAAAGCCAATTTTCATTTACTCTGCCAGGGTGAGGTTACTAAGCTCCATACTATGGTTCCCATGCCTTTATCTGCACAAACCACTGTCAGTCCTTACCTTTAACATCGTGCTCAGAGAGCATCAAAAATTTAACTGAGGGGGAAAAAAATAAGAGTGATGCATAATACCAGATTGGTGATTAGTAATGTCGTTGGAGGGAATGGTGCTGCTGCAGAAGGTGCTTCAGAGAAGGAGAACCTCTGCAGAAATAAGTATTTGTTGGACATATAATACTACATTACTGCTGTGCACTCTAGTTCTTGCTGTTGTAAGGGGGGAGCTGCACTGGAGTGCCTTTGTTCTGACTTCATTATCTGGAAGCAGAGGTCACATTCAGAGCTTTCAGTCTCCCTGTTATAGTGGAAAAAGGGGGTTGAAGTAAGTGGGGTATTTGCTGTGCTGGATAAGTAGGCTAGGTAATGCATATCCAAATTGTTTGCAGCACATGCATAAGAGGAATCTGATATCTGACTTCATACCTCTAGAGATGTCAGTGTCTCCACCAAGTAGACTTGTGCCTTTATTCTTTTTGCACATTTCTGTCTGCAGAACTTTGTTGGGAAATGATTCCATAAAACCTGTGACTTGGAGACATGCCAGAGTTTTTCTCTAACTACAAAGTACCCCAGTCCAACTTTATTTAGAAATTTCCATTTTTTTCCTGATGCATGCCAACCTGTCTAAAGATGCATGTGATCAAAGCTCCTCTTTGCATCTCCTTCCCCCCCAAAACAACTTTTCTCTTCAAGCAGCCCAGTTCTTGCTTGCACAGTGGTGGAGTTCACCTGGTCTCTGTGCAGGTCTTGCTACAGCACCTTCTACAAAGGCAGGTGCTCTGAACGGGTTTGCTCCTGTTCCTGGTTTGGGATTTTCCTTGGGATTTTCCCGAGGCACAAGTGGAATCCTCTGGCTTCTGCTTTGCTTGAATTCCTAAGAAAGGAATTTTACCTCTATTCGGATGGGAGCGTGCAGACATATTAAGAGTGCAAGAGACAAATGAGGGAAGGAGGGCTGCCAGGATTTCTCTGACCTGTGACTGTTTTGCTGTAAGAGTGAGCCAGGGAATGGGTATAAGAGAGAAATAGAGGACCTCAGCCTGCTGTCTGGAAATAAAATTCGGAATACTAAAATGCTTTGGTTGGATACAGTCTGTTTCATTAGGTCTAGAATGTTTCGCTTTGTGAAAATGGCAGCAGCTTGTTCTGTGTACACACAGTTTTACATTTAAGGAGATTATGGCTTCAGAATGGAAGAACTTTTATAATACAGTTTTCTCAAAAGCTTTAACAATGGAAACGACCCCACCAAGTTGTTTATGGTATGATTGTTTACTAGGAAAATACTTTTTTGTGATAAGGGTAATCTCTAAGGTGTTGTCACTTAAGTTTCGTAGTAACAATCACATCTAGATGTATATTAAACGTATTTCTCTTCTTTATCCTTCTGGCACTTTGCATCCTTTCACTGTCTGTTTTGAAGCATTTTTTTAAAAAAATCTTTCTCTTGAGGGAAGTGCAAGAACTGCATTATAAAAAAAATAACTGTTGACTGCATCACATGTGGTCGTCAGGGCAAAACCCCATGGCTTCAGCTTTTATTCTAAATAGAAAATACACAAAAATCTATTCAGGACAGCAACAACAGTAGTATTAATTTTCTAGAATAGCTTAATGACACATTTTACCTTGAATTAATACAGAAGTTTTCCAGTGCGCATTTCTGACTTCTTTCACTGGACTTTGCTACACAAAAGCAAAAGAGTTACTAGAAAAGAGTTACTAGAATACATTCCTGCACTGCTTGTGCTGAAAGGCTCTTAGTGATGTCCATTAATATCGATGTTATGATTAGCCATTAGTCATAATTTGAGCTGGTTTTAAGATGGTCTGTATGGAAGGCAACAGACAGTTGCTGCAGCCTGTTCCACAACATCAGTCTTTATCCTGAGTAGGATTCCATGATCCAACTGCCTGAGTCAGCCAGAATCTGGACTCAAGGGATGGGGAGACACTTTCTGGAAGGACCAGCGTGTTTTCCTTAACGCTGCCATTCGCTGAGGAAAAGCCCCCAGTGTTTGTAGCTGTGAGAGCACCTGAGTGGATCTGTTTGCATACAGTGTTTTCTGTGGGTCTCCTGTTGGATGGAAAGCATAGCCTGTTGTCCTTAAAACTGTGATTTATTTGGGTGTTTTGGGGGGAGTTCTGAAGAGTCCAAACAGCAGGTGAAAGGTTTGAGTGTTACCAGAGGATCCTGCTGGAGATGGGCACAGGGAGGTGGGGGATGTGCCCTCAGGGATACAGCCTTGATTTGCACACCCCAGTTGGCTTGAACTTGCTAAAATAACTTGATCTTAAAGATGGGACCAAGCATGGAGAATTTCAGTCTTTGAAGAAGCTGCGAAAATGGGAAAAATGGGAAATGGAAGGTGAGATGGGAATGTTTTAGATGTCCATTTATGTAAGTAGTACAAATCATAATTTACTTCTATCTTTATCTATCAAGTACACACACAACATCTATGCTTAAGACCATGCCAAGCATGAGCACAACAGTCAAAAGTCAGAAATACACCACTGGGAAGTTCAATGCATATCCTTATTATTGATATTTATAAACTTAAGGAATAACCATAGTAGGAACAAACTTTATACCCTATAAAACTGCAGAACTTGTACTTTATATATATTTTTTTAAACTATTAACAACATATTGTTCCACTGAAAACCTCGCTTAACAAGAGTTTTCTTCTTCAATAAACTTTATGATCAACAAGGAAGTAAAAAACTTAAGGGAAACAAATACATGTCTTCTGGTCTGAATTAGGCCCTGACATAGTCTTTTCTATTATAGCATTTGAAGCAGGAGGGAGTGCTTTAAATGCTTCAACCCATTTAAACTTAATTGCTTGGTTTTAATAGACATTTGCTAACTAAAGGAACCAAATTATAGCTTGAATTAGGCCTTACTAATCTTAATTAAAACCTCTACTTTATAATCGGAAGCAGCCTATGTTTAAAACAGTGAGCGTTTCTTAAATGGCTTACTTTAAAATACTAAAGCCCTTTTGCTAATAATTGTTTAGGCTGAATACGGGTAATCATTATTTCCCTTATATTGCACTTAATTAAAAATATCTCCTCCATGTGGTTTTGTGCAGCCTGCTGGCTGTAAAATTGTTTGACTGGTAGGGGTGGGATTACTTTACTTCTCCTGTGGTAATTTGAAAACCTGTTTCTGCCTTTGCTTTATAAGTTTTCTGGGGTCACAAGTTGCTAGACTAACATGTGAATCAATACAAAGATTTGCTTCCTGCGTTTGTCTGTCCTCAGGCAAACGCTTGTCAGTCACTTACACTCATTAATAATGCACCCTATAATTCATTTAGTTCAACCTTGCAGTTGTGCTGAGGCACTTGATTATGGTCTCTGCACTCTTTCACAGACCAAAATTTCAGAATAAATCGAGTCTGTTATACTGGGAGGGAGGCAGGCCCTGGCTCTGTCTGTTGAGCATTTGGTGTATTAATGGAGCTCCTGTGCTTTTCAGGGAAGTCTGAAGAGGACAGAGGGTGGATTTCATCTTTCCAAAGGGGGATCTCAGTAGTACAGATCAGCCCATTCAAGCCATTTGCTTTACTTTCCCTTCATGGTTGAGGGAGAGAAATTCCCTTCATGCAGTTTGCCGTGCATTATCGGAGACAAAAATAGGTCAGATGAGTCTGAGGAATCTTCTCTCTGACACAGACGTGGGCATCTACAAAGTTGGATGAGGTGTATCAGGGCAAAGAGCCCGCAGCTGTGAGATTCAAATTCCATTGAAATTAATGAAGAATATTCTGAACTTGTGCTTCGAATTTAACCAGGTATTTTTAAGCTGCCATATTATCATTGAATCATGATGAAATTCATCCTCGCAGTCTCAGTTTTATGGTTTTTAATTATTTAATTTAATTTTTTTTTCTCAGTGCATCCTACTCAGGGAAGCACTGCTAGACTGTGATCATACCTTTATTTAATTTGCAATGCTTTTAATTTAGTGGCTGAATCACCTACTTGCATAAACTAAACACAAATTCCAAGTCCTTTATATGCTAAATCTACTAGACCTCTATATGCACTTGGGAGAAAATTCCGTAAAAAGTGACTTGTGCCAGTTTATGGACAGACCTTCTTGAATGTCAGTTTTGTTTGCCTAGTTATCAGATCTTTGGAAATCCCCTAAAGCGTTTTCTTAGAATTTCTCCTTGTTGTCCAGTTAGTTTCATGTTCTGTGCAGATGAAATGTACAAAGATTTTTAAATTACATCCAGTACAGGAAGGCAAAATCAGGACTCTTTACATTGGAAGCAAAGAATGTGGTCACTGCCTATGTGTATTTATCTTTTAATATCAAAAGTGTGTAAGCTGGCCAGACCAAGTTTGACTGAAGGTCTGTGTACTGACAATGGCCAATAGTGGATGCTTACAGTAGGTTATAAAAAAACATGAAATTGAAGAATGCAGCTTGAGACTTAAAGATCTCCTGAGCCAGAACTTTCATTCCAATCACTGTGTCTAATGGCATCTTCAGAATAGGAATAGAAAATAAGTATATATTCTTCTCCAGGTGTTCTGCAAAACTCACAGTGGTAAACAGGTGATCTGCCATGCTCAGAATACTGGGAAGGAATTGTGCAGGAACAGGTGATTTTGTACCCCTGTCTCTCTGCAGCCTCCCATCTAATGTGGTTTGACGGGAGCCTCACATTGCGTTTGCCTACATGGGCAAACCCTACAAACCTGGGTTTTTGGCTTGGCAGTTAAGAGCATCTTCAGAATGATGGGCCCTCACACTTTTCTGAAAACGAGACTTCGTTCAGGAGAGTCTCAAGTCAGTTGTGAAAAATCAAGAGGTACTTTGAAAAGCTTGACCTGGATGTTTGACTGAACTTCAGATGACTACACTGTTAAATCAGACGCTGTGGATAAACCCCATAACCCTATTATTTCATTTTGGAGCCTTTTACTGAGGCTGAAGTCCTGTATTATTTATGGGTGAGTTAACTAGTCAGGCCTTACTGCCCTGATTTCACTGGATAACCAAGGATGTTATAATGTGTTCTCTCCTGGATTTCTGTTTATGTATCTTAGAAATACTGTGAATATACACCAGAGACAGTGCTAAAATAGCGATTCTCTACAAAGATGGGAAGAAGCATGTGGAATTCTTGAGGAACATTTCAAAAGTGACATCTCAAATCTCTAGTATTATGTTGGATCTACTGTCCAACTAAACAAAAAAACCCTCAAACAGTTTATTTGGTTGTTAATCGAGTCTTTAGGCAAGACATTGCTGCATTTTGCTTATCTCTGCATAATAAAATGACATTGTTGTGAAAGGCATCTCATTAGAAAGAATCTACATGAGAGTATTGGAAATAGATGCAAAGGACTAAACAATCATTTATATAACCTTAGCCCCTTTAATCCCTCTGCTGTTGGGGAGAAGGTCAGTACAGTTGTACAGCTTGGTTTTCTGTGGTGCATTCTGCCAAAAGTCGACTGTTATCTGAATACTGCACAGAAGTTGTAGGCATTCTTTGGTTCTCTCTACCTAACATCCTCCCCAACATAATGAACAAATATGATTGCTTAAATTTCCCAAAGGAAGATTTCCAGTCTATGAATATGAGCAGTCTTCAATTTACAGCAAATGCCCATGTTATTTATTATTCCTGTATCTGCAGTTTCAGCCTTTTTTTTATTTAATAGTGTTAATGGAAGCTGTGTGTGCTTTCTAGTACAGGACATTTGAACGCTGGAGCCAAATTGTCTGGTTTCATGGCAAAGCTGAAATTGCATCTGTTTGCCCTTGTCTCCATTTCTTGTCCAAACATCAGATGTGAGCGCAGCTTATAAGTGAAAATATTTGATGATTCACAGGCCAGCAATGGTATTTTTCAGATCTGAACGTTAAATTTCATCCTTAGCACTTTTCCTGGACTTTCCTCACTATGAAATTGGTGTTTGTACAGCTTGGCCTGGCCTCATCTAACCCTCACTCACCTCATGTCCAGCAAAGATGAGTGTGTAAGGTCATTAACTCCTGTTCCTGGTATGGCTTGCTTCTCTAGTTGTCAAAGAGTCTGGGAAATGTTCTGAGAGTCTGGAAAGGGTAATGATGATGGAAAAGCCAGTGGGTTGCCTGCTACTGTTCACTACATTTATGTCCCTGTTGGATAATGGCTGCACATCCACAGCTCAAAAACCAAAGGCTGATAAGTGATGTGGATTAGATTTTCTCCGTGAGTATTTGTCTGTGGTGATAAATAGGGCTCTGGTTCACAAGACTAATTTCTGCATGGCCTTTTCAAAGACTGAGGAGAGCTTACATCATAACTGATGAGGTCTCTTTGAGGATAATATTTTAGAACTATCAGTAGGATTGGGTTCCCTGTTTCAGGAATAAAATAGCTGGAATCAAAAAATTACATCAATGTGGTATTTGTTTGAAAATAAAACCCTTTTGCATTCATCAGCTACAACAACATCCAGGGCTTCTTGTTGATACTGGCCAGGTCCATGCTTTCAAAAAAAAAAAAAAAATGGAAAACATTCAGTCTGTACATTCCAGCAAAGCTGCATGGCAGGTAGTTTGCACGCTGTGGAGACAGAATTGTTTTTAAGAAGCTGAGAGAGCCTGTGCCAGAATTCTAAGTTGTGCAGCAAAATTGCCAACTGTTTTGGCATCTTGGAAATAGCTCCACGTTTCATGATTGTACAGTCCTGATGGAGACAGCTTTTAGAGCTGTGAACTGTTTCAGACAGTGCTTGTGTGTGCCCACATTTAGGGTATGATCATTATTTTATCACGGGTTTAGTGAGGTTTAACTTAATGAAAGTGAGATGCTGAAACACAAAATCTGTAACAAGCTTAAATTTTCATTACAGGAACAAAAAGTGACTTGATCATCTTAAACTCTTGCATAGTAGCAAAATTCATAGCCTGGTGACTTTTGTACCTTTTGGATGGTGCACAGAGCTGAAGGGTTGTGGACAAAAAATGAGTTTAAGCTTTTTTGCAAGGCTATCTCAAATTAAAAAAGGGTATTGTAAATATTTGATGATTTCTATTCAGTTTAGTCTTCTCAGATCTTTTGGAAGTGAATGTATCAAGCTCATAAATGAGCCACGTAAATGGCTTAATGTAGGGTCATCTCAACTAATTTTACTGTTTGTTTCCTAAAAACACCCACAGCTCTACAAGGGATTCATGAGCAAAATTAACACAACTCTCATCAAAACATAAATACAAATAATGCATCTCTGTCTAGGCTGGAGCACTGATTTTTTTTTTAAGTCTTCTTAACAGCACAGAAAAGAGAAGGAAAGTAAGAAATCCTCAGTACTATCTCCTGGATAAAAAGAAATGTAATGTGAAATTATTAATATTGGAAATCAGGCAACATGCTGGTATTAAGAGAGGTGAGGAGTTACAGCCTTTATCCCTATGAAGGGCTTGGAGTGGCACTCCTTGTAGGCTGCCCTTTACTGTTGTCTGCAAACCAAAATGCTGCGAGGCCTTCAGTTCATCAAGGATGTTGTTGGGGAACGGTACAAATTTGTGTGTTTTCAGGGAACAGGTGGCAAAATAGGAGCAGAGTTGGTTTCTGGGGCTTGATAAGTATTGGATCTAGCAGGGAATAGAAGTCCATGGTTTCCCTGTGGATCGTGTTTAGAAGTAGCCACGCAACTTCTGTAACTTTTGAAATGAAAGGCAGCCTTGAGCAGGTGATTCCCTCGTTGCAGGGCCCAGCAGCAGTGCAATAATGCAGAGCTGCTCTACTCACAGACAGATTATTTGTGTGGGACTGTCCTGCCAGTTTCTGTAGGCTGGCAAAGTTAAAATCTGAAATGCGTCTCATACAGCGTAGGATGCTTGACCAAGTGATGCAGGATGACAGGAAGCCCTGTATTTTACAAATCTTGCATGATATAAATTGCATTATATTCCCCACGTGGTTAATCAGCACAGCAGAGTAGTTTTCAGCCAGGAGTCTGCAATAGCCCAAGGACTTCTGCTGAAGTACAGGTGGGAAAAAAATACATTGAAAAGGTCAGTCTGCTGTCTGAAGATATAAATTTGCTATACGAGTGTTTCCACTTCTCCTGGAAAACATACTCACTAGTTCCTCATATCCAGGAAGGTTGAAAACCACTGCTCTGTAGCTTCTCATACCATTTGTGGTCTTGGCTTTTTCAGCCTGAAACGGAAGGAGTGTCAGCCTGCCAGGGACCAAGGAAACATGTGCTCTGTGATACTGAGAAATCTTCCATTTGGCAGTGGACATCTGCCACTAACTCGTTCTGAAATGGGCAAGAACCAACCTTCTGTTCCCCTACATGAAGGGCCACATAAAAACAGTGAATATTCGTTCACTGACAAGTAATAAAGATACTTCAGAATTGAAGGCTGGGATTGTTTCCTTTTGTCAGTGGACAGACTTTTAGAAATGAAATGCAAAATAAGATTGGAGATAATCTGAGAATGAGATGCCTGCAGAGTCTAGGAAAAAAGTAGGTGAATTATATCTGTATCGATGAGCTAATTTCACTACTTAAAACGTTCTTCTCAAAATTTATAGGTGCATATTTGAATTTAAAGGTCTAGGAATAACCTCCTGCCATGACTTACTGAAACAATCGTCATTAGGATGCATGCACGCCAGCAGCGTCAGTAGGGATGCAGAAATCTCTCCCATTAGATCACCAAGAACTTTGAAGGTTCGATGTAGAATCAAACATTTCCCATTATTGAAAAAGAGGGAATTGGGGTGGAAATGTCTGTGATTTAGAAGTGGTGGGGAAAATGCTGTCAGATGTCATGTTTCACATTCATAACAGCTTGTGAACAGGAAACCTCTCTGCTTGAGCTTGTCGGGCATGGCAGCTACTAAATAAAGACAGACTCTAAAACTGTTACATGCTCCACAGGTATCCATCTTTATTTGGGTATCTCACTTGAGCTTCAAAGAACTTGCAGCCAATCTGTTTAAATATCAATTAAGACAAATGTCAAGCTGGTCCAAACTCTAATCAAGGGTTCGAGACACTGAATGCAGGATTACAATAACTTTGGGTTTATCTAGAAAAAAATAAAAATCTATTTACTATAAATGAAACTAGAATGGTGCCAAATAAGTTTCCATTGTGCTAGTTGAGATGGCAAATGTCACACAGGGGTAACACTCAGATACATTAATGGAACACATAATGTTCCCTAGGGAAAGAACTGGTTTTTGGGGGGTTTTTTTTGTTTGTTTTTTGTTTTTTTTTCCCCTAAATAATTCTTGCTCTCCAAAGGTCTCAGGCACCCAAAAGGTACTGTAGGTGAAAAGCTCTGTGAAACCCCAGTGTTAATGCAGTAGGAAGACTTGCCAATGGAGCAGTCAGAAACTCTGTAAGGTCCCAAATTAAGAGTGTTCCATATCACTCATTGATCTACTCCCCACTCCTGCTGCTGAGGTGTTATGTATGCCACCATACAGAGTATTTCGGTGGCTGGCAAGTGACCCCAAATGCCTGCAGAATCTCAGCTTTCAGTTTGTATGTTACCTTTTTCCTGATATTTTTGCATATTTCTTGCTTCACTGTACTTCAGTGATAACTTTCCAGTGGTGAGGTACGTGTGGACTGAAGCAGGAATACCTGTCTTGAACATCAGGCATGGCCAGAGAAGGAATCAAAGGGGCAAGTTCTTGTGTCTGGTGTCAGTTTGATGGGCATATCAACGTCCAGCCACTAAAAACGTTCTTTCCACTCTTCAGAGTTTAAATAACTCCACTCTAAGAGTTTAAATAAGGAGGGAAATGCACAGGAAAAAGAACAGTGATAGGAGATGGAGGAAGGGAAGGTGAATTTAAGAAAAATGTAAGGAGGGGAGTCTCCGGACACCATATTTCTGATTGATGAATGAAGAATGGGGTTATTCACCATCATATGGGTTATTCACCAAGAGTGTGAGATGTAACCATTCAGCTACTGCTGAAATTTTGGACTTGCATCATCTGTTGCCTTGTTTCCTTTACCAATGTGTGAGCTGAGTCAGCTGAAGTCAGCTTCCAGCCCTGGGTGCTTGACACTGTCTAGTCACTCATGTTTTTAATGTGACTCTTGTATTCTCTTTGTGTGATGCACAATATTTGAAGATCATTAACTAAAACTTGGAAAGTAGCAGGTGCTTACCACACCTACATTTTCTACAGCTGATAAACTCAGTTCCATTACTTCACCACCTCCTTGGAGAAGAACTTGTGTGTCTGGAAGCTGTTTTTCCCCAACCAGTGAGGGTGACTCCTGTAAGGCCATCCCTACTCTGTGTGACTTGAAAATTTGATTCATTCTTGCTATACACAGTATAATAATAGGGAAAAAAAGATAGGGATCATTAATAGCTGTCTCTGTGATTTCTTTAAAATTGTAAGTTAATAATTGTGGTTAGGGAGAAATTACGAAACTATATTACAATAATATTATATTTAAAATTACAGAAAATAAAAAGAGTCGTATCTACAGGCAGTGATCAATGTGACGATTTCTCATCTGTCTTTCAGATGTGTATCCTAAATGCTTTTAGACAAGAGAGTTCTAAATATGAAACTGTTCATACTTCAAAAATGCCTGTGTTGTTTAACCTCCTGAACATACCTTTTACACAGTCTGGTTTGTATTCCATTTCCCCCCACTTCTTTCAGACAATACTTTAGCAAGATTCTTTCTACTTTAGCAAGAAAACTTCATCGAATCATGGTGAGCTTTGTGTTTAGCCATCACAGAAGGAAAGGAAACAAAACTGCTACAGAATACTCGATCTTTTCTGGAAACTGGATGAAATGGCTTCCAGAAAAACAGCACAACAATACCACAGATTGTATCCAAATCATGTCCACTAAGCTGGCATGGCCTTTTCATTTTATTGCTGGTTTAATACTGGGAAATAGGGGCTTGTGACATTTTTGAAGGAAGTTGTAAAATTGATTTTTTTTTTTCTTTGTGGACGCACTAATGGGAAAAACATGGGAGAGGCAGTACCCACAGTGGAAACGCTCTTGAGGGATTTACACTGAGAAAAACTCGTGTTAAACAATGTATTGTACCTGTTCTTTTTCCTTCTCCACCGAGAAACATCCGGCTGCTCTTTCTGAATTTACCCACCCTTGACCTTGCCTCTCAGAGAAGTCCTAATGGCTATCAAATTTTACAGTTTTCTTTGGCACAAGCGTCTTGAAAACATCATGGCAACTTGAAGGCTGTAAAAACTGCACTCTGCGTTCCCCTGATTCATTAGATTGTAACATTTACAAGGTCACAGCATCTAAGGAATAAAGATGTTAACGTTTATGAGTCAAAAAAAAAAATAAAGTATCACAGGAAAGACCAGATGTAACAAATAATTTGTTTTATAGAAAAAGTGATTTAACAAGGTTTTCATGGAAAGAGATTTTTCAAAAGTGGACTTTTCTCTGAAGGTGAAGGGGTTTTTTGGAGTAGAAATATTGAATGAGTCCTAGTATGTCAATATTTTCTTCATCAAATTTGGACTTGGAATAGATGCTGAATTCCGATGCCACAAAACACAGATGGAAATGGTATTTCATCAGGTCAGATTGAGTGAAATTGATAATTGATAACATTTTCCCACCCAATTCTTCATACATGGGTCAGATTTTGCAAATTTAAAGAGTAGAACAGACTTCAAATATGTGGAAATGTGCTGATGCTAAACTCTTTTTAAGAATCTAACATGTTTGGTATAGTTGCTTAGGTTGTTTCCCAGCGAGCTGAACTGCTGGCAAATTTCACCTGCACTTCACCAGAATGGTCTTTAACCTGTGTTTGAGCTTTTATCCTGCCCTTTAGATCTGGAACTGCTTCCCCTCTTAAGGAAAGTGCAACTTGATACGGGAAATACAAATGCCTTAGGTTCAGGTTGTCCAAAGTATGATATATATCTGCTGAAAGTGTATTAGATGTAGACCCTGCTAAAGAATATATATCTCCCCATGTAATTTTTACTTTTTTTCATGGCTTTTGCAGTTTCTAACCCAGTTATGAAGTAGAGTAAGGTGCTGATCTGACTGTGGTCCAGGACTTGAACTTGTTTGTAATCCTTGTCAGTGTGATGTAACTTCACTTCCACCTCTTTCCTTTAAAGTACCAGTGTCAGTGCTGTGCTGCTGTTTGTTCTGAATTGGAAATGGCAACAAAAAATTTCAGTGCTGATCCTGTGTCACATATCTCTCCCCCTCTATTGTGAATCCCATAAAAATATGCCTTCCTGGCTTCTCTAAGCCAGTGGCAAAAAAGCCTCGTGGCTCTTGTAGGATTGGGATTTCATCTCCAGCTATTTGATCTTTGGGTTTTACAAGGTTATTTTCTTTCACAAGCATGTGAGAGCAAGCTTGCATGAAACTATGTAACGAGGAAGACAGTTCTGCCCTGTAAATCTGTTCTTAGTTGTGTAGGATTTAGAACCCAGGGATGGGCCTTTTTTTCTTGTATTTTTCTGTGGATATGAGGATAGTGCATTAGCCCTAGGAGGAGCAGTGATCAAAACTCGATAAAGGATCAATAACATTTTTTGAAAGCTCTTAGTAGAGAAGGCATAAAAGTGGAAAATATTACCATATGGAAATATGGGCTCCAGTGTCTTGCAGTGTTATTTGCTGCATAATGGTTGTGGATAAGCAGGCAAGATGCTGCTTTTGCAGAACTGTAGGATGACATTTTTTTAGCAGAAGACAACCCGTAAAAGAGAACTTTGCATCTAGTGTGCTTTGTCCTCTGTAGGGGCTAGCAGCAAGCAAGAAGGTAAAACAGTTTCTTTCCTGTCAGGTTTGTAATGACAATGTTATTTACTGTCTCCACAGTGCCTTTTTGGCAGTATTTTGTTTAAAGCATTTAGATAAAGGAAGATGAATATCAATTTTTTTTTCTTTAGATACTGAAAAATGCATGGCTTCATCCATCAAGATGTGCTTACAAAGATTCTAATATTTCTTTTTCTAGTTATTTAATGGATCCAGCTTCTTTATGAGGTATTCCACAACTGCATAATACACCTGAACAATCACTTTTGTTTGTGGTTCTCTAAATTAGAAGTTGATGTGGGCAGACAGCTTTCTTTGGCTATGTATTTTAAAATGTCCAAGGACATAAATTACTCCTTTCAAAGTTAATTGAAGTTTTTGTTTACTAAATTAGCTCCAGATCTTGCCCTTATATTGCTAGTCAAGAAATACTTTAAAATGGACACGGATTTTATTCAATCCCACGCCCATTCTGAACATCTTCTGTGAGCCTTGGGATCTTTGGCCTTAAGAGATGCCAAGATAAAAATTGTGTCAATGCACACTTTCCCATTTTCTATAGAAATCTGTGGAATTCAACCACTAAACACTGAATTTGGCTCGTTGACTTCCAGGCCTCAGTCATTCTTCCTTTGGCATGTTAATAGCCATAAGGCTTCTTGTGACAGTTTAGCTGTGACACTCATCCAAAATTCATCAAATCCATGCAGGCATTTGCTTTGATTTCAGTAGCTGTGCCCACAATGATCTGTAGCTGTGCTGACAAAGTTTGTTCCATGTGTTGGAATGATTTTTGGACATTCAGGAACTCAATGAATTGCGAGTGATGCAATGAAGAGTGGGAATGAAGTTTTCTGGGGGTAGACTTTTCACTTTCTTGGCATAAAATCCGTGCCACTTTTCTAGGGGAGCTAGTTACTGCTTGGAAAAGATGATCAGCAGGGTAAATTTCATGACCCTGCTGAAAAAGTTTAGACAAAATGAGAACCAACCATTTTGCAGCTTCATCGCTGTTTTACAGTGGTTTGTCTTTTGGATATCAATTGTTGGATGATGTGTCTTCTTTTCTCTGCTGAAACAGAAAACCTGAAGTACTGTGATATGGGAATCAGAAGAGTTTCATTCCTGTCTTGTTTTGCACATTTCATGTGCTTCTGGAAGAGCTGCTTCTGTGCAGGGTGGCATTGGGAGGCTTACGAGAGTTCCATCTCCTTGTGGCAGAACACACAAATTAAACAAATCCTGAGGGAGGGTCAATCTCACCTCTAATAATGAAAGAAGAATCAACCCCATTATGTATAAGGGAAATACAGGTCCCATCAGACAAAAAAGAATAAGGTCACTGAAATTCAGATTCTCTTCCTAGAACTGAAATGCAAGGACTGTAAATTATAGCACATCCCCAGATTTTCTCAGATACTTGTCTAGGGTTGTTTTTGGGGTTTTTTTTTAAAGTTCTTGGATGCTTGCATTGCATAATAACTGCAGTCTCATAGGGTGGCTGTTCTTTAAGTGACACCACTGCTCCTTGAGGAGGGCAGTAGCAGAGCATGGCTGTTTTCCCTAGGGATGTGCTCAAGGATTTCCAGATGTTAACAAAAAGATTTACCTCTGCTTTCCAGAAAGAATTAGGATGGAGTTTCCAAGCCTCTTTCACCCTGATAAATAACTGAACCAGCACAGTTACTAGTACACCTAAGTAAGAAAGTTTCTTTTTGACTCTTTTTTTCCTGATCATTTTTTACTTTAAAACTTTTTAAACAAGCGGTGGATTTTTGAGATTTTTCAAAACCAGTTCCAGAAAGAGATAATCAAATTTATTTTTTTTTTGCCAGCACTTGAGGATGTCCTTGCATCCAACCCTGGGATTGGGAGTTGCTGTCTCTTGAATGCACTGAGTTCAAAGAGGTTCTTGGCAGGTTGTGTCAGTACTAAAAATGTCTCTACACCTTCTTAATCATTTGGGTGCGTTTAATTCTTGTCTGAGACTCCCATGATTCCTGCCACTGTAGTAACACGTGAAATTAATTTCTCTCGGAAATACTGCAATTCTCTTTTAAGGTCATTTCTTCACTAAACACCCCAAGAGTTCCCCATCTGAACAGCCAGAATTTAAGGAATTGAAAACTTTATAAGCGTTTTGCCAGTGTAGATGAAACTTCAGGTTTCCCTTTGAGAAATCTTGCAAATTCATCAGTAGATGCACCTACATCCATCAGAATTTCATGGCTGGGTACCGGAATTTATTTTTCCTCTTGGTTTTGGCTTTTGTTATGGTAATTCCTTCATGATGAAAGACAATATTAAGTGACCAAATGCTAAAAATGTTAAGGGTAGTTGAAGCTACAAAATTAGCAGGGAAAGCACAGTTTCTCAGAGGTGTTTAGAGTTGAGATTTTGATTAACACCTAATGCTATCAATTATAGGGGAAAAAAAAAGAATAACAGGATATGACCTAACCGAAAGGAAATTAACCCAGACGGCCCCTGCAAATTTTGGGGTTTACAATAGACAAAATGAAGGGCAAGGCTGCAGGCTTTATGTGATTGAATGTTCTCCTATTAGTTTTGCTCCACATGAATCTTACTGAGGGAGCTGTATTCTGGCATGTCAGATGTAGCATTCTGTCCATAAATTAGAGTTGTTCCACACTGAGGCATCCTTTAAAGAATGTTTTCCTCCAGGTATAAGAGAAGATGGAGTGGTGGTCACATCGTTCAAATTTCTCTTGGCTGTTGGAGCCTCAAAAATGTTCAGCGTTTGGACTTTTTAGGCTTTGTGCATGTTTTTGTGAGGTTTTCTGGTTTGTTTTTGTTTGTTTGTTTTGTGTGTGTTTTTTTGTTGTTTGGGTTTTTGGAGGGGGAGAGGGGCTGGGGTTTTTTTTTGGTGTGTTTTTTCTTTGCTTTCTTTGGAAATGTAAATTCAACAGTCTTAGCCCCTTGGTTTTGCTAGCCACACTGGAGCTGGAAATTCCAATCAGCCTGCCAGGTGAAGTTTTTAAATAGTTATGTGAGTTTTGGAGGGAAGAAACACCAAAAGAGGGAAGAAACACCAAAAAACCCCAACATTGCTCTGAAAAAGGAGTTAGAATGTTTGGTTCCACTTCTAGTTTTGTACAGCTATTGGGCTGCAAAAGAGAGAAAGAATTTTCTAATCCTTTTGCAATATTAGTTGTGACTTGAACTCCTGAGAGAATGAGACACAAATAATCTGTTTCTTTACTATTTTTGTGGTTTCTGTATCTGTTGCATTACCCCTTCTGTAACTTCAGTGTTTGTATGACATTTTTTTTGTTGCTGCTAATCCCAGTACAGCTTTTTAAAAATAAGTATGAAATAAGGGGCAGTCATTTAAAAGGCTTCACATTTCTTTGATTTTTGGGGGTTTTTTGGTCCCTTTTGAAGGCTCTCCCACTGCTTATTTAAAAAATTACTCCTGTTTGATTCGTTGTTTGAAAAAAAAGGGAATTAATTTCTCAACCCTTGGCAGTCTGATGCTGAGGAACATAACAGGTGATAACAGCTTCTTCTGAAAAGACTCATATATGGATAAAACTTTAGAAAAAACCTTGAAATGAAGATGCCATTTTGTCTGAGTGTCCTGAGGGGAACACCTGACACGCCTGACATCAAAATCATGTTTTGATGCTTTTTGGGTATTGACTTGGCCTGTTAAAACATGGCATTACTGTGGAGCTCTATTTTTGTCCCTGTAGCCTGTAGAGAACAACAGGAAGTTTCTGGAAATGTTAATGAGTGGTTATGGAAGATGCAAATTTCTGCTGGGTGGAAACCAGCAGAAACATTTTGGGAATATGCACCCAGGCACACAGAGCTGTGGCCTGGGGAGAGCAGCTTCTCGGAGAGTGCATTGCAGGTTGTTTGGAATGAGCACTTGACTTGCTGGTTGTTGTTTTCAAGAAAAATCACAGATGTCTCTTTCTGCTGTCATACTGGGCTTGGAAGGTAGAGCACAACCACAGGCTGAGTGAGCACTTGCACACCTCATGGATGGAAACTTTTAGTGAAGAGTGAGAACCTTCTGAAAAAGGGCAGTGTTTTAAAGGCTAGGAAATTTGCCTTTAAGCAGCAGGTTGTGTTTTTGTTTGGAAGATTCTTTCTCCAGTTTCCTATTTCTGGTATTGCTGTGGTGCCAAATGCTGAATTAACAAGACAGCCAATTGGTTTTGCAGATAAAGCCAAGTCTGTAGTTCCCTTTTCAAGCTGCTGAGGAGATTGTAGAAGGGTGACTTCAGAGCTCTTGGAGGCAGGTGGATGGAGACTTGGAGAATTCTGAGTTTAGGGTAGATTTTTGGGAGAGGCCAACATGAGGGGGAAGACTTGCAACAGAACTTGGGAGAAGCCAGTCCTTGCTGTGACAGATTGTGTGAGGAGGGGCAAACCCAGCCATCCTCAATCCAAGGGCCAGAAGTGCTGGAAGCACTGAGTGCCTGAGGCTGAGCTGGCTCTTCAGAGGAGTCTGTTTTTCCCCAAACCACTTTGCCCTCTTTGGATTGCATCTGGGTATGATGCCAGGCAGCAAAAGCTTTTCATGGACTACTTTTAAAAAGGGAAGGGGGAAAAAAGAGAAAATCTGTGTGAAGATGAACCTAATTCAGGAATATGTCAATCACCTCTGCAGTGGAGGGAACATTTGAAATGTAATGCTGGGATAGCTCTGATATGTCACGGGGGGAAGCTGGGCGTGTCCCAATTTAGGAACACTGAAATGAATCTCAGGAGGCGGCCGTTGTAGAAAAACTCTCTCTAATTTTATTTTGACTCCAGTATTTATAGATATGTACAGAGGTCAAGGGATTGGCTACACAGGTCGCCACCCCTTCAACCTGGATGGTGGACATCACCATCAATCATTTCTTCTCTCACAGGAGAAGTATGTAAACATTCTAAGAATAGACATTATTTACATCAAGGCTGCGTGTGAAAGTTCTACAGAAAGACAAAAGACAGAAAACTCAAGGCAACATTGATATACTAACAGGTGGTTTTCTAAAAGGATAACTTTATCTGGCTATCATGGGCTGCCTAACTTAGGGAGGGTAGCTGTGGGGTTTGGTGCAGCACACCACAAATCAAGACCTGATACTTATCGAGCCATGAGGCTATCTTTAATTATTTATGTATTTTTAGTTGGTTGATGGGCACCACTGAATTATTCACAAGAGTGACTGCGATACTGAGAAGCCAAAATACAGTTTGTAAAAAGAAGAAAGTTTGCATTTTCTAGAATGAGTGGAGAAGGGCTTTTTTTGTATGAGGGAAGGAAGATCATGACAGGATTATTTTTACTTGAAGCGGAATCCATCTCTCATCTTTTATGATCCTCTTTCAGATACAGACCAGCGTGAAAAAAATCTCCAAAAAACTTTTTGAGGTTCTTGTATGTGGATTAATATAGAAGATTAAAGTTTATTTGTTTTAAAAGGCACACTTTTGTCTCATGCCTTATTAATAGTATGCTTCACATAGTTGTTACAAGTCAAAGGTTTCACTCGTTCTCTGCTTGATTATTTTGAAGCCAGAAGATAAAAACGACATTTTAAATATGAAGTGTACCAAAATCAAGTGTTCCTTTTTTTTTATTTTTAAGAATACATCATTGTTTACTGTGATGATACCCCAATTATTTTGTGAAGGAGTGTTCTATACATTGGCTTGCTGCTTTTTATACAAATATGACCCTGTTATATTCAGTCCCTGACCACATGTTGGATGAAGTAGGCAATATGAGCCTAAAAAGAAAGATTAGGCACAGGCATATATCAAAAACATGCTCAGCCGGGGAAATTTTTCTGCACTGTTAGAATTCTCGTTTTACCAAACCTTCTTTTTCCTCCTGTTGTGTTTTAGATATTGATGAGTGTGAAAATGACTTCTACAATGGGGGCTGCGTCCACGAGTGTATCAACATTCCAGGCAACTACAGGTGCACGTGCTACGATGGATTCATGTTGGCCCACGATGGCCACAACTGTCTGGGTAAGTGGTGAGTGCTGGCAAGAAACTTTTCATTTCATGGCTGGGGCAAGACAGCCTGATCTGTTTTCTGCATTTTGTCATCTGGCCTGTCTTCAGTAAAGACTTGATCCAGGTCACAAGGAGTACATTCAAACCTGTGTGTTGGCCCCTGTAGCCCTGGTTCCGTGCCTGAGGTGTTTTGGTTTTCTGAAATTCTTTTCCAAGGGAATTTTCTGTAAACAGGAGAAAAGTTTTTGTAACTGTACTACGTTTTCATTTCTTTTCCTAGGAGGGACTTCTTGATGTCCCTCTGCTCTGACCAATGTGAGTGAAGAGGTTTGTCTTTGTTTCACCAATGAAATTGGTCTGTGTAGAATAGTGTAAAAGGGAGACACATCCCAAAAATAAGAGTCATTTTCAGCCTTCTGAAACTCAGAGTCTGTGTCATTATAGTGTAAAACAGCGTCAGGCCCCAGTGTGCTTTAGGTTGGACCCTTCCAGCTGTCACTCTTAATCTCAACATGCTCAAAGCAGTGTGCCCACGTTTAATATTGCTGAGGAAAACCCTGACCCCCCCAAAGCTTGTGCTGGATGCTTGGTTTGGGTTTCTTTTTTAAGAAAAGTTATCTATTAAATATATTAAATATGAGATATATTTTGTCTCTTTCTTCCAACTTTTCTGATCCCAGTCGTATCTTTCAAGCTTGCCCTTCCCTTTTTTCCCTTTTCAGGCAATACAGTTCTAGGATGTGGTGTATGAACATAAATTACAGAATGTGAAAAGTGAGGAAGGAATACTTGGAACATGAAACAGGGCAGAAAAAGCACTAATCACTAATTACTGGAGGGACACTGTCCACTGACTGTGCAAAGCTCAGTGCAGGATCTTCATGGCTTCAGCAGTCTGAGGATTTGGGGATCTGTATTTTTGATTCGTGGTTTAGATAGGTTGGGTTTGTCCTGGAAGCTACATAAGTGTATGTTTTTGTCATGAAATTTCTTCGCACCGCTTACCTGGAAATGAACCTACATTGCGGAAATGAACCTACATTGCTACGTCCAGTTTCCCATAGCTGCTTATTTGTTGGTCATTTTTCTGTTAAATTCTGGTGCTTAGAGACTCTTTCTCACTATTCCCAATATAAATGCAATGGCCATGTTTTGGTACAGTCCTAAGTTAATTTCGAGTTGATGTTTATAAAACAGTGTATAAAAGGGATGTTTTTTCTGTGTCAGCAGCAGCTCTACCTTAGTAAATCTGAGATACTTGCAATAAAATTCAAGAAATGAGGCAGTGAACCAAAAGTATTGAACTCCAGTATCACCAGTCTGCACTAACCGAAGCTATGAGAGAATGTGGATTTCAGGGCAAGGATTTGATTAGCCTTTCAGTAGATGTATTTTGTACTGCATTTATTTTCAAACAGAGTAATATTTGTTCAGATGGATTATATATCCTGACCATTGACAGAGGGTTGACTCAAGCTTCCAAATTTCATTTGTTATAGAACAGACTGAAATAGATTTATTTGCCTCAGCCTGAGGTGGTCAAATGATTAATGGTGCAAGAGGTATTTTTTATACAAAGAGCAGCCAGACATTATTTTAAAAAATAAAGGAAAACGCTATTTATTCTAATATTCATAAATTCTTACTAAAACAGGACGCAAACATAATCAAACCCTTGAACTATTTGGAATTCAAATAACTGTGCATATGTGTTGTTTCAAACAGCTTGCTGGTTTCAACTTTGTCCAAACAACTCCCATTATAGTCGAGAAAAAAACCCTTTTGAACGATGGACAGCAAAAGGAGTGACCTGACCAAGGATGAGCCACTGAGGAAAGCTGTGGGATTTTTTTGGACCTGCTGTCTGTGTTACTGTTCTCTGGTCATGAAATGAGGAGGCAGAGATCTACAGAGATAGTCACATTTCTAACTATCTTCTCATTAATGTCTATTAAGCCACTTGATTTTTTTTAAAGTGTTTTTTGGTTTTTTAAATTAAAAAAGGGCCAGCAACAATACAAACAGGTGACTACAGTGGGAATAATAGGAAAGAGCTCCCTTTCTCCCAATTTACAACCTTAGGGCACTAAAAGAGGTGACAATTGCCTTTCTAATTTTGAGACCATGGACTGGGGAGGTTGTGTCTGCAGCTAATGAATGGGCTTTAGCATGTCTTAGTAAAATATCTGGGTTTACTTACAGGCACTGAAAAGGGAATCGAGACACATTCCCTCTTCTTTTCTTCCTTCCGCCTTTGAAATTTGAATGAGTTTACTGAGGGCCAACATGTCTGGTTTTAAGGTTTTAGACTGAAGATTTTAATTGTGGTGGTGACCATTCCAGTCTTGCTCTGGCTGCTTGTTGTGTGCTGGCTCAGATTCGGGACACCCCTGCTAGAAAAGTGTGAACTTTTCTTGTTGGTGGCATTTTTCTGCCATTATTTGCACCCCACCTAGTTGCTGGCATTACCAGTTACACTGACTGTTGGGACAGCCTAGTTGTTCCCATTAGAGAATAAGTTTTTGAAAAGAGGGACTTTCTAACCCCTTCCCCTCTTGACCAGCTTTATTTCCCTTCTCTTATGCTACCAGAAATATCTAAATGCAGTGAGAGGTTGGCAGTGAGGTCTCAAATCAAAAGCAAATGCCATGTTTGCACATACAAATTTAAATTAGGATTTCTATAACGTTTTGGAATTTGGTTTGCTTATTCCAAAGATTTTCTTTTTCATCCTGATGAAATTAGGCATTGAAAGGAATTAAAGCCTTGGAGAGTCCACTGGTTTCCATCTGTTCTTGCTTTTTGAGAAACCACTTATATTTTATGGATTTTATGGAGACAAAGAATGCTTCACGAGATTATTCACCTTTCAATGATTTCTTGTAGTGAAAAAGATTGCATCAGAATTTCTGCATATCTTGTTTGACATCAGGATTTCTATGTATCTTGCTTGCCTGAGGTCTCTGCAAAATCTTAAACCATCTCTTCTTGACAGGGTTTGCATTCCTTTATAAATCGTCACTGAAAGTCTTTTTAGTAACATCAGTGCAAAAAGATGATTAAAAATCTTCTTTATAAATGTGAACTTGGAGTATTCAATTACAGCAGATGCTGTGGAGAAGTTAAGTGCTTTTTCCTGAGTTCTTCCTTCAACATTTCCTTCAACATTTCCTTCCTTCCTTCCTTCCTTCCTTCCTTCCTTCCTTCCTTNATCTAGCAAAAAATAATTTTTTTTTTGCACTCCCCTGAAATAGCAGTAGTTTTTTTCTGAAAAAATTGCCCTAAATTCAGCTCAGTGGAGGCAAGACTAGTATTTGGTCTCATACAGTAGGTTTGAAATATGGTTTCCCTTCTTGTACATAAAATACCAATCTGGGGGTGTTTATAATGCTTATCTCTGCTGATATAAACACGAATTGCTGTGACCTGCTTTCATCTCTCCTTTTTGTGTGTTGGTTGGGGTTTGTTTTTTTTCAAATTTTCTTTCTGCTTAGGTCTGCTTTGTGATTGTCACTTTTTAAATAGTGAATAGGCATTGCTTTTTTGCATAAGCAGTTCTTGCTGCCAGGCTGCACACATCCTAATTCTTCCTTTTTCTGTAGATTAGGGTAGGTTCTATGGAGTCTTCTGCTTTTTAGTAACTATACTGAAGATGGTGCAAACTCTTCTTAGAAAGCATCCAAAAAGTTGCAAAGCAGGATGGACAAAAAATTAATTGTATACAGAGACATACTTATGGTATTTATAGGTTTTTCTGTGGTATTGATTGCTGTAGGAACAGGCATTAATGCCTTGCAAATAGTAATAAATTTGTCCTCGGAAAGTCCTGTGAGGAAAGAAAATATAATTTTCATTTTTTATATATTAGTAACTAGAGCGTACAGATTAAATTTCTTCTCAGTCTTCACACAAGGTATCTCAATGTCTTCTCAATGTCTACACCATAGGCAGGGATAGAATCCTTAGCCTCCTGCATCCCTGCTTTTATTTCAAATAGTCTGTGCAGCTTTGGTTTCTCTTACAGGAAAATAATAATTACTAAGTTTAGACATCTGTAATATGATACCTTAATTGATTCTTTGGTATGTCAGACCTCCTGAAGATAACTGTAAAAGTAGGTTTTGATGATTCAATATAGTTTGTGGTTCTTCAGCAGTTAATTCTTTGTCTGATTGAGAAGAATCCTGGGAAGCAGAGGGAAATTCCAGTCAGAAATCAGGACGGAAATGCAATTCCTGGTGTGCATGATAGGTTCCATGGAGCTCTTTTCAGGGCCTGGCAGACACAAGTGTGGCAGACACAAGCAGAGTGTCGGCTGGGAATGGAATGGCCAAGTCCTGGCTGTGTCCACAACCTCGAAGGTGTGCTTGGGGCAGAAGGCCTGATTTTCCAGCCTGAATAATGGAAATGAGCTTTTGATCTGTCTCTTCTCAGAGGGCACTTTTCATCTCTTGACAAAGTGGCTGAGTCACGTGGAAAGAGCCCTGTAGGAAAGGAGAGGTGGTGCTTTCCCTGGAGCATCCAGACCTGGATCTCCAGGAGTGGTGTTGATTTGCCAGCTCTGGTAGGTGGAGCAAAGCAGAAATTCCAGCCAGGTATTTGGGAGCCTGCAGCTAAAGGAGAAACTTCTGAGATGAACCAGGAGGTGATGAGGCACAGGCCTCAAGGTTCCTGTTATAAAATAGGCCTTGGGTTTTCAAATCAATATAAAAGTTCATGTTTGAAGTCACGCAATTTCATTTCTTCTATGGTCTGAGGTTAAGATGTAAACCCAAGTGCCTGTCTTGAAGTGCTCCTTTAAAATCTCTTGGCTTATTTTAAGAGAGAAGAGATTTAACCCTGGCATGCAGGCTTAATTCCTGGCTGGGTGGCAGTAATCTGAAATCTGACTCAGATGAAAAAACAACCTTAGTATATACATAGAATCATAGAATTATTTAAGTTGGAAAAGCCCTCCAAGATCATTGAATTTTACCTTTAGATCACTGAGTCCAGCCTTTAAATATATGTATATCACATCATATCATTCAGTAATTTTTCAGTAAATGTTCCAGTGTTCTATGTTTTTGTTGCTGGGGTTTTTTTCCAAAATAAACCCAAACCCATTCGAAATTAAAATCTACCTGTTCCTTCCTGCTGTTCAAAAGTACACACTGGGACTTGGGATTGTGGCCTCATCTATCAACATGAAGTAGGAGGAGAGTTGCTAACGTGTGAGAAATCGTTCCTAAAGCTGCCAGATGTGTCTTGTCCAGAAGTGTCACATAACCCAGGATTGCATAATCACTAGTATGATTAAAGAGACCAGTGTCTTCCTTTTTATTTAGCTGTATTTTTTTTTCTTCTCCTGACAGCTGTGCACAATTGTTGCTTGCTTAAACTCCAAGCAAATGCTGGTATTCCTGATGTTTGTTTTTCCTTATGTTTCCCAACAGTTCAAATAATTATTTTTTTTTATATGAATATTTTTAAAGTAAAAGTAAACAGCTTTTGGAAAGTTGTTTTTTAGTTTCATAAAAGCAAATATTTTAAAGAGGAGCTGAGACATGGTTCATTTCCTTGGCCATCTTCCAGTTTTCCTTGCCCTTCTTTCCTAGTTCCAGAAGACTATTAGGTGAGCTGACAGTTCAGTGTTGTCCTTCTCTAGCACATTAACAGGGCCTCTAATAATATTATCAGTCATAAACTCTCTTCCAGATTTTCCTGGTTAGTAATCCCAAGCTCCTTGGCAGATGGAAGAAGGTTGAATATACCCAAAGCCTTCTTTTTATAGCTCTTCATTTTTTATTAAAAGAATTGTAAAATTATGGTATTTTTTTCTCAAGGAGGTTAATAATCTAAGTCTTGGAGTTCTTACTCATTTCCAGACTTTTAGTTGAACAGGATTTTGGTACTTGGCAGGCCTTGAGAGAAGGAGGTCAGACCCCAAATCAGGTCTCAGTGGTTGAGTAGCAAGTAGCTGTTCTAACTGTGAGGAGTCCAGGCCATGAGATGGGAATGTATAAAATATATATTTATAGACAAGATGAGAAGTGTTGAAATGCAAGGTTTAACAACACATTTATCTGCATATTTTAAACCCTTGTGAGCTCTGCCTTTCTGCAAAAGATGACAGGCAGTGATCAGGTCCTGGGGGTGTAGTAAGAGCCTTGAGATGAAGGGAGCTTCTG
This sequence comes from Cyanoderma ruficeps, assembly GCA_008694505.1. Taxonomy (NCBI): domain Eukaryota; kingdom Metazoa; phylum Chordata; class Aves; order Passeriformes; family Timaliidae; genus Cyanoderma; species Cyanoderma ruficeps. Next base: position 425,502 of record VZDJ01000015.1, read on the forward strand.
GTATTTAGCTACTGAACCTTCCCAAGACAAGCTTCAGTGAACACATTCACACAAATCCATGCTACAAATTGCACAGCAGACTGCCTTGTAATGAAAAAAATGTGTTCTTGCAGAATGAAAAACTTGAAAGCGTTTTTTGAAGTTCTTTGGTTTTCAGATGCAAGCCTAAGTGACAAAGAAATTTGTTTTCTGATCTGTTTCTTCAGCAGATTGATTTTTACCATAGTCCTGGTTTCAGGTGTTTTCCCAGTCTTGTTTGGTCTGTACATTAGATTAATAAGAACATCTGTGATTCATCATGGCAATTTGGAGTATCCAAGCTTCAGATGAATCAGATTTTAGAACATGTATTGCTATTCTGCATTGTGTGCTGACTGATGGCTCTAGGTGCTGAGAAAATATGGATAGCTAGGGTGTGAATGTTCTAGAGACAATTCTCTATTTGATGTTTACATGCAGCTTCTGTATACGTGTGTTTACTTTTGTTACTCTGCTGCCTGCATCTTGTGAAAGTCTCCATGGTGCCAAGTGGTAGCAGGCTGCCAAAAAACTAAATTCAATCTCCCTTTCAAGATGGGATTATACTATCTTAGTTCTGGTGATCTTCCAACATCCAATAAAAATTTGGAATTCTCTGTGATTAACGGAAAGGTCTTTGGTGTCCAGCCCTCTCTGAAGCTGGGGTCTCGACACTCTGCTTTCCTTATCTTGCTTTTGCTATTTCTGTATAAAGTTTCCTCCCTTTCAAAGTGCTCTAATGTTTGGTCAACCCACATTAATCTTCGGAGTTCAAATGGGATATAACTTCCTTTACATGTTAATTTGCTATATGTTTGCTTTCTTAAGCCAATGTGATCTGAGAGAGAGTAACAAGCGAGAGTATAAATCAGCATAGACCAAAGTTTTTTGTTAGGTATGGGGAAATAATCAAAGGTGTAGAATAAATCTTGGTGGCTGTCAGCTATGAAGTTAGATTCTCAGACTGTCATAATAAATTAGGAAGCTGGGAGCTGTGTGACAGCAGCATCAATCTCAGTCTCTTGTTTCTGCAAGTCTTCTTGTTGTCTGAGCCTTTTTCTTTTTTTTTTTTTTTCTTTCTTTTNCCCAAATACTTACTCCCTGGAGGAGGTAATCAATCACAGCAAAGATTCCTCTACATGGAACACTCAGGAAAGTAAAGAATAAGCAGCTTGGAGTGTGAAGCTAATATGTGTAAGTTAAATCCCATATGGATGCTCTCAGTTAGTCTGATATGGCTGTAGATGGTGTCTCGGTTCAACAAGCTCAGAGACAATGCATCCTCACTGCTTTACCTGATTTGTGTTAGTTTTGTGTCTTTTGTTAATTCATCTTAACTTTCTCATAATAGCAAATTTCTGAGCCAGTGTGGCCTCTATTGATGTATACTTTAAGGGAAAAATTATAAAATACATTGAATTTATCAAAGCTTTGGGAGCTGCATGTTTAGCACTTACTTAAACCAAGGCAGAACGTGTGCTCGACTGAGGGTGCAGGATTCCAGCCCATAATGGGTGTGTCAGGTGTGTATGGCATTCAAGCCCTCCTTGATGGAATGGTGCCTTTTTCAGTCCTGGAAATTACATCGATCCAGTTGAAACACTGAATTCAGATGTGTTACAAAAAGACATCAGACAAAGCAGTCATCTGATCCCTGATTTCAAAGAGAGTCACTGTCGAGCTATGCTTAGAATGCAGTCAGTTTTTGGCAGTGTTGATTTATAATAAACAATATGATTTATACAGTCAAGAAACAGCCATCACGAACAATATCTGCTACATGGTTGCTGACTGTGTTAGAAAATGAGACCTAACTCTTTTGCAGTAGGAATGAGTTCTAGACTAAAGGTTGGTAGGGAATTTCTTGTTAAATAGACTTTAGGGTTTCAGGTTTCCATAGTGCCCTGCCTTTGCTGGGTAATACTCTCCATGAATTTCTGCATCTTTACATTATTCTTTTGACTGCAGTGTGGAAATTTGAAAGTATGGATCAAATACAAGACCAAGGTAGAGGCTTGTTCTTACTGCATTCATTGCTTTCTGCACATTTCAATCCAATTCCTTTTCAAGCATCTCAAAATATTCCCTGCTCCTTACTGGAGCTGGATCAGAGCATAAGACATAGTTTTGCATAAAAGAGGAGCAGGAAGGAGCATGGAGGAGTTGATGGCAGCATGTTTTAATGTGACTTTTTTGATGACTATAGCTGTCCTGGTGGACAGCAAGCTGTCCCTGAGCCGGCAGCGCCCTGAGGGCCAGAAGGCCAATGGAATCCTGGGGAGCATCAGGAACAGCAGTGCCAGCAGGTCAGGGAGTGATCCTGCCCCTCTGCTCAGCCCTGGGAGGCACATCTGGAGAGCTGTGTCCAACTCTGGACTCCTCAGGACAGGGGGGACATGCAGCTTCTGGAGTGGGGCCAGCAAAGGGCTGTGCAGATGATGGGGGTGTTGGAGCGTCTCTCCTGTGAGGAACCAGATGGAATCTGTGGTTCTGTGAAAGGCTGAGGGAGCAAGGCTTGGTCTGCCTGGGGAAAACATGACTGAGAGGGGATCTTATAAATGCACACAAACATCTTCAGGGACAAAGGGCACTGAAAAGCTGTAACACGGGAAGTCTCCTTCTAAATATAAGGAAAAAACTTCTTTACTGTGTGAGTGACAGAGCACTGGAACTGGCTTCCCAGAGAGGCTGTGGAGTCTCCTTCTCTGGAAAGATTCAAAAGCTGCTTGGACACAATCCTGTGCAGCCTGCTCCAGGTGCCCCTCCTTCAGCCAGGGGTATTGGGCCAGATGATCTCCAGGAGTTCCTGCCAACCCTATCTGTCCTGTGTTTCTGTAATGAAAATGTATTTTGTTAAATAAATAAGAGTCCATATTGAGCCGTAAGATGACGCACAAATGTTTGAAAAAGTCGAGAAAGTATTTTAATTATTTGTGTTGTTGATTTTGAAGGCATAATTAAGAAACGGCTTCTGAAATTAATCAGAAACTCCATAAAAATTGTATGACAGCAATGAAAGGGTTCTGGACCCGACTAAGGATTTAGGGAGACTAGATTTGTAGTGTGTGGCCAATCATGTAGGGCTTGTTAGATAAGATGCTAAGCACCCTGGTCCCAGTGCATCAAAAATTCTGTGCACAACAGGTACAAGTCATGATATCTTGCTGCCTGTACAACTGCAGTGCTTCCTTAAATAATCCTGAGAGACTATGTCACCAAGTGTTATTCGGTACTTATAAAAGACTCTGAAACTCCCTGTAGGAACATGTCAGGGAAGTCTCAGAGACTTGGTTTCAGTCACTTCAAAAATAACTTGAAGAACTCCTCCAAACTATAAAACCTGAGTGGACCACAGGCTCAGGCTGTTAATGACTGCACATTGAAAGAATGTGAATACTCGTTCTTGAGCTCTGAAATGACATGAATACCCCAGGCAAGGACTGAATTTTGCTTTGAGTAGGTTCCAGCAGTGTCCACTTCATCATTTCACACAGGATACGTGTCTGAGTGGGACCTCGGGGCTTTTAAGCTGCAGAATTTGTCAGTAGATGGTCAGTCCATTTGCCTTAACATGTAAATAGTTTCCCCTCTGATTTAAGGTTCTGTACAACCAATATTGGATATCCCAGAGTAAAAGGTAAGAAGGCTTTCAGTGGAGTAAGTTGCCCATAGAAGGCTCTGCGTCATTCCTTTAATTTTCAGATTAATTTATGTGCAAGAATGTATAGGATTGGATGCAGCAGAGGGCTGTGGGGATGATCAGAGGACTAGAACGTCTCTCATATGAGGGGAGACTGAGGGAGAAGGGCCTATTTACCCTGGAGAAGAGACGACCAAGAGAGGCTCTTACCAATGTCTGTCAATATCTGCATGGAGGGTGGGAGCCAGGTTCTTCTCAGTGTGCCCAACAGCAGGATGAGAGGCAAGGGGCAGAAACTGGAGCACGGGAAGTGAGCGTTCCATGGGGTACATGAAGAAAAACCTCTTTACTGTGCAGGCAGCTGAGCTCTGGAAGCCCAGAGAGGGTGTGGAGTCTCCTTCCATGGAAGACCCTCAAAAGCCATATGGACACGATCCTGAGTGATGTGCTCTTGGATGACCCTGCCTGAGCAGAGAGGTTGGATGATCCCCAGTGTACTCTCAAGAATTCTTAGGGTTTTTTCTTTAAAAATTGCACACTGTTATAGAGCTCTTAGAGAAATCCATTTTATGTGTTCCCAAGCGCTGGCAAAAGGAACAGACAGGTCTGGTGAATTTTACAGCAAAGGTGGAGCTAAAGTGGTTGTTTGTTTTGATTTATTTGGTTTGTGCTAGCTTTACACTACCAAACTCCAAAATTATTAAATTCGTGCCTTCTCTAGATAAATATGATGTTCCTGAAGTCAGGTTTTTTGACTGCTGCTGCTTTTCATTGGTAATTCCCAGCTCAGGGCAATGTTAGTGTCTCTTTATAAGAGTGAATGTGGCTGATGTGTCCTTCTGTTGAGTTGCTTAGCACTAACACAACTTACTGCAGCTTACATGTTCTAATGGTGCACAGGAGTCCAACTGTTTTCTTAAACCCAGCTAGTCAAAAAAACCCCAACCAAGCAGTCCAGCTTTGTACTATGTGGTACAGCACAACTGGGTTGAGTGGGTTGAGTGATAAGCTAATGTTGCCGTTCTATGTTAAAAAAAAATACTATTTGCTGTAAGATCTTAAATATGTTTCAGGTATTTCTGTCCAGAGAAATCAGAGTAAATATTTTTTCTAAATTGTGAGGTTTGTGTTGCTCGTGTTTAGGAGAGTGGAAATGCTGAACTCGTTTCCCAGGTGGCAAAAATGCCCATTTGCCCAAAGATTTTGTGCCAAAGGAAGCACTCATTTTCTCTGAAACTATTCAGAAACTGAGGCTGTGTTTATAAAACACTTTTCACCAATGGAGATACCTTCAGGAAAGTTTAACTGTTTTGGTGTGACCTACAGGAAGGATTTCAGCACGTACAAAACACTTTCAGCACTTTTCCTCAAAATTTTAATGAGTAGATACGTGTCTGACTAAGCCAATTTACCTGAACAAGCCAATATTTTTCTACTCCTGCTATAGTTCTCATTTCACTGTATTGAAATTTGTGCTTGAGACTCTCCCATTTCTTCTACTTTTCATGGACCTCAAGTATGATCCATTTAGAGCATGAGAATGACTTCATAGCCCACAGGATGCTGCAGTGCTTAGGTTAAAATCTAGAATCTAGAGAGGTCCCTAACTGTGTTACTGATAGATAAAAATGAAAATCTTTAATCTAGCTATTTTCTAGGCTTTTATTGCCAGAGCTCAGGAGGGAAGTGGTATGGACCTGGAAAATGTTACCAGCTTGGGACAGAGATACTGTCTCATTTTTCATGTCAAGTTTCATGGTTTTTTTTAACCCACAGCAAATTTTTTTTTCATTATTGAAACAATAATAACAATACAAGAACAACAACAAGCATATTTAAGCTAACCCAAACCAGATTTTTTTCTAATCTTGGCAGGTTCTATAAGTAAATGTAAAAGGAAGCAGGTATAAGCAGTAATTATCCTGGAAGAAGAATAGTTCAGTTCAGCCTGCAGCCGTTAATGATGCTGAGGAAAAAGACAAAGTAAGGGGCATTATGATAATAGACTAAATAATTTACTTAACTTATGTCAAATTTTTCCTTCAATTGATTGGACTGCTGGGGTTTTGTACCTGCAATTAGCTTCACTCCACTAGTTTATGGAGTAATGGAGTATTTGCCACTTGGAGTGCCTACATATAACTGGATGTCAATGGGAACTGCAAACTTTTACTAATGGGGCTGTGGATGTCTGTGCCTCACAGAAAGAGCTTCCTGCCAGGCTGGAGGCTGCTGGCATTCCCTGGACAGTGGAAACACAGATGAAAAGAAATGCGATCAAATTCACACAGAATTGTCTTAAAACCTGGATCAAAAAAAGTGGATAACATGAATAAATATCTGAGCGGGAAAATAGTTGTGTTTAGGCCCTGTTGTCAGGAGGCCTCCTGTGAAATGATAGAAGCTACAACTGTGAAGTCACATTCAGGGACTTGGGTGTTTATTTTGGAAATGGTAAAAGCTGTGAAATGGGTTTTGGTGTCTTAGGAGGACAGAGACTGGTGCCAGTTGTTTAAGAAAGGAATAAATAAGCGACATCAAGAGAGTTGAACTCGATGCAACACCAATGCAGCATCTGTGGGGCTGCCATCTTCAGCAGCAAATGGGCAGCAGTCACATGCAGCAGAGTTAGACTGTGAGTCCACATGCATGTTTCCTGGGCTGTGCAGGGCAAAGAAGTCTCTTGCACCTGCATTATCAACGCAGCGTTTTCGTACTGTGGAATTTAAGCCACTCCACTGTGTGTCACAAAATAGCTACAGGAAAGGTTTGAAGCATCCTTTTCAAGTTGTGCAGGCAAACAAGAAGCCCAGTAAGTGTGAATGGGACTGGGGAGGTGATTGAAGCCCATTAAAAGACTGAATTCTCCAGAACCAGATCACAGCCACCACTTTAAGTGGTCTATCCTTGTACATAAGGAAAGAGTGGTTCTAGGGATCAATTAATTAATGAATTATTTTAGAATGATTGTAGTATTCATCAACCAAGAACATTCTTCTGATTGTTTCTTTGTGTTTCACATCTGTAAAATGTGCTTTATTTCTCGTGGAAAGGTAGTTTTCCACACTTTGTTGGTGTGGGGGGTGTTTTTTATGTCTAGATCTGTCACAATTGACTACTGTAGTATCTCTCTTCTGCAAGTGCATTTTTTCTCACCAAGGGCTCTAGTGATTGTTTTTGCAACTGTGAGAGGGAATGAAGAATTTAATTCAAGGCTGTGGTGCTCTTTCTCCTTTTCTTCACCAGATTTTTCAGTTTCTGAAAGGAGGGGACAAACAGTAGAATATAGCCTCATGTGCAAATAACAGAAAATTTAGGCTCAGCTTTAAAATTTTTGGTGAAGTCTGATTTCGGGTCTGCTGGAGATACAAACGCTGTGTACATAGGTAACAATGTCTCTTGCCTCTAAAATCTCTCCCTGCATGCTGATATAAAGCCAGTCTAAGGGAGATGTTTTGGCAGCTCTTTCAATTAGCAGTTCCCATGGCCCCCTCAGCTGCTGCAAGGGATCACCCTCCCTACCTTCCCAGCATGTCACTGCTTGTAGGAGCGTTCCAGCAGGATCACCTGCCTGCAGCCTCTGATCTGATACCACTCCTACATGCCAGATTTGCTCTTTGGGCTTCCATGGGTATCTTGAGATCCCATCTTCCGAGACACCCACTCCAACAGAGCATCACGGTACTTGGAGGTTTAGAGAAGTGAGAAAAGTGTGTTCCAAACGCTGCTGTCATTAAAGGTTAACTCATAGAAATGAGCACATTTTGTTTTAAACATGACATACTGAAGTCATTTGAATTGTTTCTGTGGTTGTCTCATTTGTGTGTTGCTGTGCTTCAGGGTTCAGAATAGAAGAGAGAGACAGTACGAGTCTAGGGGGGATTTGTAAGATCAAGAAAAATGCAGAAAAGGCAAGTAGTGAATGAATATTTACTCTTTCTCACAATAATGGAATCTGGAGGCATTCATCCAAACTATGAAACAGCATTTTTGAAATAAACAAGTGTATGTCGTTTTTATAGAACTTATAATAAAATTAAACCTCATCACTGAATTGCAGAAGTAATTGCCCCATTGTGTTTGGCTCACTGGCGTTTAGAGAAATCCACACAGGAAAGATCCAGCAGGACAATTGTCTAGAAGTGATTTAGGATAAGTGTGTGATGGCTGAAACCTGGGATAATATGCCTGCAATGGTTCTGTCCCATCTTTACAGTGTTCTCCTGAGTATCAGCTGCAAGGACAGTGTCAGAGATGCTGGGCTAGATCTGATTTTGGTACAATTATGACTGCAGTAAATCCATGAATGTGATTTTTAAATTTATTTTAATTAGACTTTCAGCCAACTTTCTGACTAGAGATATTCAGAATATAATGATTTTAAAATTCCAGAGTCAGGCACTTACATTTTCCAAGCCTGTGGTTGCTAATCTTTTCCCTTACAAATGTGAAATGTCCTAAGTGGTATTTTGTGGCTAACATTTGAGAAAAGTCTGCAGTATTGCTATCAGTGCTTCATCTCTCTGTTACAATGTTCTGCATTGGTAAAATAGGCATCTTGGAGACATCTTCCAAATATTGCAAGAGTAGCTTAGAGGAAAAAAAAATAGCAGGACCAGGTCCCTGGTCATGAATCAAAAACCTGTTTTTAGAAGTCTCAGTGGCAACAAGTACATTTTGCTATGGTTCCAAAATGCTTTGGAGATTTTGAAGACTCAGATTTCTGAGGGGCTTAAGTGTTTCTGAAAATGCTGACATGACAGAGAAATGTCAGAAGGAAGGAAGGAAGAAGAGAAGATCAGGAGAGGAAGAAAACAGTGGACATACTGTTCCTGGCATTGACTCTGTGTAGTGTTTCCACTTTTGTGCCTTCCTGCTGGTGGTTTTGGTTTCAGGTACCCTTAGCAGACCTTTCTCCCTCCACGGTGTCCAACCAGGACACTTTGCTGGAAGAGCTTCTGTAGGCCAAACGCTTCGACAAGCTCTGTGCCAGATCAGGGTGAAACACCAGTGAAGTTAATTTGAAAAATCCATCAGATAAATTAAATGAGAAACTGAAAACATTTGTTTATTTAATATCTAAAACATTCATCTTTATCAACTGGAAGATTTCCTACCCTTTGATACTGTTCCACACTACCACTCTCCAGAGGATCTCATCTGACTGAAGTACAGAACACGAGTTTGATTATATGAAGGCACCGGGCCAAAAAGCTAGAGGTCTTATGCAAATTGAAATCTGCATGCATTTGCATAATGCTTCTGATATATAGATATAGCTATATATGTATGCATTTATGCAACCATTATCTCTCTGTCTCTGTTGAAAGATCCTTCTCCTTTCCCAGCCTTTCCCTGAACTGTCTCTTGCCCTGGTCCTGGTTGTCCTTGATGAGGACCGGCCACTCTAAAGTCCAGGGGCTCCTCTCCCTGCAGACATATGTTTGTCACTGGTCTACATTCTAAATTCTGTAGCAGAAATTCTTACCTTTGTGGTGGTTGTCATCTGAGCTGTTCATTTGTGCTGGTAAGGAGCAGCTAAGAGCTGTGGAAGCAGCTATTTCTAGGTGCTTCCAGCAGCAGTTGTCTTTGGCAAACAGAATGACAGGACAGTTCTTTGTGGTGAGCATTACAGAGAATGGCATAAGGATGTGTATTCACCCTCTGCTAGTTTTTCATCCTCTTTTTGAGGATGAGGTTTGGAGCAGCCATGTGGAATAACCATCTGAGCTCAGCTCAGGTGAGACTCTTTTAACATTCTTTTGTGGGTTTGGATTGTAAAGGTTTGATGAAATCTTCCTGCATCGGTGGGGTTTCAAGACTCAGCTTTCCTGTAAGCACTGGATGATGTATTTTAGGAATCAGCACACTGTTGGCTGGGGAGGCCAAGCTGAAACTTTTGTCATATAAGGAGGCTAGGAAATGGATTTGACTTTCCATACACCAGTTTAAAGGAATGGAGCCTTGCCCCTGCTGCCTTGAGGCTGCCATCCTCAGAGACATGATCTAGTCCTGATTTTATGTAAAAGTTTATGAAAGAAGACTTGTCTGTTTTTTCTAAAAGAAGAGAAAAATTTTGTTTCATTGAGAATAGAGTAATAAACCTAGTAAGCTTTGTATTTGTGCTCAATCAATTTAAAAGTTTTTTAATATGGGTTTAGTTGGGGCTTAGAGTAGGTGTTTGAGGGAAGGGATTTGATGCCGTGACGTTTTTTAAATCTCTAGCTAGGCCCTGGAGTGCAGGTGCAAACTGTCACACAGAGCCTGCACCAATTAAAGTTCCTGAGAATCTACCCTCAGTTTTTTCAAAACAGTCAACAGCCATGTTTGACATGTAGAGAGCCAGCAAAAGTGGAGCTAAAAAGCTTTATTGAAAACCTGACTTCTTCTTTTGGTGTTTACGTGGAACTTAACCTCTAGAAAATCTGGTCCGAAATTCAGTCTCATTCATGCTGCACTACCGAAGTTTCCACATTCAGGTGAATAACTTGAGCTGCATTGAATGAGAATTGCACAATGAAAAAAAGAAATAGACCCTTGGGCAGGTATTTCATTTGTGAACTTTGGAAAAATCCAGAAACATTAAGAAATTACTCTTCCAGACCAACCAAAGCTTGAGCTTCTTGGAGTCAATGGAGTTCTCTTGCATAACTTCAGAAGACTTTTTTATGCTGTTCTCTCAACTGTTCTCTCTCTCAGTTTATTAATAAACTGATAGGCTGATCATAAAGTGACTTCATTGGAAAGAAAGTTTACCAAGTGAAGAATTCAGTAAATATTCAGTAAATAGTCCAATAGATTGGTGTGGTGGATAGTATGCAATACTGCCTTTTAAGACTGCAGTAACACAAAGTGCTTCAAAAAGCCTAACCCTAGTAGGACTGAGACCTGAGGAGAAAACATGTAAATCCTGCACTATCAGGCCAAGATTCATTGCAAGACATGTAGTATAAAGTCATCCTACATCCCAGCTGTTTCCTTTCTTCAAGTCTTTCTCATAAATGCATATTGAAATAATTTTGAGGCAAGTAGTTGAACACAACTGGAAGAAATTCCTCATAGGAAAGCTTTATAAAGAGTTTCAATTGTAATAATTTTATTCTAGCATATGGATTTCAGGCTTGAATTGATCTCTTGATGGAAGTGGTAAATCATTAGCATTTGCTATCAAGAGCAGGAAAAAAAAGTTTACAAATCATTGCATTCATTTCAGATTTTTCATCAGAGTTGAAAGGCAACTGTTTGAGTTACTTTGTGTTGCCGTAAACAGAGCTCAGGGAAGACCACATACTTTGTAGCATAATTTGGGGTTTGTGCGTGTACCAACTGAGACTTTCCTTCAGTAAGTGTTCAGCTGATTTTCCAGAGAGGAGGATCTAGATTCCAGGCTGCTGTTCCGAAGGAGCAAGTTTGAGTTGGCACTGATAGGGCAGCAAGGTCTGCTGACTGACAGAGGAAGGGTCTAACCAAGATGTCTTATTTCTTTTCCTTCTTGTGCAGCAGTAGGCAAGGAAAATCTTTGCTTCCCCTTTTCCCGCACACTCCCAAAATCGCTGATGGGGTGGTGAAATGGTCAGAGCTGGAAAAGAGTAGGAACTGAGGGCAGGGAGGATTTTGCTACAGAGAATTTGAGTTAATAGTGCTTAACATTTCCTGGTAAATAAAAAAAAAAAAGGAGGACTGTCTGCACGCTTGCATTGTCGTTCTAGACAGAATGAGACTGCCTGGTTTCCCTGGGTGCTGCTGTAATTACCCCAGAGCTTTTTTCTCTGTGAGAAAGGGCTACAACTGCTATCACATGAAGGCAGCACAAACAGCAGTGTCTGAGCAAGCTGCCCTGCATTCAGAGCTGCCTGGCTTTGCTTGCAACAGTACCAGCCAAAGCAGCTTGGGTTTACCTTAGTGTGTTGTGACCAGTCCTGGAGTAATTAATTTCTGCAGGAGCAGTGCCAGCTATTCTGAGGTTTGGAGCGTTGTGGATCGTTTAGCTTTGTTGTGGGTTTTTTGCCCCTTCCAAACGTAAAATGAAAGCAAAACACACACCAACTCCATTGCTGACATGTTGGCACATACCGAGGAATAACTTAACTGGCTCAGGAGTCTTCATAAAAAAAAGGAAAAAGTAGAATTTTCAGATGGCAAGAAAAAAGCAAAAAGTAGATATGACTCACTTTCATGGGCAAAACAGGGGAATTGCAAAGTTGAGTGTGGGTCAGATACCTGATAGTAGCAGTGGTTTCCCCATGCTGATACACATGTGTCTGTTAAACACAACAGCATCAACACAGTTATGGCAAAGAGAAGTGATGGGGGGATAGGTCCTCAAAACAGCCAGTAGCTAATGCTGCCTTTGTGGTTTTATATATTTGCCTATTAAAATGACAATACAGACATGGAACGTTTAGGTTTAAGAAGCCTTCTTTTCACTAAACAACATTAAACAAACTGACAAAGTAGGGGGTTATGACTCTAGTAATTGAAACATGCTGTTCTGTTCAAGACCAGAACTCTATAAAGACTCTTTTCACCCAGTAATGCCCTTTGTGTTTGCCTGCTACCCCTGCTAGAAATTACTGTAGACCTGAAGTATGTCTTTCCGAGTGGAGTGGGAATGACAGAGTGCAACAGCACACTTGGCAGATGGGGTCACAGCCTTTTTAGGTTGTTCATGTTCATTGTGCATTGGAAATCAATTTGCAGCTCAGAATACATGAAGACATAGGGGGATTCCTCTCCCCACTGTTTGCTGGTTTGTTTTGGGTTTTTTTTTTCACGTTAACTTTAAGCCTAGGATGCAAGAAAAATAATTAGAGGGATTAATTTGGATTAACTGATTCGGGTAATCTTCATTAGCTTAATTTACAGGGTGCCTTTTTGCGTGTTCCTCGCTCTTCTACATTTATATTCTGAATCCGTACATTATCTTGAATTTCTTTTTTCCTTCTGTCTTCTAGATGTTGATGAGTGCCTGGATAACAACGGAGGGTGCCAGCAGATTTGTGTAAATACTATGGGCAGCTACGAATGTCAGTGCAAAGAGGGCTTTTTTCTGAGTGATAACCAGCACACCTGCATTCACCGCTCCATTGGTAAGTTTTCAGCCTGTAAAATGTGCTCTTTAGAATAACCATGTTCAATCTGGAAAGCTGAAACAGTTCAGGGGTTTGTTGGGTTTTTTGGGGTTTTTTTTTGATCTCCACAGTTCCCAAAATCATTTTACTGGCTGGTTGAAATTGATGGATTCCTCTGCTACCCAAACTTGTAGCAGAGCCATAAATAAGACAAAGAAACAGGCTTGGGTTTGACACACGAATTATACTTGGTTCGCACAGCAGACTCTTTGTGCAGGCAGGGACAGATTTTCAAATGGTAACTTTCTGCTTCTGAGTTTCCAGAACTTAAAAATCCGTTTATTGCATAATGGTGCACCTGTGTTTCACCTTAGAAAGCACGGAATCTTAAATCCAAGTGAGCAGCTTGTTACTTCTGTAAATTACGTAGCTTACAGGGGGGTTTGCCAGTCATGCAGCTCATTATTTCATTGCAGACTGATCATGGCCGATACTATAGTGACACAGGTTTTTTTCTTTGGTTCAGTACCCTGTCCTAGGGTGGATTTAAAAAGAGTTTCTCTGTTGCCTATGCACTAGCAATAGAAACAAGGAATCCCTGCAGCACTGTGATCCTTTTCTGCTGCTGTTCTGGACTAGAATAAGCAGCTCTCCCTTTTCTATGGATGTCAGACATGGAAGACAAGTTTGAGTGGAAAGGGAGAAAAGAAAACAACATAGTCATAAATCTTTGCAATTAAGTGGACTCTCTCAGTGCTCATTCAGGCTTCTGTGACCCTGGCAGCAGTGGGAATATATGCTAGCAGCCTCATTTACCAATAAGCAATGCAGAATGACAAAGTAGCAAGATGAGACTGGCGATCAACAGTGTAAGCATGCTGTAAATTTTGCTGTAAAAACAGGCCACATAGATGCTTCTGAACTGTTTTAAGTGACTAATACCAACCAGAAAAATCATACTTGAACACAGAGAATTCAGTCATTCTGTTGATAACAAAGCAAAACGTCAGAGTTTGGCTGTGACGCAGCATCTCGGAAATGTAGATGTATGTAGATGTATTTCTGGCACTGTGTATCTGCTCAAACAGAATTGTAACAACAAGTAGTGATTTTGACTTTTGGAATCGTGAAACTACGGAATATGTTGACTAATCCGCTTTTTAGCATGATTATTGAGTATTTTTATTATGACAGCAATATGCAATTAAGCTGCATGAACCAGTGCGTGTTTGAGGTTGTTATCTAATAGGTTTTTAGTCATTCTTTAAACATAAGTTGTCCAGATTTTTGTCCACCATAAAGTAACCCTGACACAAAGATATCCAACAGAGCAAGGAATAGTAGCTGGAGGCTTAATTAAAATCATTTGCAGAGTGCTGTGCTGCAATCATTATTTCAATTTGCACGTTATAAAAATTCCCAGCTCTAATAAAAAAAGAATTTAGTTATCTGAGATGGAAACTAATGAAATAAATGAAAAATGAGACTCTAAAGGCAAAAGTTTATTCTAAGGAATAGCTTCATTGGGGGAAAAGGATATGTTTTCATGGCAATGAGGATTTCTAGTTTGTCAGAACAACTAGGGGAGTGGATTTGAACAGTGACCGCTGTGGGCATATAATTAATATGCAGGGAAAATATATTTGTGTTAACTTGTTTACAAAGAAAATGTCATATAAGACATGGATGTTTAATTTGAAGCGATATCTTAAAATCGGTTTAGATCAGAAAAAAACCAAGCAAACTACCAAATAGACTAGTGGGGATTGTAGAGTGTTTTATGAACAAATGGTTTACAGCTTTTCCAAAGTAAAGTGTTGATTTACACTAACAGCAAACGTTACGCTGCAGTGTCATGATCCCCCACAGAAATACATCAGGTGGGTAAGCTAGAGGAAGGAACTGAGATGAAATGATCTCTTTCACTTGTCAGAGGTGACTGAAGTGCAAACAGTAAACATGCATGGTGAGAAAGCAGAAGGCTTTTTTAACATCCGTATTTACTCGCTTTCGTAAGTCTCGCTTGTAAACGCTGCTACAGAAACTGTTGGGACACAAAAATACACATCAACATATTCCTCCAGAGTGGTGCCTAGGGCTATATTGTGACTGTACCTCTGCTGGTAAACAGGGCTGGAGTGGGGGCAAAGGCACAGGCAAAGGCACTGCAATCCAGACATGAAGGCACTGACTTGCCAAAGCCCTTTAGCAAGTTTGTTTGTGCAAAATGAAATCCATTCATTGCAGGGTGGGTGCATTTCTAGCTCTGTAAAATGCAGGTGCAGTCACAGAACACTGGTGTCCTCAACATTAGCTCAAGTCTCTCCAAGGACTCAGCTGGTCTAAAACCATCAGCCACAAGGCTCTTGGTGCACTTTGCTGCCACCTTTCCCCTGCTGTTCTCAAATGCCTTGGGGAAAAAAGGGAGAAGCGTTGCAAGAAGCTTAGGACATGATTGGAATTGGGATGAGCTCAGAAGGGAGGGAGCAGCACCAAGGGTAAGGATGCCCTGTCTGCTGGCCCAGCTCACCTGCCTCAGATACCAGCAGAGCTGGTGCTGATCACATGCTTGGAGCTCACCAGCACATTCAAGTAATGGGGTGGTTTCAGAGTTTAAAAAGGGGTTTGGGTATTGAGAGTTGAGCAGAGGAAGGAATATGTACATCCCTTTTCGAACTTACCCGGCAAAGGAATGGTGTCTTTTGATAAGAGAGATCTTCCTTAAAACTCTTGGCTGCTCTGTGAATTTTCTCAGCTTCCAGAGATTCACTGTGCTTGTCCCTGTGGTTTTGGAGTGTTTTGTGTCACTGTGCTCCTACCGACAAGTTGTGGTTAAAAGCCATATTGGAGTTCATGATGGGGGCTTATGTTCTTGTTTCTCAAATGACATGTTGGCTTGCCATCCAGAGGTGTTATTATTTCTTGTAAAAAAAAAAAAAAAAGATTAATGATCCACAGAGAAATGATAATTTTGTACTAGTGGAAGGCCAGGCTGACATTAAAGCCAGAGCAAACCCTGGTGTCCCACCATTTGCACTGTTTCATTGTCTTCATTACAGGCCTGTTGATTTCTCATGTTTAGTCCCAGTATCTTTTGGGAAGATGCTATGCCCAGTACAACTTGCCTCATTTACTTTTGCAAAAAAACTTAATTTTGCTTTGCTGAGTCAGAATTCAGTGCTAGTTTAATCACAATAATGATGTCAAGAACAGGGAGAATGGGAGGGAGAATAGATTGTAAAAGTTATGGAGAACTTAACAGTTGTTTATCTTTGTATATCTTAATTGCATGAGTGGGTATGAACGCTGGGAATTCTGCCAGAGACCAGGTTGTGTTTGTTTCCTCATGACTTACAGAGAAACCTGAATAAAACAGCTGTTACTGTATCATCTCCAGCTCCAGAGGGAGCATGTGTTTAATAAATGTGGAGATTACTATCATACACTGAGTCAGGTTAGTGGGTTACAGCACATTTTCACTGAATTTGATGATAAACCAAAAGCACTAATTTAGCAAAGCCTTGGGGCAGATCCTTAAAGTCCTAATTTAGGAAAGGTGGTGAAAAATCTAAACTGGGCTTTAAAAGTATCCAAATAGACAGAGTGCCTATAGATAGACTCTGGAGAGACAGAGTGCCTGTACCTCCACTGAAACTCAGAGTGAACCCAGTGAAGTACATCCCATTTCCATTACAACTTACAAAAGATATTGTGGGCAGGAGCTCTGGCTTCAAACTGCCTCACCTACCCAAATTCCCAGCTGAGTCCCACCTTTAGGGCTCCCCTCCTAAAGCACAGAGGGTTTTTGCCTAGCAGCAGCTGACTTCAGGAGCTCTGTGGCCAGGAAGACTTCAACCCTTTTAGATTCCATCCCCCGGGTGTCTACGTCTAGCATAGTTATATTAATGGCCTCACGTCTGCTCATCATTCACTGGCAATGTTTTTATACAGCAAGTAGCACGTGAGCTGGAAAGGCAGGTGGAATATGAGTGGCAATTACACGTGGAGATGAGAAGAGGTGGAAAAGCACCAGGCTGAAGTCATGGTGGTCTCATCAAATGGTGAAAAAGCTTTTTACACAGTTGTCACTGTCATTTTCCAGCCTGTTAAAAAACTGCTTAGCAAGGAAATGCTTTTTCACCTCCCCTTATCCCATTAGCCTCAGCAGAGTTAGGGAATTTGACATAAAGTCAAGCCACCACAACTTAACAAGATTCTCAAAACCAGCTTGCCTCTTTCTGTACTGAAAGTGTGTAGGTTTAGACCCAGAGGAAAAGGAAATGTGCTAAGCCACGTTGTCTTGCAGCTGCTAAAAAGACCTGTGGAATGGCTTATCATGCTTTTGCAATGCACAGAAACTTGTTAAACTTGATTATGTGTTAAATCCTTGTTAATTTTGCAGTAGTTGTATAGGAGTCCATTGGTCAGCTGACATCAAACTACCAAGTTGCTTCTTCTGAGGATTATAAAGCCACCTTTATTCAATTTTTTTCCTTCCTATTTTCTATGATTTATTTTTATTCTTCACGTGTTTTCTTAGTTCAGTGTGATTTTTGTAGTGGTAAAATAATGTGTTAGGGACTCCCTGGGCAGAAACGCTGTCCCCAGTCACTGAAGGAAGTGTTACAGTTGGGATTCTGGGATTCTTTATTCCCATGTCTGGTGCTGATCCCTTGTGGGACTCTGAGCAAGAGGACAGAGGTGTTTTTCCTACAGAAAGCATGATAATCTATTCATACTTAAATTCATGTGGAAGGATGATTTTTAAATAATTAAGTGTTGCCAGCATGGTTCCAGAATTTATGAAGTACAAGTATGAGTTTCTCATCTCAACTATGAAAGCTCTTCCATGATGATGTAACCAGCTAAATTATTCCACTACTTGCACATGCTTCACCACGGCTACCCTGAGTGCAGGTGTCCCACTCACAGAACAATCCCACTTGTCTTTTTTCAGTTGGAATCCTAATATGATTGTAAAGGAATATATGCAAAGCAGATTTTGCAAAGGAAATCAGTTCATAGATAAAATGATGAGAAAGGATTTCAGGCAGCAGCAGTTTTATCTGGACAAAAGCAGTGTGATCTTGGAAGCCTTTTCCTAAAACTGCATACATTACGACCTAAGTGTAATAGAAACTTGTCTCTTTGTGTATTGCCATGATATGGTTAGAATAAAACATACAATGTATTATCTTCCACAGAATATAGGAGATATAGACATAGAAAAGCTCTTCTAAAACTCACTGTGCCCTGTTAGAAATGTGTAACTTTTTAAAACTTGTGTATAACCCACGAAAATTGCTGTACTTTCATTACCAGGATTCTGCTTTGCTCCAGCCGCCTGTGTGAAGGGCACCTTGTATTTTCTTTCTCTATTCTTTTAGAACAGAAAGAGTTTTAATTTGTCTGGAGGGAAGATCCAAGAGGTGAAAATACCTGATATGAGTAGAAAGTAATTTCTGTTAGACCTTATTTCCCTCCTTTCATATACAAATGACTGATGATTAGGACTAGTAAAATGAATCTGGTGTAAAACCAGTTTGTGTAATCTGACAGGTTCAGCTGTGAGGGGAAGCAGCAATCATCACAGTGTCACAAAATCAGTTTTAGGTGAAAGTTTAGGGCTAGATGTGATGGTAGGTAGTTTCATAGAATCCTAGACCAGCCCAGGCTGGAAAGGACCTTCAGCCTTTTGTGGAAAAGGAAGCCTGGGTGAAAATACCAAGTCCCCTGTCTGATCACATCTTGAAAACCACCATCAGTCCCTGGCAAGGTTGTTTCACTGACTGATTATTCCCATTGTAAAAAATTGTCTTTCTTAGGTTATAAAACTGATAAAACTTTGATCAGTGCAATTTGTAACCGTTGCTCTTTATCTTTTCTCCTTGTGGCTCCTTGTGAAAAATATCCTCTTTATAGCTGCCCACTAAGCACTATTCAAATAAAACAAAATCTCTCCAAATAAAATTGCAGAGTCACAGTTTTAAGTATCAAAATTCTCAGTACTATTTTGTTGATTTTTTCCCCCCCTTAGCTTTTCACTTTAAGAAATTCAATAACTGTCAGCTTAATTGCTTAGGATGTCATAGGATTGCAGACAAAGGCATGGCACTTTTGGCTTACAAAAAAATTTGAGTATATCTGAAACCTGAGGCTGCAATCCTCCTTTTATATGTAAGAAAACAGAGGTGTAAATATTCCAGTATTGTCTAAGACTGTGTCTGGACTGCAGGACAGATCCCATCCATGAGAGCAGCTGCAGTTCTGTTGCTCAGAGCAGTCCAGACAGGAACCAAGATGTGAGAAAATGTTATGTGACATGAAATCAAGATAAAGTTTCAGTATATCCCAAGTTGCAGAGTAAAATACAGCCAAGTAGGGTTGATTACAGTCCTCTGTTGAGCTCCTAGGGACCAAC
This sequence comes from Cyanoderma ruficeps, assembly GCA_008694505.1. Lineage (NCBI taxonomy): Eukaryota > Metazoa > Chordata > Aves > Passeriformes > Timaliidae > Cyanoderma > Cyanoderma ruficeps. The sequence goes on from VZDJ01000015.1 coordinate 444,652, forward strand.
TCAGACTCGGATCATTTACACTCAGCAAAGTATACACTGAATATTTACACTCAGCAAAATGTGACCAAGTCTCTGCACGTCCTACCTTGGTTTTGTAGCTCACTTGCCTTCCTAAAGAAAAACCTTGTGCTTCAAAATTTTCTGGGACTTTGAATTAGTTTTAATTCAGAAGGAAAACTGAATTTTGTTTAGTAGTCAATACCTATTGTTGCTTTGCTACAGCTGAGATTGAATGCACTGGAAAAACAACAGTTAGGAGGATACAATAGTGGTGAGTTAATTGAAACTCAAAGGAAGAGTCTCCCAACACTCAGGAACAAGAGCAGATGGCCAGATTTTGCCAAAATCTGGGGTTGAATTCCAAGAGTGTTGTGCAGAAGCTGTCCTTCAACAGGCACCAGATTTAAGCATACTGATCAAGAACAGGCGTAAATATTTCAAAAAGAAAAGAGAAAACAACACAATGCTAAAAAAATCATAGCCTAGATGTGCTGGGAAACATCAGCTGGGAGGTAATCTAGAAGTCATATGGATATAGTGCTTGAACAGTAAATGCACAGTTGAATATGACTAAGTGCTAAACTAGGACATGCAGATAATTTCTCAATGAGCAAAAATCTGAAATAGTTTAATGGTACAGTCATTGTTTCTGCATGGCTCCATTGCCAGTGCCTTTTGGTGTGGAAAGGGTGAAAACTGAAGGGGGAAAATGAAGCTGGAGGTGCAAAGTATGCCTTGGAAAGAGCAGCTGTTTGAAACACCCTGCAGCAGCATGACAGCCAGCCAGCTTGCCAGGGGCAGCGCAGAATTTGTAAGTCAGATCAGAAATCTCTCCACACCTGTGTGACAGAGAGTGCAGCAAGCAGGCTGGAGCTCAGCAAGCTGAGTGACTGGCAGTGCTGACAGGATGGGAAAACTATACGCACCAATGGGAAAACACACTGCAAAGCAGGACCTGGGGAAAAAAAAATAAGAAGAGAAAATAGGCAAAAGAGGCTTTCACACTCAATCATTCAATAGCATTGGAAGTGAACCAATGTTCTGTTCATACTGTCTCCTTTGGATATAGCAAGATTATACAAAATAAAAGACCTGACGTGTTTTCTAAAGGCCTCCAGCATCCAGTTGACTGACACATCAGGGGAGAAAGATCTGGGAAGAATATTAAGAATATAAGCCAGAGCATACTAGAATAAAGCTTGCATTCACACACAGCACAACAAATGGACTCTGTTTTAAGTATTCCATATGCTGTATTTGTCATGTGTCTGTCTTTGAAGGCAGGGCCTGCTCTGAGTGCTGTGTAAAGATGCTCAGCATCTTTCGTACCTGCTGTAGTCACTGTGGGTGTCTCTATGTGTGTCTTGTATTGTTCACTATGCAGAGAAATCAGTCACAGACCATGTTGCAGGCACTGCTCCTCTTTATCCATGACAAATCTCAGAGATGTGGTCCAGCAGAAGCTCTAGAGACTGATACTGTGATGTGCTTCTGGTTATAAACCAGGAGAAATTCAAGATACGAACAGCAAATACCTGTTCATATAAACTGTTGGCCTCCTGTATGTGGCATGCATTTCATCGGTTCCATTAATAATTAAGTTCCACGTAATTATGTTTGAGGTTGCTCTGAGCTGTTCTGAATTAGTTGAGGAGTTAATGGAAATAAGAAGGGAGATGCATATATTTAGTAGTCATGTATATTTCAAACCCAAGAATACTTGCATGCTTTGTTAAATTTCATATCTTAGAAGCCACTGTGAAAGCTTTCATAGCAAGACCTTGTAGGAACACCGTGAGACATTTTTAAGAGGGAACACAATGGAAGAAGGGAGTGAGACAAAGGTATGTCAGACAAACAGAAAATAAGAGAAGGAGGAAGAGAAACAGCCAGCCAAGTGGGAAGGAATGGGGTGAAGCAGAGGAGAATAGATAGAAAATTAAAAGAAGAGTGAGAAATGACCTAAGGCAAAAATCCCTACTTCTCTCTCCTGAATTCCCTGGCTCACCAGTAACATTTCTTTTCAGTATCTGCTCCCTTGGAGTTTTCATGTAGGTAACTTTTCTCATGTATAAGCCACAGTACAGTCACAGGACAGTCATGGTAGCAGTGTCTTTGGAATGTTATTTTTTTCCTCGGTGGAATGGATCATGTGCTGAGGTTGCAAAGTCAGCCTGCAAACATGAGCAAGTCACCGGGATGATTTCCCTGCTTTGCTGCTCCCAGGATTCCAGGAACGGAGAAACAGAGGTGTTAAGTGTAACAGGGGGAGGAAAGCATCTGAACTATGTTCATTATTGATAAAAACATTGAGGCTGTGCAGCAAATCGATTAACCTGGGGTTTGTTCATGATGCATAGTATGACTAATCATTTTCCAAAGGCTGTGCCTGATTTATCGGGGCTGAGAAGCTGCAAATAAGTTTCCTTCTCTTGTTCCATCACAAAGCATTCACCTTGGAGTAAAAGCAACAGCTTTTTTGGCCCCCTTTGATATGGAGTACCTTCTTTAAAAGTTCTCTGTGTTTATAGCTCTCTAAATTACTGCACATTCCATGTAAGCCCGTGTTATCCACTTGGGTGCTGCCAGCATTGTGTTACACTGGTGATTTACCAGAGCTGGCAGATTTTCTGCCTACACTTTACATGGGCAGAGGATGGAAAAATAGCTGCTATCTTCAATCCATATCAAACTGCAAAGTACCAGAAAGGCCAATACTAAGAGCCTCCTTGCTAAAACATTAATTTTTAACAGAAATCCACATGATCGGTGTTGGCATTTCAGTATTTAGTGTAATGAGAATTGGTTATTTAAACTGACATTTCTTTGTAAGGCTGCAAATGCCAAGATGGGGAAGCAGGGATGTGAATGTTCTTACGCTGTGTATTTCTTCTCCTTCTGCTTCTTTAGAAATGAACTCCTAGCTACTTGCTTTTCTAATCACTAAGTGGCTAGAGGATGTCACAGGAGTTTATCTAAACTACCTCAGGACTTGACACCCCTTCTGAAAGAAGAGCTATTATACCATGTGCTGTAACTTATAGATGTGAGGGACAGAAAAGTTAAATAATTTGCCTGGAGTTACACAGAAAGGCTGTAGAAGCTACGAGAACTCAACAGAAAACCCGTGAAGGGATCATTTGTCAGTGCATGCAGTTTAATTGATACTGTGTTGATTTCACCAAATCTGTTTTGTTAAGCTGAGTATCTGTTTTTATGTGTGCTCCTAATACGAACAGAATGCAGATACCCTGAACCCCACTCTGTTATTTTTAATGCCCTTCTTTCATCCCTGGTGCACTTTAACATCAGTGATTGATGAATTCCCTGTACATGTTTAGAGGTCAAAGTGTAGCTCAGGGAGCCCGGTGGATAACAGAGCATTTCACCAATCCTGTTCTCTCCCGCCTTTCCTTCCCACATTTTTTTTGTTCTCTTTGTTCTCTCTCGGCTCAGTGTTGTAAATTGAACAATTTCTGATGGTGCCAGGCATCTTGACTTCCTCACTGAAATTCAGGATGCCTGCTGACTCTGCACTGTGCCTTTGCGGGCAGCAAAAATTTACCTTGGAAATGGATAAGTTCTGAGAAGTGAGGAGGAATCCAACCACCTGAACAAGTCAACAAAATGTTGTCACCATTATTTTTGAAAGAAGTGTCTTCTCCCACTAAGCCAAATTTTGTTCCCTGAAGTAGCTGATTTTTCTGGAATAATAATAATAATAATAATATATTTTTTTAAAAATCTAAAAAATTAAAACCTCAAACTTCAAAACTCTGAAACATTTAGATGGGGAGGTATTGTCCTTGGCACTGTGTGGAAGTGGTGTTTAGGTAGCCTCACCTGGCTCTGTGGGTGGCTGTTGTGTGACACTGAGAATCCGTGAAGTCTCTCATCAGGCAGGGAGGACGATTCCAGGAGCAGCTCAAACATGGAGCCCGATTTGCTGGGTGCAGGAGGGTGTTCCTGGGAGTGTCTCTGAATCCAGTTTCCTTTCACAGGTGAAATCTTTCAATCTTGGGGGAGCTTTGCAGGTATAAAATGAGCAAAACAAACCCAAAGGGTTCCGCCAGCTCTGGCAAAGGGCAGTGCTGGAGGTGAGAATGGCTCACCTGGGAAGCAGCTGTTTGTCTGCCTGCTCTTCTCCAAGACTGAGATTCTGCTCCTCACCTTTCCAGACAAAATGCTTTCCCTCTAAGCTTCCCAGTCAAAGCTATCATTTGGCCTAAGTGCTTTCTTTTAATGGTTATTTAATTGTTCCGCTCTAATTTGGGTCTGAAAAACATATCATAAAAAACCCCAAACGAACCTGTAATGAGCTGTTTCAAAGCAGGATTTGTAGTTTCCTAGGCTAATCTGTTTCTCATACTTGAATCCTGAGTAGTACATTTACCTGGAGATTTATTTTGAAAACGCTGGGTGTGTAGATGAAAATAGGATTTTTGAATGTTTGGCATTAGTTCAAAATACCGTGTGCTGTTCTATATTCCTGGAATTCCCAGAAGTTGATAGTGAGTTATCATTGCTGTGCTGTCTCTCAGAGAAGCTGACCACTTATTGGCCCAATAAACACGGAATTAATCTGGAGGATTGCCTATCAGGAGCTCGCCAAAATGCTCCATAAAACAGTCTCACAGCAAAGTAAAATGCCAGAGAAATAATAAAATCAAAGAACACCAGTTGTAATACTCAGTAATTAGAGCCTTTAAAAGGATCTAAAGGATCCTCCCTGGTGGGAGCAGAAGGGCTCGCTTGTGGTTTTTATGTTGTTTTTGTTGGTTTTATGCAAAAGGGATATTTGGTGACTAAAGGAATTTTCCTGTTGTCCAGACTGTGGGTTTGTTGTTTAACCCAGCTCCAGTAGCACTTCTGAATGTCCATCAAATTCACTTCTTCCTATTAGCCATCAAGTGCCTAAACCCAAAACGTAAATAAATATACCTCCATCTTATTTGTATGTCATTTAGTTAAATATTTTTGGGGTTGTTTTGTTTCTTCATTTCCTCCAAAAACACCTGCAGAGGCCTCATTTTCTCTTAGTGTTTTTTATGACTCATTTCATGGAGATACTTCTGTGCTGAGCCATTCAAAGTTGAGCTGTCTTTAAAACTACTTTGTGATCAGGAGTGTGGCTGTGTTGAAAGACATCTAATTTTTCTCTTTTCATATTTATTCTCTCTTTGTGTTTCCCCAAGTCCTGTTTACAGGCAGAAACAGGATTTCCTTGCTTTCCAATGATGGAAATGGTATTGTGCATTATGGCATGATGTCAGGAAAAGCACTGCCATTTTTTTTTCTGCCTACCTTGACCACCAATAAATGCCACCCAAATTAAAATCCACGTTCAGTGTTTAGCTGATGCTTTTCACCAAAGTATAGAAAATCAAATACAGCTGCTTATCGAGGAGAATTCTACTTTTTTGTGTTCACGCAAGCATGGCAATATTGACTGCACTCTGTTTAGTCTTCTGCTGACCTCTGGCAAACAGCTTGTAGATTCCTAAGGATTTTCTTCACCTTTCTTTACTTAGATCATTAAAGCCAGGGATTGCTATGAACCAGACAAGCTACTGGCAGGTCTCATGCTCATTTTCATGAGCCCTGCCAATGCATCTCCATCTTCACTCATTCTATCTTTCCACCTGCTTGCTCTTTTTTAAAAAATGGAATACCAATTAGTATACATGGTGACTAGGATGAAATAATACAGCATTTCTAGCCTAGGAAATCTGTAGAGGCCAAAGACAGCTCCAGTCACTGCTGTAGTGTTCTCTCTGAAGTGGAGATGAGATCCAAGCCTGATCAAACCGGTTCTGAAGTCCACAGACTCCCAGAAATTTCAGTAGGATTTGAACTGGCATCACGAGACTGTGAACAGCTGCCAACAACAGAGATTGAATCAGAAGGTGAAGCAAATCATCATTATTTCTTTGGGTTGCACCATTGCTCAGGTGAAGAAAGTCAGGAATAAGTGTACTACAATCGACTTCCTGCAGAAGAAATCAGCAAAACGTTTCATTAAACTGTAGGAGAGAAGTGACTCTAGTTTCTGTGCAGAGCTGGGAGAAAGAGAGTAAAAAGCAAGAAAGAAACCACGAGGTACTGAGTAGATTAAAGGCAATTCAGTCCTGAAGAATATACTTGCAGAACAATTACACAGCCTAACTACTCCCAAATGCTACTAATGATTTTCTGGTAATAAGAGCAGAGCTCTAAACAGGTGATGCTCTTCCCTTTGGCACAGAAGAGAGCCTGCAAGTGTTAGGGTGAAGGAGCTATACTGCAGTGATAAACAAGCCTCAATGCACAGAAAAAGAGCAGCGATATGACAGCAGCAGTGTGGTTTGTGTACACAGTGGATGTTTCTCACCCTGAATGTGCCAGCAGAGCATATAGAGTTCTGAGGGAAGCAGGTTCTTCCACTTTCACACCGCTATTGCCCTGTAAACATTTCATTCATCTCTGAAGTACAACTTGCAGATTAGACTTCCACTCATTGTGTTCTTGATAGCGTTTGGTCTTAAATAGCTAATAACATAGGACTGCTATTTCAGGTGCCTCCACATGAAATCTGATGCTGAGTGGCCCAGAAAAAAATTAACCATTTGTGACAGGAAGGGGATCAAATTGGCTGCTTTGAGGAAGATGTATTTGCCTACAAATGCCCACTGTGTGTCTGTGTTAGGTGCTGGTTGTAGCATCTGAACAGAAAAGCAAGTGGAATGTAAATACTAGTGACAGTAAAAGCAGAAATTATAACTATGCTTTAAAATGGTCCATTTGCTAATATTCTTGTTCAGATAATAAAGTATTTTGTTCCCTGAGGTAACCAGAAAATGTTTTTTGAGCGCCTTGATGGCACTGTCTGAGTATACCCTGATCTCAGGTAACTTGTCTCAAATGGCAATGTGTTCATCCTCCCCATGCTCCAGCCATCCCTCCCGAGCAGCTCTCACTTCTCCCCTGACCTAGACCCTGCAATATTGCCTTCCAGACTGTGAATCACTCGTCTCTCTCCCTTGTGCCCCACCAAATGTGATCATCACACCCGCCTGAACCCTGACATTTGATTTGTGTAAGCTGCAATCGCTGCACGGCGCGGGCTGACATTTTATTCAGATTCCTCCTCTGAACTAAACATGGGGAAAACACTGCGACATATTTTGTTTGCACAGAATAGCAAACTGTCCGACCATAAAAGCGAGCCCAGTAAAAAGTTTGGAATTTTTTTTCATAGCTAAATAGCCTTTCGTATTTCAACTAGAAAAAATCATGTGGGTTTTTTTCCTTTTCTTTTTGGCTTAAAAAACAATGTCGTACCACCAATGTATGTATATTTAAAATTTGTGTAGACAAATGCACATGCATTTTGTAAATACGTTTGCCTAAGCTATCCTTGAAAGCGGCTGCTGTGACCCCACTACCTTGCTTGCTATACCCGAGGGAGACAGCATTGATTTTCTTCTCTGAGTTTTGCAGGCTTTAATGAAAGCAAGGGAGAGGCTTGTGCCTACATTGCAATTTACTTTAATGTATGGGCAGTCTTTCAGACCTTTGTTGTTGGGACTATTCATGTGCTTAAGTGTTTTGCTGGATTGAAGCCACAGAGCAGTTAGCAAATTAGTGCACATACCAGGGTATAGCATTCTATTTCTCCTTCCCAGACAGTTTGCATTTCCAGTATTTGTATAGGATATAGAGTGACAAGCAGCCCCTTTGCTTTATTTATGAAGCTGGATGTCAAAAAATGGGATGTCTTCTCGGTAGTTAGTGTTTCTGCATCACTTTCTGATAGATGATATTCCACTTTTCTTCCCATGCAAACTCCATTTCCCTACAGAAGAAGTGTATGTGGTGGCTATCGTTGCCATACTTTCTTATGTTCTGTGAAAGTAGCATTGTATGCCCGTTTTTCCCTCATGGTGTGTTCCAGACCATGTTAGAAATAAATTCAGCTGCCAAATGATTAGAATGATAGTGACCACTTCCCTGAAAGCATTCGCCTAATTCTGTGCTTCCAGCTTGGAGTAGGGGAGAGCAGTTGTACATCTCCTTGGGAATGAAATTCTGACAGTGGCACTTGAATTGGAAAACCACGTGTTTCTACACAGCTTATTAGGCAAGAGGTGTGTTCTCCCTTTGCTAAATTATTTGTGAGCTTCTCTATTGATACTTCTCTAGCAGCAAATTGACCAGGTGAGCCAAGGATCTCCACTCTCCCACTGGCACTGCTTTTTGTGGCATCTCAGTCACCAGTCCATTTATTCCACGCCTCTGTTGCATCCTGCTTTCCACTTCTGATTAATATTGGGTGGCTTTCTCAGAGCAAGGTCATGCCCCAGTGGAGCCAAAAGCACCAGAATTCCACCTTACAGAGAGCAGGGCTGCTGACTGCATCTTGCCTTGCATGTTGACACTATTTCCTGGCATTCTGGGCCTTTTTCTGTCCTGGGTCATGATGCTATCTCCATGCTTGGTTGCATTAACTTTTAAATCCAGTGTGGACTAGAAGGCCAGAAGTTACTTTAAGGCATGGCTGTGGATTATTTTCTCATGGTTCAGCTTCTGAGATAGTTCCCTATTTTTTTGATAGAACACCCTTTCCTCCTGAAATATCCCAGGATGCTTTAGAGGTGTGATCCTAGGGAATGACATTACCCCATTACCTCTGGACAGATGCTTGAATTTATGGACAGTATGGGATGTACATACAGCACACTCTGGGTTTTACTGGAAACAAACTGTGGTGCTCCCTGTAGTGATGAACACGACAATCAAGTGAAGAGAATGAGGAGCTAGGGCTTGTTTTCCCTTCACCGCCTCCCTGAAGGACAAGTGGAACTCATCAAGTATGAAATAAAGCAAGGTTTGGTGTTGTAGAGAGAAATGCTGACAAGCAGCCTGGTCAAAGAGTCAGCAGCAGGTGGACTTACTCCTTGAAGAGGGAAAGGTCTTGTGTAAGAGAGAAATAAGGAAACAGGGGCTTGTAGAGAAAGTGAAGGTGCAAGTGGTAACTACTCTGTAGGTAAAGAGAAGAAAACTGGAGTGGTAACTTGCAAGGGATATTATGACAGAACAAATCTGGCAATGCAGTAGCTGTTGGCCAACATGGCATCAATTTGGGAGCTGAACACAGTGATCCTGATTGTCCCCGTCCAACTAGAGATAAGTTATGGTTCTATGATTAGGGAAATTATCAAGAAAACCCAACAAAAAGAACACCACCTCAGGGAGATAAAACTAGACTGAGATCAGAGAATGATAGAAGACAATGCGATGAGTGATGTTAAGGAAATAGAGCAGGGGAAAGGAAAAATTCCAGATCCTTGCTTGGAAGTCTCCCTTGCATTATCTTCCCAGTGGTTCCACTACCTCTGTGGGTTAGCATGTCCTTTTCTTCTGTACCCAAGGGCTCTGAAGAGAAGCTCCCCTGAGATGAGGCAATGAAGAGACAGGTTCTGGGCACCCTACAAAACTGAGCAGTTGGGCAAGGGACCCTCCATTGCACTAGAGGATATTTTAAAGAAAGCATATGCAATTTTTCTATTTCCAGGGACCCACAAGATGCATCAGATTACTTGGGTGAGCTCTCCTACCTTCACTGGGATATAGTTAGATACCCTGGAAAGTTAGAATAAATCTCTTGAGAGAGGGATGAGTAGTTCGAATTTTTTCTTTTAAATTGCTATAAACAGCCTCAGTAAAAAGTAATTAGTGGTAAATGTGTTGTATTGTATGTAGTACAGTGCTCTGGGTTTGTTTAGCTACTGAAAAGTAAAGTGGGAAGTGTGAAAGAAAACATATCTGGGCACAGTAAAATCTATCTGTGCTTCTAGAAACTGTATTGTCATGCTGATTCATGAAAGTGTAAATCCCTTCACACACCAATGTCATTCTGAGAATCCTGGAGCTTTCTGAAGATGTGTTGATATTAAGCATGTCAGGAATAGGCAGTAGAGGAGAGTTATTATCTGACACAGTGTAAGGACAGTGCAATATGTATGTAATCATGAAACTCTGCATTGGATGGGTCATTTGCAAAGGTGATTTTTGCTCCTCGTGTTCCCAAGTGGCTCCAGTTGGCAGTACCATTCCAACCAAGGGGTCTCAGGCCAACACAACTGGTGCCCTTTGGTTTTGAGTCTCTGATTCTAAGTAAATGGATTTATTCTGGGATGTTATGAGGGGAAAGGACTTACTGCTGCTTTCCAACTCTATGGAAAACATAGTCATGCTGCCTTTAGCTGTTCCTGCCATAAGAATACAGTGGCTGTGTGTAGCACCCTCCTGTGGTGTCTTGTGGCTTTTACTGCTACTTTCATTCTCTCTGCTCCCTTTTTACCAAAAGTTAGAGTCTTGATACTCACTACTTGTAGCCAAGACTGAGAGCAGAAAGGTCCACCCTAAAGAGCAATTCATGTGATGCTGTCAGCTTTCCTCATGCATCTTATTCTTATTTCTGGATACTGCCATATCTTTTTCCAATTCTGCTTGAAATCAGGATTGAAAAAACATTTATTACTTTAATCTTCAGGTTTCTGAATGCACTTAGCCTCATGTTAAGAAGGTAATTGAAAGAATGAGAAATATTGTGAAAACATAGCATGTCTAAGTGCCCTTCATCACATCTTTTGAAGTTCCTCATTCTCATTTGCTGGTGGCATCCCTTTTCCTTCATTTCTGACCCCTTGTCAGAGCAAAAAAATTGTTCATCGTGCTGAATAAAGTTTAAAGTCCTCATATGGAAGCATTTACCTGGATGGTTCCATTTATTCCAAGAACTGAATGTTTCCAGGGTGCAGTTCAAGCAGCACTATTCTGCTGTGATGCTGCTCCATTCCATACATTCTCCTGGATCCTAATCATCCTCACATATAAATCCACCAGTATCACTCTGCATCACCAGCAGAAGTTATTTCTATTGCATAGAGCTTGTTTGTATTCTCATGTTTTCCACGTGATGTGAGTACAGGATCTCATCATTCATTTCCTCTTCTTCCATTCAGCTCCAGGAACGGTGTGTCTCTGCCATAAACCAACTTTACCTCAGAATCACACCTTCATAAAGTGGGGTTTTTTGGGTTTTGGGGTTTTTGGGGGGGGTTGTTTGTTTGGTTTTTGTTTTGTTTTTTTTGGTTTTGGGGTTTTTTTTAGTTAGTTATGTCATTCACAGTAAGGACTTTATAATTCCTTTGAAGATGATGAGAAACTTGATGTAGAAGTCTTTTAAGATAAGCATCAAAATTCTGGTGACACTTCAGTAGCCAGGCAATTTGGGGAAGATTGGGGTGACGCCTGATGTGCCTGATCTAGGTAAAGCACTGCAGGTTTTTGGTGTGTACCACCAGCACTCTGAAGCACTAGAGGTTTGGAGCCTGGGTGTGTGACCTTGTCCTAGTCCCACTGAAAGAGGATAACATCAAGAATTTTTGCAGCCAGGCTTAGTGGCCATTTTCCTTTTTAGACACACAGTTTAGAAGATGCTGTGAATTCTGCTGTGTTGGGGTTTACTTGGCAAGGAATGCAAAAGGCTTCTTCAGCTGGGAACAGAACTGCCCAATTAATATTTGACCAAAAGAGCCTGCAGAGAGTCTGCAGGCTGGTCAGAATCCTGTGTCCATCTGCATCATTTGCTGTGGATCAGCATTAGTCCCACTTTTTCATGATAATAATTTTAGGGGCACAGCTGAAGTGCAGCAGTGATATAACAAACTGCTGCTGTTTAAGCCTATATTTTTTTTATTATTATTTTTTTTCTCCCCTTTTTTTAGTGGATAAGGTCTGCTACCTCCACAATAAAAACAGACACTTATTTCATATGGGTTTGGAAAACAGCCACACCAAAATTAGGTTGAACTGATAGGTTTTAGACTCTTATCTGTGAGAGAATGTTGCTCCTTTTGTACAATATTAAATTGCTGCTACATGTCTCTGTAGGAACAAGAATGGTTAGATGGGTGATGGAAGATAGGCTGACAGAAAAGCACTAATTAAATACTGTTTTGCAAAGCCCTCATTGAAATTCATAGCTTGGTACCTTTGGGGACTTGAAAGCAGGGGAGATGGAAAGATTTCAATTAAAAAGGTATTTGTATAGTTCTTTGTGAAGCCAATCATTGCCTTTTTAATATAAAGCATGTAAGTATCTAATACGCTTTACAAACATTGAATATCTTGCCTTGAAACAATGAGTGTCTTAATAGGTCTCAGAGCAAGATACTTTGAAATAAAACAAAATCCCATAGACCTAAAATTTTATTCAACTTAAGGCTCTGCAGGTTTTTAGCACAGTAGCAGTCTTATGTAATTTCTACGTTGACTGATTAGAAAATTTGAAAGGAAAAGTAAATATGCAAAAAGAAATAGTGGGGTTTTTTTTAATAACTAGTTATTTGTGTTTACTACAACAGTTGTAGTTGCCATTTACAGATTTTTAATGTACATGATGATTGCTTTATTCTTGCGATACTTTTAGATTCTTTTCTAATTCCAGGGACTTCTGTAGCATGAATCCCTCATTGAACTGGTGTCTGGGTAACAAGTGACAGAAATATAGCAATTTATGGCTACGAAAGATCCCCAAGGCCACCAGTTGAAGTCAGTTGCAAGAGATACACAGTTCAAAAGGGTTCAGAGAGCATGTATTCCAGATGCAACTAAATACCACCAGCCACAAAACACTTGTCAGCAAAACAAACCCCAAACTTTCAGCAGAACCACAAAAGCCTCAACTGTAATTCACCACAGAGAGAAAAAAGCAAAAACCCAGGCCATTGCCAGGTCCCTAGATCCTTGGAGTCATGGGGAGCATAAATCAAATTCCCAGATAACCCTAGAGTTCTGGGTCCGGTTGCAAGAGACCACAGATTCAGAAAGATTGGTCTCAAACTGATTTCAAATAAGAATTTTTCTTGTTCCTGAGTTTCCTGGTCAGAATATGAGGGGAGTGTAGCCACAGACAAACATTGGCAGGTGCTTTGAGCAGCTGTTTCAAGAGCTGCAGAACCCACCCTGTCTAAGCAGTGTTCTTCACCTTCCATCTTCTCACTCCTAGTGATCCAGGCAAAGCCAAGGGTTGCCCACCACATCCCAGAGAATCCCTGGTGCAAGCACCCGTGGTGGAATTCAGAGCTGAGTGCCTGAGCAGAGGCGAGCCAAGGGAATTTTGCAGAGTGATTTGGATCTCATTAGATCTCGTGCGACACTCGAAACCATATCGTGAAGCCAAAAAGTTTTCACCCCGTGGGTCTCTAGAGCATTGGCTTTAAATGCACAGGGTTTTGTGGCAGCAGCACAAATGGCAGCATATTAAATCAGTGCCCTTTCCAAACTGCTGATGGATTTTATCATATTTTGCTGTGTCTAGGTTTGTGGGGGCATCTATGATGACACCCCTTGATGGCTGCATCATTGGAAGCAGCAGAGCACTTAACAGGCTCTAAAATAAACACAAGCACCAAAAGATGGGCCATTCTGATAAGACAAATTCTACCTTCATTACTGAGTGAGAGAAGGATGTAACAGAATGCCTTATTTGAAATAAATTATTTTATCTAATACCATCCCCCCAACGGTTCGCTCATCAACTCCTTTTTTTTTTTCCCCAGAAGTTGCCTTAATTTTTAGATTGATCCCCAAACCCATCCAGTGGAGCGCTTTCCTGATTGTATTTCTGCAGATTTCTTATGTAGAATTGCATTATTTATGTCCATAAAGAAACTTCATTGTGGCTTTTTTATCATGGAGCGTGATTCAGGAGTCAGAAAATAACTGTGGTTTAGGGCCTGTTTGATGTTTCATGGTCAGTGGAGTTCTTTCTCCATCCTCATGCCCACACACTACCACAATAACCTTTGCTCAGTTGCACGAGCATAATTTCCCTGTGAACAGCAATAAAAACAAATAGCATTTAAATAATAACCACAAATGGTACCAATAGTAACAGGTAATGATGATAAATATCACTTCTTTTTTTTAATTTTTTTTAATAATGATGACTGCATTTTATTTTAAAGTAACAGCTGCTTGAAAAGCTCAGATGCTTAGGCTTACATTTTTGAGTTATGAGGTATTCTTAATTTTCTTTTAACAAGTTCTGTGCATGACTTGAATTAAAACATATAGTGTCTTGAAATTATTTTTTTTTTCGCTTTTGGCCATTCATTCTTGATAATTATGGCTATTTTACACAAGTTTAAACATAGTGAAAATACAGTCTGCCAGTGGCAAAACTTGTGCATTTTACACTTCGAAAAACCGCATAACTATCACTTAGGTGATGAATATTTCAGCAGAGGAGCTGGCATTGAACAAGACGATGCAATTTTCTTTTTATACCACTGAGGTCTAAAAAAAAAAGTTGCATCACTGTGGTAATCGCAGCACGGGTGGTGAGAATCTCTTAATGCAGTGCATTTGTTTCGTGGATGGTACTGTGGCCAAAAAGTATATTTAGGTAGCACTGGTGAAGGGCTTGTGGAAAAGTGGTATTAATTTGTATTACAATAGCTTTTAGGTCTGGGTCTATTGTGTCAGCTGCTATACAGAGAGAGAGAGGGAAAGACTGAGAGGTTGAGACTCTCCATTCAGCCGGACAAAAGATGTGTGTCCCTACTTTACAGGCAAGGAAGCATGGTATTCAGCGGGCTCCCTAGAGAGAGAATGCTGCCTCCTGATTCCTAGCCCACTGGATTCCTAGCCTTCACTAACTGTGTTGGGCAAGATCCCACAGACAAACTGTTCATTAGTTGAAAAATCATGTTTATATCATCCGGACTGATAAGCAAATTCACAGAGAAATCAGAAAACATTCTCAGAGAAGCAGTGATTTGAGATAAATACACGTACTTTTTTTTTTTTTTTTAAGATGTTAGGGGGAAAAGGTTAAAATATCTGCAGATTAAAAATTGATTGTCTTTAAATGAAATTGTCGATGTTTCATTTGACCAAGCAAACTGCAAAAAATATCAGCTGAACCTAAAAGAAGCAAAACCCAAAAGTGTTTTGGCCTTAAAGCACAAACTTCCTTCCCTATGGATATGATGGAAAGAGGTTCTCCGAAGCTTTAACATTCACATTTAACATTCAAGTCATTAGTAGGAATGACTGTGAACTCTAAGCTGTGATTCAGAGCACTTGAGTTCTGCACATCTCCAGAAGGTTGCAGCAACACTGCTATTAGATGCCTGAAGTTAATAGTGCAGATACATCCTTTTGCCCTTGAATTTTATGTGAATTCAGTACTGCAACTTCATGTCAAGAGTTGGGAACATAAGCTTACTTCCACTTGAAAAAGAACCTGGTGAAATCCTATTATGGGTCTACTAAGGCAGCAAGGAGCAAGACATTTTTCTCAGTGTCTAAGTAAATTGAAAAGAAATTTGCCTTTTAAATTATGAAATAAAGCTCCATTGCACCCCAAATTTTATTTTAAATGGTAAACATTGTTTTAAAGGCATCTTAAACCCCTGCAAATTAGCCTTTTATAAAAAAGTCTGCTGGTATTTTCAAACACACGTATCAAACTTTGCATTCTGTGTTATGAGGCTTGTCCAACCTTAAGGATCTAGAAAAGTGTTTTGTTATCAATCAGAAAACTGTTGGGTGAGAGCAAACAGGATTCAAATATGCAAGTGCGTGAGTGCCAGTTTATTTCTGTGGAATTAGCAGCAGAAAAGCTAAAAAGAATAGCACTTAGGAAATGTGTTTTATGGGTAGAATAATTTCTACATTATCCAGGAAAAGTGTGGAGTGGTATAATCTGTTAATAATGAGAAAAAAACAGAATATGTAGGCCACAGGGAACGTGCCAGAGGGAGTCTTCTTAGATAACAAGAACAGTGGTCCTTGATCAGAGTACATGCCTGTCTTGCTGCAATAGCTGTCTCCAGTAATATCCTTAAGTACCTAGGGAAGAGCAGAAGCAGGGCAGGCACACGTGATGTTTCCTTGCACTGTTTCCAGCTCAGGGGGATTTCCCAAGCCTGGTGTGGCTTGTCTGCTTTGTAGCCATTAGTGGATCCCTCTTACACACACTCTCCTGGTCTACCCTGAATGCATGCAGGCACTCTAAGAGGAGCCCTTCAGGCCTGCACCCTCTTGTCTCAAGCACTGCCACATCCTGTTTGTCTCATCCTGGCTCCTGCTCTCTGCATTTGGTGGCCTCTTGTTCCCAGAGGACGGGAGGAAGAGAACTGTTGGTTTGTGTGCTGTCTCACACATTCTTGATGCTGTTTTACACCACAACGACACAGACTCCGAGCTTCAGAAGGCTGAAAATGACTCCTTTATTTTTGGGATGTGTCTCCCTTTTATACTATTCTACTCAGACCAATTTTATTGGTGACACAAAGACAAACCTCTTCACTCACATTGGTCAGACCAGAGGGACATCAAGAAGAAGTCCCTCCTAGGGGAAGGAATGAAGACATAGTACAGTTACAAAAAGACTTCTCTTGTTTACAGAAAATTCCCTGGGAAGAGAATTTCAGAAAACCAAAACACCTCAGGCACGGAACCAGGGCTACAATTCTTCCTCCATGATCCCCACACAGGAGACCTGCACAGTCCCCCCCCATTCTTATCTTGCTGCATCCACCTGGTCCAGCCTTGGCATGGGCAGTTCCTGTTCCATGGCTGGAACAGGTCAACACACCTGGGGGCCAGCAGGAGATGCAGAGCCCTTCATGCTGAGGTCTGTCAGAGGGCCATGAGAAACAGTGGGAGTTTGCTTGCTTGAAGATTACGTGGTATTATGTGTTTGAAAGTGTAGCGAGGGAAAAGCACAAAATGTGAAGCGTAAGAGAGATTTCTGAATATTTAAAGCAGGACTTGTTTAGTAAAAGCATCAAATATGTTTTGAAGTAAGTAGTGAATGTAGCTGAAAAAAGCTTCTGTGACTCTCTTTCCCTCTGTCCAAATAGACTAACTGACATAAAGTTCTGTTTCGTGTAGGTGGGTTGCTATTATGCCACTATGAAAAAGAATTACTTCTGCTGCACTTGCTAGGACAAAAATTTCAATTTTTCTCCCTGACTTAAAACATGCTGTGATGGTTTCTATTCAGTGACAGGGAACAAGCAGACCTAGTGCTTTGGCCCTCTCTCTGTCCTTGCTGCTGGTAATTCCTCCTTCCAGCACACTGTGCTACCTAAAAATTGCATTTCTGGTGTTCTGGTCTTGTTTGCAATATAAGCACACCATTTTCTGCAAAGTGCTCTGCAGTCCTGTTGCTTTCCTGAGACATTAAGTTGGTGCAGGTGTGAGGGGAGGCAAGAGGAAGCAGGCTCAGTATGAAAGCTTCAGCTCTGTGCTGAGACGAGGTGAAAAAAAAATAAAGTAGCAGGCTTGTCAGCTGTGTCAGGATGTCTGAATAACAGGGATGGAAATGCGTTGTTAAAAAATTATGCACTGGGATGTTGATAAATCCCTTTCTGAATTACAGAAATAAATTTCAATTATCCTTTTACGGTTTAGGTCCTGCAGTACAAACTTTTAGAAGCATACTTAGTTTTACTCCATAAAGATAATTTGATATGACATCAGTGTGGTTCATTGGTCAAAGATAAGCAGAGCTGTCTTTCTATGAAATAAAATTATGGGATGGAAAATGAGTGGAGCCACATTCTGCATGTAGTAGTAGCTTGTGGTACAGAGTATTAGGGCCTCTGTTTTGGCCCTAATCAGTGCTGAAGGAAAGAATTATAGAAGTGAACTGAAAAATTCAAAATTAAAATTGTCATTTTCATTATTTTTTAAGAATCACATCTTAACTGTACATTTCTGAGCAAATAAAAACAGTTATGGGATTAATCCAACACTACTGCTATCAATGCATCTTCATGTTGAATTTAGCAGGATTAAACACATAACGACCGAGGGTTTTGTTTAATTTCCAAGAGTTTTTCTATTCATGCTATTCTACTGGAGGGTGTTGATTTAGTTATGTGTAGTAGATTACAATGAGCTGTTATATGATAAATTATCTATTTTAAAAGCAATAGATTCCAAAAATGATATAAAAATTCTTTTGCAAATAACTCATATTTTGTAACGCTCGTATTATTTCCCGTTAGTCAGGTCATGAAACAAGGCTGTGCTTCACAAATGTCAGTAGTGAAATGAACTTCTGACTTGAGGAATGTGTCTCATGCGAGAGCTGTGTTCTCAGCTGGCATTCTGGAGCAGCAGGTGTGTTCCTAAGGCAGACAGCGTGGGCATGATATGAGCAAACTCTTCATCCTTAGCAGAGGAAAAGTCTGTTTTCAAGGCATACCTAAGAGAGAATAAATTAAAATTTATGTTGGGGACTGAGGCAGATGCACTTTGTCTAAGGTAGGCAGTTTGACACGGTCTCTAGCACTACTGAACAGTTTTGTTAACAGCTTCAAGGATAAAAAAAATGCAGTGGAGCTTCAGATTGGAGCCGTTTGGATTTCTGGTTTTCAGCAGTGACAGTGTGCCTGCAGGTCTGCTTGGCCACAGTCTGACATTAAATGGACTAATTTTCAGAAGGAGAGTGCTTCGCAATTTCTGAAAATTTTACTCCTGAAGCAGAACACAGAAGTTAGATCCTGGAATACTGACACATCCATTTGTGAGAGCTGGCCTAAATAAAAAAGGAGCTGATAAGTCACTGTCTCAGCCAATGGAAATACATCTCATTACTAATGGATACTGTGTCAGACTCAACATTCCTACATCAAGAATAATCCACTTCATTCCACAGGAAAGACAGGGAAACACTTGTGTTTAGAAGAATAGGTCATACAAGTATATGGAGGTCCAAACCATTTTCTAGTGCTGACTTTCCCTCCTAATTTTTACTATGTAATTTTCAAGGCTATTAGGTGGGACTCAACTTGCTTTCCCTTCCTTTGCAACCACCTTCCAATTACAAAAACAAGCCGAAGTGGATAACAGCTCTGGCCTTTTGCTCCCAGCACTCTATTTCTACTCCAGTGTGTTGTTTTAATGGAATGACTTAGGTGGTCTCGGTTCACATCCCGGTTGACTGTGGACTGTATTATAAAATCTCTGTGTACAGATCCCGAGGAATTGGCAGCCCTCGCTTGAAATAAATCCAGGGCCCAACAAGCATAAAGAATTAATTATTTCTTGCTTCTAGAGAGGGTCTCTTTGGGTCAGGGCTGAAAGCATTGGCAGGGCAGTGTAGGGAAGCTTCCACTCCAGCTGCCTGCATTGAAATTAGGCTGTCGATAAATAGAGGGCTACAGTTTTCAGAACTGCCATCTCCTTAACCTTCATTAGCACAAATATTTGCTCAGGGTTTTATGAATGTTGTATTTTCGGCGTGTACTGTTATATCTCATTCCTAGAACGATCTCTTCAGGACAAAACATTAGGGAGTTTTCTTTTTCTTTAATGGACATGCAGCAGCATAAGCAAGGTGTACAAGATCCTGCAGTTGTCCCAGAGAAGTTTCTGTAAATTTCTCGAAGCATTTCCTCTTGTCTCTGGGTGTTGGGTTATATGGTAAAGAGGTAGCATGAATTTTTCCTTCATAAAATAAGCAGGAGGCCCACAGGGACTCATAACTTGACTTCAAAAAACTGCTTTCTTAAGCCACTCCTTATGGCAAACTAGGAATCCCTGGAGAGCTGGGTTAGTTTGTGGTCTTGGCAGGGTTTTCTTCTGGCCCACCAGGTCTGGTGCAAGCACAGGTAGTCCTAGGCATAAATAACTCTGATTTTAATGAAAAAGATTTATGTGTTCATAAAGGAAAAATTTCCCAGTGAGCCGGTTCTGTACATACCTAAATACCTAGACCCATATGTACAGGAAAACAGTGTCCTTTTTTCTAGTATTATTCCACCACATGGACAATAGAGATGACTTTGGATAAAGCTCTCAGCATCGTGTGTGTTGCTGGAAGTTTCCAACTAGATGCATATAAATTAAAGAAAAAATTGGAAGTGAATATCACACAGCCATGAAATAGAAAAAACCCTTCTTCCCCAAAACAACATTTTGGGTTTGGACAACAGTTCTCCCCGTTTCCTGGTTGTGAATCCAGTGCAGCATCAGGCACAGGGAAGTGTGGATCTAACACATAAGTTACGATGATCCATTGCAAATATATTTTTGTGGATTTCTTCTAACTCTGACTTTCATCACCCCACAAGCAGAGTTGAACAATGGGCAAGGGGCAGTGGAGCTCTGGCAGTGTGAGGACATCCCCTTGCTTGAAGGAAAGGGACCTGACTGGTGTTGGATGCCAAAGCTCTCTCCATCCCTTTTTAAAGCAAAAATATAGAGAGGGTTTAAAAAGAGGAAAACTTAATTATATTGAAATTTCAACAAATCTTGATGCTGTGTTAAAGCTGAGGGTTTACCCAAGCAATGGAGTATTGCACAGTGGTATACAGATATCTTATTAGAGTAGTAGGGCAGTCATAGATAGGGTCACCTAATGGCATAAGAAGCATGGGGATTGTCAGGAGACTGGATTTTTTTTTCAGACTGACTTGATAGATATGGAGAACAAAAATGTTGAGAGGTAAATCTGAACTGAGCACAATTGTTCTGTGTCTGACTAGATACATAGAGGGAAACACCTGTTGTCGTGAGCAAGGGAATAAAGGATGATAAAATCATTATTAAAATCGTAAGAGAGGGATGGTAACAACTGTTCTTCAGGTTCTATCTCAGTATCTCCTCCACATAGGTAACTTGGTGTATTTCATTACTTAATTTTTTTTTTTTTGTGATAAAAGCACATTGCTAAGGTGACAAAAATACAGGTGGCAAATGTTGCCAGTATGAACTTGTCAGTAATTGCAAATGGCTGAGAATTTTATCATAAAAATCCTCAGATGTAATGTTTAAAAAAGACATTTCACCAAACTAAACATGGTTCATAGGTGCTGTGCTGAGAAGTATCTTTGAGAAAGCAAGATCCAGCAATGCAAGACCCAGCGTAATTTTGAATGTTTAAAGAAATGATCTTTAAAGCAGCCTTCCAAATGTATGTTATTCAATTATTTTATGGCACCAAGATTTACTGTAATTAGTGTTCTGATGACATGATGGTAAGTGTGCAGGTAGACGGATGTGTAAAGAGGTTGGGTTGTGTTGGAAGAGTGTTCTCTGAGTCTAGATTGCATTGTAACCCTAGGAGAACCTCAAAATGAATGTTTTCATTCATTTTCACATATAATGAAGTCAAAAGAATGTGCTGTGCTTCTTAGTCCACATTTATGTCTTTTCAGAGAAGTCCAGCTCTTAGCTGGTGAGAGAAAAAGGTGTCCAAACTTTCTAAAAATTGTTTGGAGACATCTAGCTTGTGTAAGTGCTTCTAAAGTTGTCCCTGAATGAACACAGAAAAAAATACCTCTGGCTGCTTGACACTAAAACTGTTCTCCAAGGACCTTGAAGCTCAAATCTCTGGTTCAGGGGTTAATTTTTTTTTTACAAATTTTTACATTGGAGTCTCCTCACACAATGATCAGTTCATAATTCAGAAGAGGATATAAGGAGAGAAGGGGAAGATTTCTGAGTGTGCATTCCCCTTCTTTACGTTTTTCAGGCTAGGGTGCTATGTAAAGTTCTTTCCCACTCCACTTTATTTTATTTACAAAGCAAATTGCAAAATAGCATGCAAATTATTCTTAAACTCTCCCCAGCTGGCTTTTCTATTTGAAGACTGCACAGCCTACACCTTAAATGCTGAATCTCAGTCATTCAGTGGCCTAATTGTAATCCAGTGTTATCGGAGTACTCTCTCACACCTTGAATCTCACAGTAGCAGAAAAGAAGAGTTTCTCCAGTAGTTACAGTTCAGAACCTTCACTCACAAGGTAAAGGCTGTTTGATTAATCCATTTTTCAGTCCATATCTACCTGTTGGAAAGCCATATCTTCATGATTTATGATACCACCGTGGCTAGCACTCAGGTGTGAATTCTTACTCACATACTCTCCAAGTATTTCTTTTCATAATTAGTGTGTAATTCCAGCTTAAAATTTGCTGTTTCTCCAAAATGCTTTTGCCAGCAAATTATCTGAGTGAAACTCACTGAAAGCGTGCCTAAAAGGGGAATGCAACATTCATAGGAATTTATTTTAAAATACAGACGTACATTGGGCATTAAGAGCATTTTTAGAAATATCTATTGCATTGTTACTCAGGTCTTCAATCCTATGGAATTTTATAGCTGAGGGCCGACATCTGTGCAGACCACACTGGTGATGATTTGTGGTAAGAACTGCACCATGTAATAGTAGGGTTCAGCCCTGAAAAATACCAGCAAATTACACAACTATCTCATCTTCTAAACCACAGAGCAGTTAGATGGTAAATACTCAGGGATCTGATTGAGCATAATTATCAGGTGAGCTGTAACGACGTGTAATTATTGTGAAGCCTACCTGTGATATTCACTGGTGGAGTTACCACTTAAGTCAAATATTCTTCAGAGCTCCGTACTCACTCTGTCAGTGTAAAGCATTACCATTAGTTTTTGTCATGGTTTTTTTTTCCCAGGATTCCTTTATTTATTGAGTTTTCAGCTTGTGTTTCCCATTGCACTCTTATTGCAGCTGCCCAGAGGAAGGGCTCAGCCTGCTTCTCACATGGCACAGTCCTGAGGGAAGGGTCAGAAACCTTCCCTGCCATCTGTCTTCCCTGCCTTCCCCTTCCTTCAGCATGCAGGTAGTTTTAATAATTTTGTTTTCTTGGGTATCATATGCTCCTGGCCTGCAGTCCTTGTGGCCAGCAGCCCGCTGAGCCAGCAAACCTGACACCTTCAGTACTGCGCTTCCACTTTGTACAGGGCAGCTCATGAAGAAAACCTACTTGTTCTAATAAAGTGCAGTGCTAAAAGCTTTAAAAAAAGTTCTACAGGCCTCCAAAAAGAAAGGCAACAGCTTGAAGGTATAAATGTTACCTACATTCCTTGGTACTTGCATATAATGATGTGAACACCTAAAGGTGAAGCACAGCCATGGCATGAATTGTCACCAGTGGTCCTGGTGGCAGGGAAGACTAAGAATAGTAGGATGAAAGTATCTAGAGTCTGTGAGGAAACATTGGTAGATGCTCCAGATGTAGTTGTTGCACTTTTTTGAATGAAATAGATATTAGCCTTTCTGCTGTATTTTGTAATTTGTATCTCTAGGTGCGAAATCTTTTGCTAAGGATCTTTTTTTCTTCAGTGTTGTACACTGCACAGGACAAGAACATCATAGTTTAACTGAAGTGAAACAGAGGAGCCTGGCTGCTGGACAGTTGTTTTGTTTGTTTTGTGTTGGTTTTTTTTTAAAGAAAAAAAAACCACAACTATACTTCTTTGAAACCAATAATGTTTATTTTGGTCATCCTGTACTAGACTGTTGTCTTAGTCAGACACTTGAACACAGATCTACATGCACTTTTTGTAATCTCTTCATCATAGGAACGTTCAGTCGTATTTCCTCAAAATTATGTCCAAGTCTTTTTTTGTCACTCTGTAGCATTAAAAGCGTGTTAGATGACACGGACCTGTTGGAGCAGGTCCAGAGGGAGGCCACAAAAATGATCAGAGGTACAGGACACCTCTCCTGTGAAGGCAGGGTGAGAGAGTTGGGGCTGTTCAGCCTGGAGAAGAGAAGGCTCTGGGGAGACCTTATTGCAGTGTTTCAGTACTTTAAAGGGTGGTTGTAAGAAAGACAAAGTTTTTAGCAGGGCCTGTTGCAACAGGACAAGGGGTAATGGTTATGGACTAATAGATTCAGACTTGATATGAGGAAGAATTTTTGTCTGTGAGACATAAAATGACGTGATAGAAGACAGTTCTTCAGCACAGTGAACATATTCAATCATCTTTCAAAATACATTCATCTGACATCATGTTGGCGAAGTTGTAGTTCACCAAAAAACTCTCTTTAAAAGGCTGAGGGAATTGAGGCACTGGAACATTTTCTCTTCATTTAATGTCATGTGTCCAAGAGAGATTCGGACTTCTAGGGGAGTTTATTTCTCCCCCTTAACCATGCAAGGAGAAAAGAGAGACTACGTTTCTTCTATAGACAGAAACTATTTGAGAGGGATTATAAAAACAAAGATTTCCCACTTTCACATCCCTTAGTTTCTTTGGAGTTACTACTGTAATCTAAGTAGTCTCACATTTGAGTTTACTGTTTGTTCATGTAAAATGCAGTTGGTTTGGAGATTTCTAAGAAGCAATATTTTTGCTGTGAGAAGTAGCAATTAAAATCACTGACTTAACTGGCCTTACTGTGAAAACAGTGCTGTTTAATTTTCATCAGACTTCTTCATTATCCTTGGAATCAGAGAATCACAGAATGGCTCAGACTGGAAGGGACCACAGTGGTTCATAGGGTCCAAGCCTCACCTCAAGAGCACAGAGCACAGGATTGTGTCCAGATGGTTCTGCAATATCTCAAGTGATGAAGACTCCACATTCTCTCTGGTCTCTGTTCAGGGCTCAGTCACTGCCCAGGGAAGAAGTTCTGCCTCAAGTCCAGGTGAAACTTCCTGGGCATCAGTTCCTGCCTGTTAAAAAACTTCTGAAGACATTGAAAACAGTCATAATTACAGAATCATTTAATTTGGAAAAGACCTCCACGACCATCGAGTCCAGCCTGTAATTGATCCCCAACTTATCAAGTAGCCCAGAGCACTGAGTGCCATGTCCAGTTGTTCCTTGGACACCTGCAGGGACAGGGATTCCCCCACCTCCCTGGGCAGCCCCTTCCAATGCCTGACAGCCCTTTCAGTGAAGAAATTCTTCCTGATTTCCACCTGAACCTGTCTTGACACAGCTTGGGGCCATTTCCTCTTGTCCTGTGCCACTTCTTGGACTGTTCTGTAACACTCCCTGTAATACTGATTCCTTGTGTCCCTGCATGGCATGAGAATGCACATTAATTTATCCTTACTCCTAAAAAATGAAGTTATCACTCGAGGCCTTTGACCTTGTCTGAGCACATGAGAAATTACTTAACTTCAGTTTTAAACTCTGCAAATGTTCTTACATCGAAGAAATGGTTCTTAAAGAACCAAAGAAGTCAGTATTAAACAAAACAGAATACTTTCCGTTGGTAACAAATCTGTCCACTACTTGTTTGTCTTGAAAAGCTATCCATGCAGAAGTGATCATTAAAAGGTGAGCTTTCACAATTTGTTCCTAGTTAGCCATGTCAGGCTATCACAACCCATGCTGTATATAATTTTCAGTGACAACAACAAGGGTAATTTGTACAGTGACAATAAATGAATCTATTGCACATTCACATTGAACCAATAGCTGCAGTAATCATTCAACAAGTGGCTTGCATCATCTTAGCAGGGAGAACCTGTGTAATTTTCTGTCCAAACAGCAGATTTCATTCAGAGACTCTTTCATACACTTTCCTCAGAGACTTCTTCTAGGTTAACTTGTCATCAAGGACCACAAAATAATTTTCTGCTTTTCTTTTTGTTCTGATATTAGTGGCTTAGTTCAACCAAGTCAATCACAGTTTTCTGTTCAAATGGAGACCCCTTCCTAGCTAGTCCTTCATCAAGGAAATTAAGTGGTGATTCTGTGTTGAGTAAAAAGATTTCCAATGATTATTGTGTTGTACTGTCCCTTTTGGATCTGCGGACTCTTGTAACAGCATAAATTCCATGCAAAGAGCAATGACTTCTAAATTATCCATCTAAGCTTGCTCAACATTTCATCAAAAACCCCTCTTTGGTAGGAATGTGTGCAAATGTCATCTTAGAAAAACACATTAGTGCAAAGCCTCTTACAAAGTACTACTTATTTATGAGATTATGTGAGTTTACCTAACATTGCTCTTAGATTCCTTATTATTTCCAAATTGCCATCAGTAGAACAAGAGAGAAGACCTGGAAGAGAAGATTCAGGGTCAAAAGTAACAGCAATTCTCTCAGGACTTATGAAATCTGGCAATTGCCACAGTGGAGGGAGAAAGTAGAGTGGCTGCCAGTAGGGTTTCATAATAGAAGGAAAATCTCTCAGGCCATGAGGTTGGAGATGGAAGGTCAGTGGCATCATTGTGGAGCAGCATGTTATAAATCATGTGAAATGGCTTCCTAGTGCTGGGAACTTCACTGTTTTAGACTGGGGTGGGACATAACCTCATTAAGAGATGTGCCAGACCTATAAACCTGCATGAGCAGCTTGTGAAGGTGAGATCATAAAAGCAATTTCACAGAAGAACTGCAGTCAGAGGGGAAGGAGAAAAGGGTTCCTGTAGCAGCTCTGAGAAGCTTAGGGGGTGCTGCCCCAGTTTTGCTCTCTGGCACCCACCACTAGGCCAGTCTTCTTTATCACTTTTGGAAGAAAATGTTCTACACAAAAAGAGAGAACTTCCAATCTGGTAAACACGCATCCTCAAGTAGCAGTATGTTCTCTTGCTTGGCTGGCCAAGTGATGTAGGTGGAGCTTGTTGTGCATATGTTGTGTTTAATTCAGATTGTGGTAGCCTGTAATTTTAGAGGGTGTGGATTACCATCAAACTGGATTTTTAAATTTGAAGTCAGGCCCAAGTGTGTGTTCTTTGCCTCTTTCATTGTTTCAATGAATGTAAAAAAAAAAGCCCGTGAGTGATGCCCAAACCCAACAATACAACATGTATTAAAAATGCATACAGCCCACACCCTGTGGGAGCTTTCCAAATCTATAAATAATTCCCAGTTACGGTAACAACACAGCCAGTTAGAAACATATTGTCAAACCCACAAAGAACTCTACTTCATAAGGACTCAAGAATGCTAAACTCACCCAGTATCTTACCTGGAGCCTGAAACTCTTGTGTCACGGGTTGCTTGCCCAGAACTTCTCTTCTAAATGTACAGAGTTTCCAGTGTTATGCTTTGCTGGATATAGATAATGACTGGCCCTTATGCCAATGACAGAGAGGAATGCTTATGTTTCTTCAGTGTGATGCCACCCCACGAGCAGCCTGGGCACACAGAGCTGTGGTGAGAATGTAGTAGATGAAGTCAAACCTTCCCACGACACTGTATTGGAGATCTTGGAACACATACATATTGTAAAGCCACGAACTTTAGTGACATGTAAGCAATTGTCATGTCCTGTCATTGAGGAATATGGGAAAACTCAGTGGCACACCTTTTACTGGTGAGCCTGAAGGCTCTAGACTGCTTCTGTCTGCTAGCCTTTCCACTTATTACTCCATTATCCTACTTTTTCAGTATTTTCTTCTGGGGTTTTTCCCTGTTTTTTTAGGTGCAAAGTATGTAGCTTACTGGTCTATTCAGCACACTGCCTTCCCTGTTCCATATCCACTCTAGATCACTTCCAGCACTTCATCAAAAACAGCTTTGCTTTCCTTCCCTTGATGGACTTGCCTCTCCTTCTCCAGTGTGGGCTGTCACCCTGGCTGCTGACTGCTCATATGCTGAGTGCCAGCATTATTCCTCATGTTCCCTACAGCCTCTGACTCAGTGACAATGACTGACTGTCTCCTCATGCATGTCCAGCCTCCCTCAGCTCCTTATTTTGCCTCTAGGACCCAGCTCTCATTTGCTCTCTCAATCTGAGCGATGCCCACACACTTACAGCTTTCATTTTTCTCTCAGCCAAGGATGTAGCAAGTTTCTTAGCAGAGATGTGTCACAAAAAGTCTACTCTGTTACCTCCATGGTGATGAAAGAGCAGCTGTAAGACATATTTGCTAGCTTTCGTTTTGCAGGTTGTGGCCAAAAAAATGTGTCATTAAATCTTTCCAGTGCCATCTTTGAGAGCATTTAAAATGTAACTTTGTGACCTAAGTGTAGGGCAAATACACCAATTCAAGTGGAAATTTTGATCGTGTAGGGGCAAATGTAGGGCAAATACACCAATTCAAGTGGAAATTTTGATCATGTAGAGGTGAATGAATCCTTGCAGAGGCCATTAAAAACTGAAGTTTTTATCAGGTTATATAATATGATACAGTGTGCTTTATTTTTGTGATAGTCCAGCCACAGGCCACTATGGATGTTAGGATTCATCTTCAGGTTTCTTTTCTGCAAACGTCCTAAGATGGAAAGATCTTTCTCTTTTGAGAAACACCATTAGTATTCAGAATATGTTAGCGTACTGAAGTTGCATTTTTTTAAATCATTCCTTCTGCTTTCTGCCTTAAAAATGGTACAATTGTACAGGATCAAATGGAGGAAATTCCATCAGAGGATGCAGGGGACAGAAAAAAAAGATGATTTAGTCAATGCATGATTATTGTGATTTTTTTTTTTTAATTACTGATGAAGGGGAATAATGTTGTAAGTACTGGCATAGCTTTTAAAATATCATAGCAGCTTTCTTCTCTCTTCAGAATAAAAATTACAGAAGATTTTCTCAAAGATCTGTGTAAGAGCAGCATCACGCTGAAGTGACCCTTATGTATTGCATGCATTGTGAGGTAACCTACAAGCAATTAATACTAAGTGTCCTTTCAGTCACAGAGTTCAGCAGAGTTAGGAAACTGTTGCTTAATAAGACACATGCACACTTTTAATATTTACTTCATAAATTAGGCATATAAACTTCCAGTGGCCTTGAAATGATCTCACAGGAGTTCAAGAGGTTTTTACCAACTCATCAAAACAATTGGTTTGTTTTGTTGACAGCCGTGCAGGAGTGCTGATCTGAGGGACTGGTAAACTGGGAATTACCGTTCAGCTTTCAGCCTATAGAGGCCAACTAGGAAATTACAAAAGTAGACATTTTCTTTCCAAGTCTCAGGCAAGTCAGAAGGGAAGGGAATCATAACATTTCCTTCCAGGAATTTGTCTTTTATTCCTTCGGCTTAAGAGAGAAAGAGTAATGTTTGGATACTGAGAAACAGATTTCACTAATTGTTGTTTTCTGGGGAATTTGGTGAATAGCCCCTCAGATGGGCTGGGTTAGGCCATCAGCTGCCATATTAAAACCTTTCCATGGGGTTTTCTAAACAATTCCTAAATGTGTTGAAATCTAGAAAGAAAAATGTGGAAGCTCTTTTTCCATTAAAGAGAACCCAGTCAGTGTTGGCATTTAAACTGAAGTGAATAGCAGAACACTTTAAAACACTGCAGAAGCTCTAAATAGAAAGGAAAATAGTTGGTTCCCACCATCTCTATATGTTGTTCTCTTTACTGGGTCACATCTCCTATAGGATTTCCACAGTGACAAGTGGAAAGCTGAAGGAGCTATCCAAAATGAGCAAACATTCTCTCTCTTTAGAGGTAGAGGGAGGAACAGCGAGAAATCAAAGGACAGTGTAAGACCATGTGTTCAGGAAAAGATTCAAAACATCCTGAACTCCCTTTCCTCACTAGCACAAACTTTCCATTGTAAATGTGACCATATGGTTGACTTCTTCTCTTTTACTCATACACCGCTCAAAATTCACCTCAAGAGCTTGGAATTCCATCATCTTGGTAAATTCATGTTACTGCTTTTCATCTGCTCAGTTTTCTGCTATGTATCTTTGCTGTCATTAACCCTACAAGCCCTTTGGTCTAACTCTGTGGGACATGCACATTCCTCATCTCCAACTCACATTGCTCCTTTCTTCTTTTCCTCCACACTTTCCTCTTACATGTGTTCCTTTTACTACCTAGAGGCAAGAAGAAGGAAGCAGGAGGTTTTCCATCCCCAGCTTCAGCCTCTGACCCTAGTATAGGTATATAAAGAAAGGTGCAAAAGATAAAAACAAGCCATTGGGCAGTACATTGACTTTTATGTAGAAAGCACCAAGCAGCACATTCAGGGTTCCCGTTTGAACGTTGCCATCAGAGTCGTGACAAAAGTGTAACGTTTCAGAAGGACTTCCTAATTATTTGCTATATGACTCTTAAAAGTCCCTGCAGTCAAATTTTGCTTTGGTAAAGGTTCCATTATTTATGAACTGACTTTGTGTAGGAAGTGTATCTACCGTTTTGCTTTGGCCGATGAGGTTTTACACTGAACGGTGTTTTCCAAGTGTTTGGTAACACATCTAGTGTTGAAATCCTGTTTCCCCCATTTGTACGGAATCAGAATAGCTTCCTGTTATTATGTGATTTAAAAAGACCAAGTTTCCCACTCTAGACAACTTTAACCTGCTGGCTTGAAATTTATATTGATTCTGTCACTAGTCTAGTTGCTTTTGTTATGAGTCTTTTAGGTGAATGAGCAGGGTTCTGTAAATTTAATTGCAGCAGATGTTTCTCTGGGTTTTCTCTCTCTCATTTCACTCTGGATTTTAGCTGTTTTTCCTTGGAAAGGTACATGAAAGGGAAATCCTTGTATAGTCAAATGTTTGTTTTACCATCTAAAGCTTGCAAAGGGTCCTTAGCCTGGGCTGATTTCTTCTTGAAGAGCTGTAATTATTCATGGAAAGGGAAAAAAAAAGCCTTTGTCACTAATAGGCTTCTTGGTGCTTCTTGTAACAGTCTTTATTATTCCTTTCTACATAATTTTCTATTGATGAGGTGAATAAAGGCTTCCTCTGCTGTTGAGAGAGAAAAGGTAATTGTTCTTTTTTCACATTTACCAATGCTTGTTGCGTTCCTTATGTGTTTAAAGGACAAGGATGCAGAAAATGATGTTATTGATGGCATCACCATGGCAACAGTTCTTTGGAATAACACATTCTGGCATTGTTATTCTGCACACACAAAAAAAAGGGGGACTTTCTTTTAAGCACAAACAGATTGTGCCCCTTTTAAATGCACCCATGAACTTTGCTTTTCTGAAGATTTACAGACTGGTTTGGGGCAGAAAGGATTCTGACATCATTTACCTCTCTGTGTACATCACATTATGGTGTTAAAAAAAAAAAAACACTTTGAAAAAACCAATGGTTTAAAGAGACACAGTATGGGAAGGATACATAAACATTTCTTTGATCAGAAAGACAAAATAAACTTGGAAGAATTTTGAAATTTATGAGCTCTAGGAGCAGACTCACTAAATAATCAATCAAGAGACGGAGGAGAGTTGAGGAGCCAAACACTCTGAGCTTATTAGTTATTTAGTTATAACACTACTCCAGATAGCTTTGCTTTTACCCCAGGCACTGCACACATCTTAACACATTTTGATAGGAAATCAAATTGCTTTCTCACAAGGCAGTTTGCAAACACATATCTTGGCCTTCATATTCGGTCTCCCATTGTCCTCGGGTATGCAAAATCCTGCTATATTAGCATTTAGAAGCAGTAGCATTTTCTAAGGCACAGTATAATTTCATTCTTTTTGACTCCACTGCAGTTGTAAAATGGATTGCTTTATTTGTCAGAGACTCATCAGTGAAATATATCTGTGTTTTTGTAAGAAAACAAAAAAAAAAGAGAAGGGAATGTATCGAACTTGGGAATGTTTGAAATCCATTCTGCTCTCTGTGGTGCTTTTTCTGGCACGTGAGTGCACACCTTCCTGTTTGAATTCCCCAAGGAACAAACTATCTCCTGCACGCCAGTGGTGCATGGAAGTGGGCTGTACAAACCCTGGGACTTGAACATTTTGCACCTAAAATGAACTTGTGTTGTGTGTAACTGCAGCGTTTAAATATACCCACGGGCTTATTTTGGAGAGAAACTGTAGTTGACTCTCTGGCTCCAAATACGCTGTTAAAATTTTGGTTCTAAGTTGGATGTGGCTTTTCTGGAAGTCACCACAGCTGGTAGAAATCAGCTGTTTGGTTGTTGGACAATAACTTTTACCGCTGGATTTTTGTGCTCTCAAAATCTTGACGGAAATGTGAAACTCTGGGGACTGTGGCACGACTGCATACGGATGGTGCTTCTCTTTCAGCTTTCCAGAGCTGAAGGGACTCCCAAAAAACTGAACAGGAAGCTGGAAACTTTATTGCTTTGTCTCTGACAGATGTAATCACCTCAGTGCTACATGGTCCTTTCTGCACAGGGGCAAGTTGAGGATTTCTTAAACATCCCAGTCAGTGTGGTTTTTATTTCATATGAAGCAAAGTCACAGAATGAGCTTTAGATCTTGATCATGTTTAGCCCTACTACAAAAATGATAATCTTGATGTGAGAATATTATTTTATCTGTGCTCTGTATTTGCCTGGAGAAAAGTGAGCAGCCTTCATTCCTTGCACAACATACTTTTGAGTTTTAATAGGTTATATATGCGTTTGTACATATAGAATGACATAAAATTACGAACATTCATTATATATAAAAGTTGCTACATATATATAAAATGATACATACATCTATTACAGTACATAATATATAGAAATCCATCTGTCATGTATCATTTTTCTCATTGCATGATTTTGCAAGAAGTTGTGAAATTGTCCTGGGAAGAGTTTGGGATATCAAGGATTTCCTGCAAAGTGTTGTTGAAATATTTACTGTTATTCCATCTATCTGAATATACTCTATGTGTTTCAAAAAGTGCCCTAGAAATATTTATCTTGAAGATATTTCATTAGAAATATTTCTAGAAACCAAGTCTGTCTCATGTCAGTTGTGCAGCTTGCAGAAAGAAAAAAATGCAAGATTTTAGTTGGGTTTTTTAGTCCTGTTCTCCCATCGCTTGCCTTATCTTTACACAAGTGATACTGTAGTGATTTAAATTTTGGTCAAAAAATTCAAAAACTTGTTCAAAACCTTTTCACAAAGCAGTAATGAAAAGCCATTCTTTCTATTGATTTTTTAATTTATGTTTGTGAAAAGTGTCTGCTTTCTGACATTATTTTAAGTCTTGTTGTTGGAGACCTAAAAACTTTATTACATCTTTGTGAGAAGTTTCACTTGGTAGAGGTGGTGAATGTTTGATTAAATACTGCATTTTGCTGTGACCAGGAAGGGAAAAAAATATTTTCTTACCATTGTCTGATCATCTGCTTTACAATTTTCCCATGTTATAAATAGGTACTGAGAGAGACACTCTAGGAAAGAGTGAGACAAGTTTTTAGCTCTAGCATGCTAAGAGGCCCAAAGACCTCATATGAATATTTTAAAATATTCATGTAAATAATGCAAGTTTCCTATTCTTGTGCCAACCTTCTTTGTATTTCCTCAATCCTGCTGTTGAGTGTGTGTGTTTGAGATCCCAGAGAGTGCTGAGGTGTGGTGGGGTGGTTGTTCCACCACCCCTGCCCAGCTGAAGGTGTTGGAGATTGTGGCGATGTCGTCCTTGACTGGCTCTGCTGTACCACCACAGCTCTGGTGCTCAGGATAGCCAAACTGCTCAAGGTTTATTTGCTCCCACCAAGGCACCAAGAAACAAGAGAGCAGTGGTAAAAACTCAGATGCAGAAAGTGCATTTCTGTCCTCCTGCATGGCCTTGTGTCCCCTCAGGGTCACTTCCATGGGCCAAGGGACATCATGTGGCAGCGACTCCCTGAAAACTTCCCTTTTCTTTTGTTTTGCTTTACTCTTTAAGGAATTGCTGTTTAAAGATGAAGCAAAGTTAAAAGCTGTAATGCTGACTGTGATTTGTTTCTCTTTCCTTTCTTGTCCTTACCTTTTTTCTTCCCATGACGTTTATTCCCCTTTAATATCAGATGCCAAGTCTATACTGGCAGAGACTCACAGTTGATTCTGCCAGAGTGGCAGTGCTACACAGGTTCTGGGCTATCTTGCAGAATTTAAATTTATTTTTTTTTTACATAATTCATATCTATGTGTGAGAAGGTAACAGAGACTATTGGAAGAAGTTTCAGCGAGCCTCAGCTTCTCGTGGTAGCTCTGCAATGTGGAAAGCAGATTGAGATTCTTTCATGTGTTGACCAAAAAGCCGTCATACAGTCACAAGTTGGTCACAACCAGCATGGGGTGGATTTCAGCCAGTCTTCTTTATTTGCTTCTGGTCCTATGGGAATTGATGACATTTTCTGGCAATTTTGGAATCTCTTTCCATTCCCTGTTTCCATGATTTCTCTCTTACACGTGGTCCATTCATTCTCATCATTCTCCTGAAACCACAGCACCTTTGCAGAACTGCAAATCTGTGCCCTTACTGCTGAAAGAATGGACTTATATTTCTGATACATGCCTATTTCTAAATCTCAAGACAAAAAAACCTCTCCATGTGGTTTCCTGGCTGCCACTCAGAGCAGGAACATCTTGTCAGAGATCAGACTGCAAGTCTGCCTTCTGAAGATGCTGGCCCTAAGCACATTTCAGATCCAAACTGAAAAGACATGTAATTGCTAAACAAACTTGAAGTTGTTTATTTTATAATATACCAGCAGCTGTTTTCTTGTACTATGTCCAAGATTTCTCCAGACAACCTACTTAATAGTGTAGAATTCTGTTTCCTTGGGTCAGTTTGCCTGCTTTATTTGTTTTCTTTCCAACCTCTGTTGGGGTGAGTTGTAGTCATTGAAACAACTATTTTTTTTTCCTAAAACTTTAGGCAGAACCAAGCAACTTATTTCAGGAACGGGGTTGGGAAGAAAATGTTGTGTTCATGCAGTTAACAGGATGAAAAAATTAGATGGTTTTGTAGATCATTACATTTCCAGCACGCCCAATGTGGGGTTTCTCACTTAGCTACAAAAGGCACCTGCCTCAGTCCATTAGTTCCACCCTCTGTTTTCTTGCCAAGGAGAGCAAATCTTGGTGTGGGTTTTGATCCTCAAGAAAAGACATTCTGTTTGAGATGAAAACATCTTACTTCTCTCACTGGGCAGCAGAGCTCACCCAGATGTTCCTCACGTCCCAGAATCAGGTTCTTATGAGGGAGCCAGAAGTGTCCAGAAGATCTGATGCGACTGTGCAGCATAAAGGTCAGATCCAGTCTGTTGGAAAGCAGTCCTTGGCTTTAGTGGGCCTAAGATCTGGTCCTATGTATTTGTTGACTCTAATTGAGTTGTTTAGCCAAATGCTGATTTTCATCACCCTTGAGAGGCATCCTGGAGTTAGAAGGCAAAGGCAGGGACACTCTCAGGTGTAGGTGGGGAGCTGCTTTCCACAAGCCAGCCAAAAAGTTAACAGTCTGTTTCTATATGAAAAAAACTTACATGCATAATGTACCATTTGGCTTGGAACAGCCATCTCACATTTTCACTAACATCGTGTTCCTGTCTCCATCAGAAACTTGGTGTCTTTTTGTTGGCTTCCATTCCTCCCAGAATAAGAACTCTGTGAGAGAAGTTGTCTTTGACAATTTTCTAAACTGCCTGGTCATTGACCAGCGTGTTTTATTGTAGCACTGTAGTTTCTTACACAATTTTTAAAAAGAGAACAGAAAAGAAATTCCTGCTATGTTAATAGTTTACAAAA
Organism: Cyanoderma ruficeps; assembly: GCA_008694505.1. Classification (NCBI taxonomy): domain Eukaryota; kingdom Metazoa; phylum Chordata; class Aves; order Passeriformes; family Timaliidae; genus Cyanoderma; species Cyanoderma ruficeps. The sequence goes on from VZDJ01000015.1 coordinate 479,852, forward strand.
CAAGTAAAATGAGAATGCTTGTTTCCTCTTTCCTCTCTCTGCTGCTGAAGATATATCATCTATTTATATGCGATGCAACTTAATAAGAGAACTCACTCTGTATCTTGTGTTAAAATTAATTTATCAACAAAAAAGGGTAATGTCATTAGTTTTCAAGATTGAGTGTCAGTGATGCAGATGCTACTGGGCAGGTCTGTGTATATGTATGGGTAAAGTTCAAGATTTCCTGTAGCTTCTTAGCACATTCAAGCACATGCAGTCTGACAATATTTTGGAAGCCATTGATGTAATTTAAAGTAGTCTTTTTCAGATTGTATTTGGAATCAGCACGTTTATTTGAAAGTTTTATAAAAAACAGCGGCAATATAAATACAGAGTAAGTGAAATCATGGCAACATAGAGCTAATATAAGCATATATGATAAGCCACAGGGTAAAATAATTGCTAAAAGTCTTAATTAAGAAGAGAACAGACAGGGTTAATGAGAAATAAAGGCTGATCCATGCTTTAGTTGTCACAGTCAGCCTGATTTAAGCACTTTCAGGGCCATTGAGCTGAAAACATTTTTAGAGCATAATACAATGGAGAGGCCATTATATCAGACTGAACATTTTGCAGAACAGCACTATTAAGAGATTTGTGATAACTAGATGGCAGACTGGATTAATGTAGTAGAATCACATCCAAATCTCTCCTAGGCCAGGAACAAAAATGAGTGTGGATTGTGGGTATGCATAACAGTGGCTGTCACTCTCCCATGAACAACCTTTTGTAACTTAGAGTCAGAAATAAATCCAGGAAGGCAATAGAAGAGAGTTTCTCAAGTCATATCTAAAATGCTGAGAGAGGATTTAGTTTCATTAGATCAGTGTTTTCCTTTCTTAAGTGACATCCCCCTTCCTGTTTATATTTTCCATTGGATTTTGTTTTGCTGTCTGTAAGGTGAATTTGCTGAGAATGTGTCTGTGTTCCAGAAGTTTATTTGACTGTCGGCACTGCTGAAGAGACATGCACCCATTCTTGGACTTGCTTTAGAGATTACCTTGAGTAGCAGCATTTGGGATTAAGACACTGCTTTTATTAACAGTTAATATGTAAAGCCTAGAACATTTCAACACTGGACATTTTCATGGCTTGCTGATAAAGTAAGGATTTTTGTGTGTGTGTGTGTATAGACTTCTATCTTATCAACACACGGTTTTCCCGTCATTTGGGAGCCATGGGTTTTCACTTCACCCATAGCCACATCAGTTCTAGAAGCTGGGACACGCCGAGCACTGCAAAAATCAAGACAAGCTGAGAACAGCTCCTTGTGTTCCAAACCAGAGTGAGACAGATGTGCACACAATGGGACAGAGAAGGGGGGTCACAAGTTCTGCAAATAGTTCTGTAAATACCTTCTGGTTAGGGCTTGCATGGAAGATCCATTGTCTGATACAGGGAGGCCCTGAGATAGAGGTTGAGCCAGAGCAACATATGATCCAACCAATATGGTTAATCACACATTCTCCCTTTATTCTGCGTAAGATGGCAGGTTATATACAGTTCTATATAGTTTATAATTGGAGCAAGATTTCTATTGGAATACAGCATAGAAAGAATGCAAACACACACGGTTTAATTTTACTTTTAAGGTGGCTAAACGTGCCCACTAATAATTGCTCTCAGTGACCTTCAGAAAACTCACTATCTAACATTACTACCTTAACGTCTAATTTCTTCTGCGCCACAAGTAATTTCACCTGCGCAACAGGCTTCAGGGCCTCAAGGCCTTCAAGGCCAAGGCTCAGCCAGGCAGGCCTCAGCTGGGTAGTTCACTGTTTTATTCAATGTCTCATTCTAAGTACAGAATGAGACTTTCTCTCAGAAAATCTGCTACAGTCTGATACTTTGCCCAGGCTGTGCAGCACACTGAGGTAAAAGTGCTGTGGTCGTAATTCTGTACTTGACTTGGGAGAGGTCTCGAATAGTTCCGTGGGTGTTTTCCCTCTCTGTCCTGTTTCTGCACTGCATTGGTCAGCTCAAGAAAGGGGCACCATGAGAAGCACAGGGCACCTCTTGGTGCCAGGACCCATCTGCTGATGAAAACTTCACAACCTTCACATAAATGAGCGGCAGAATCCCACGCAATTTTTCCATGATCGTGTTGTTGGAAGGGTTTTCTTGTTGGGTTTTTGGGGTTTTTTTGAATGAGTAGTTTTCCACCCTTTTCTGCAAATAAAGAAATTCTGGCCTTGAGTGTGGCAGTGGGGCTGGAGCACAGTGCCCACCTCCCCCTTGGATCACCTGTTGTCCTGGGGCTGAGCAGCAAGGCAGGCACTGAGAGGTTTAAATTCCCCTTTAACACTGAGGAAAGTTTTCCCATGTTCTTATTTGCACCCTGCGTCCCTTATGGAAAATGCATGTGCACGTTAGATGGCTGCTAAACTTTAACAAAAATACTGCAAAGCTTTCTTTCTCACGGGGCATGAGTGAGGAGAAATGATAACTCAAACTTCTCAGTGCTCCCGTGGCAGCTGTGTGAACTCATCAGAGCAGTTCTTCACTACCAGCAGTGCACCTTCTTCCAGTATAGGAAAATACTGGAGCTGATCTATATATTTCTAGTTGACTTTAAAGTTTAGGCTACGTCCTGCTCAAGAGAACACTGAACAAAGTCATACAAGGAGTATTTTTCTCTCCAACTTATATGCATTTGTATAGAAGCTAAGATTAGTACTAGAAAGATACTTGGCATATTTTCATATTTTTAGTGTTACTTATGTGCTGTATCATTAAAGATTGAGCATTGCCTGAAGAGTCAACTTGCAAAAAAGTAAATTTTATCAACAGTGATTCACTAATTGTTTGTGTATGTAGATTGATACAGAAGACATCTGGACAAATACTGTATTTGCTGAAAAATTAGGCTTTTGAATGATTAAAATGATCTGCAAATATACATAGTTTTGGGTTAGATTGCATTTTTAGCAAGGTGAAATATTAATTTGCTGCATTCCTATTTCACTAATTTGTTTCAGGCTAAAAAGGTTTTGTTTAGGCATTTTTTTGTAATTTAATTTTTAGGGATTTTGAAAAATACTGAAGTGAAAATGAGGATTTTTGTTGTGCATGAGCTCCTGCTCTTGACAGAAAAATAATGGTCTCTCATTTCACCAGAAAAAAAAAATTGCATTTTCTAAAATAATGATTTTCAGTGTCAGGAGATTTCTATGGTATTCTCCAGCTAAAGATGGAACTGAAATAGTTTTTAGACAACTCTGATTAATACAATAACTGGAATAATTAATACAGTAACTAAAATATTGTGGTCTTACACACAAATACCAGGATGACTTTTGTTTCTAAACGTAACGATTTCGATCTTCAATTTCTCCCAATATTTTTAGCAGCGCACAGTTTCTCTCTTCCCATCAAGGCAGATACTCAGTATCTGCGAGTAAACACTGAAAAAAAAACCACTTGCTTGATTACTCCTGTGGGCCATTAAATATCTGCTTTCATCTCTATAATTCCTCTCTTCTCAGAGCCTGGGCAGTGGGACTCAATCAGCCATGTGTTATCTTTCCCAGATCCCTTTCGGAGCATAGCACAGTGCACAGGAATGCAGTTTGTCAAACACATTGTGTCTGAAATCCTTTGTTGGGAGAAGTGGAGAGAAAGAGATTATAAAATGCCTCAAACCCTTCAATAAGGCCATTCCCAGGTTTCTTGTATCTGTCCAGCCCAACAAAGCGTTCATACCTCGCTTTGATGTGGAGGATGGTGTGTTATAGCATATAGTGTGAATTGTATCTCAGAGCAGCATCTGTTGGCCAGGCTGCAGTTTACAAAGAATAACTTGCTTGGTTATAGTAACTTATTATGTTTTGGCAAGTTTTTGGGATCAAGGACAACACACAGAGAGGAATTTAGAAGAAATAAATACATCTGTTGTCTATAACACTGGTTTTGCTAGGTGATGGGGTTTAAGAGGCTGGTGTGTTTTGTAGGAGAGGTGAACAAAAATAGCCAACCAGACTGGTGATGTGTGGTTTTCATTACTCTGCTAATACAAACCTCTCAGAGGTAAAGCTGAGCAGTGTGAATAACTTCTTGAAGCTGTTTAACTTCTGTCACCCTGAGGCAATCTCTGACTGACTTTCTGTAGCATTTCCTCCTCAGAATTCTAGAAGCAAGAAACATTTACTTGCAATACGCTGGCGCTGTAGGTTTAAGTTGAACATTTTGCAATGGAGTAGTTTTGAGAAATAAGCCTAGAATAAGTAGGAACAGAAACATTGCAAAGTGCCAAATGAGTTGCAGAGTCCACCCTGATGTTGCTTACACGAGTGTTTTGGGCAACACAGGCAGTTTTCAGCGCAGCAAGCTGGGTTACAATGTGAATTCTCTGCCAGTGTATTCTGAGAGAATTTGTCTCTCCTTTACAGGTCAGATATCCACGGGGAAGTCTGGGAAGGCTTTGTAATGCAAATCTAGCTAGCCTTCCTTCACACAAGGAATGTTAGATGCTGACCCATAAGAACTGAGTTCAAGATTTCTGTGAATATGTGGGATTTGAATTAACACGGTAATGAAAGGCTCTAAGAGTACAAGGTGCATTCAGTATCTAAATCACGTGGTTTAGAAAGCTAAATTTGTGATGATTAAAAGAAAGCTGGTTGTTACTATTCCTTGGCATAAACATTAGCAGGAATCCACCCGTGGCACTTGGATGTTTGTTGAACAGCTGGTGTGTTTTGTTTAATAGAGTCAAAGAGAAAAGTGGTAGTAGGTTTGTTGGAGATGTGCTGTGTTTATGGTGGGTGACAGAGAATTGAGATGTAAAACAAATAGCAAAGAAATGGATCCAAGCAAAAAAAAAATGCTTGGTTATAATATTTGGCAGATTTTTTGTGTTAGAAAATATAAAGCGCATTAACAGGCATATAAAAATGCACCAGACAGTAACAGCCATTGAATTTATACGAGAAAAACAACACTGAGATCATTTATTCAGCTCTGTGGGACCGACAGCTTTCTGGACTATCCTTTAAATCCCTGATATTTTCATGAAAGATTAGAATATAGATACAGAATAGAGAAATTCCAAGTTTCTACATTTAACAGAGACACACAGTAGTGCTCTCATATTTCCTCCAGAGCGTGTTTGTCTTTTATTACACTGTTTTGTTGGCTATGTATCTCTTTTCAGCTCTGTTCTTTTGTCTTGTGGAACACGGTTCAGATGAAAATAAAAATTACAGATAAAATTATTGTAGGGCTGCGGATGCATAATTATTTTGTAGTTTTATTTTGATAGTAATAATTTCTATTTTTCTTTCCTTTTCCACAGAGGGTATGAACTGTATGAACAAAGATCATGGGTGTGCACACATCTGCCGGGAGACACCCAAAGGTGGGGTTGCCTGTGAATGTAGACCTGGCTTTGAACTTGCCAAAAACCAGAAGGACTGCAAATGTAGGTAGATGAAGATTAAATTTCAAATGCCCCAAAATGTCTTGTTTTCTTTTATTGTTGTTATGCTCCAGAAGAAGTTAACTTTGTTTTGGCCAAAGGTGGTTTGCAATTTTAGTAATGAGGGGGTTTTTTTTGCTGTAGAAGATGCATTTGGGAATGGATAAGAGGGATTGAATAATAGAATGTTGGCAGTGGCTCAGTTATCAAAACCATAACATTTCTACTTTCCTATGAATGCAGAAAAGGGAAGGATCAGTTTAATCCAGACTTTCCTTGTAAAGCAATGCAAATAAAGCATAATGGATTCTGGTTTGCAGTATTTTGAAGGCCCACAAAGGTGGATGCATCATTGAATTGAATGATAAACCCACTAGAGCTATAAAATTAAGCTTGTGAATTCCAATTTTTTTTTTTAAAGACAGAAATGATTGCTCTAGTCTTGATTCCACTGCTCACTATCTAGAATTATCACTTGGAAAACATGCAGCTGTATCATAAATACTGTTCTTCAGAGAAAAGCCCAGAGTGTGGTGTGTTCTTGAAGCTGAGATGCTAAAGATGCAGGTACTCATTAGCCCACAAAATTAGAAATTGTTCTGTGTGGGTTCAAATAATTGACCTCAGCATCATCGTCTGAAAGCTTCAGAACTGAGCCACATCTGATGGCTTCAGTGAGTCTGAGATCTGGGGCCAATAGCTTGCATTCTTACTTGGTAGCTTTGAGAGACAAAAAAGTGCAGTAAAACAACATAAAATGTTTGCTGCTTAGCACAGGGACAGTGTTTTTGAGACAGTCTTTCTTACACTTCAGGGTTTATTTTCTTCCTGAGATCTCCACTATGTAAACGCACGTCGATGATATTCGTTCCCAAGTACAAAGTCAAAAGAATCACTTTTGAATGTCAGAAAGAAATGCCACAGAGTATTGTACAGCCTGATTTCTGCTCAATATTAAGAGGCTACGCAGGGCCAAAGGCAAAAGCACAGAGAAAAATGCCTTTATGGTAACTTTCATTCTCAGTGTTTATTAGAAATGAATATTGCGTGCTGTTAATTGGAGTGCAACATCAGCTACACTGGTGAAGTGTGGGAGGATGTTTACTTATGTTGTTATTATTTGTTTGCTCAAATTCTTATATTCTTTGGGCGTTCCAGTAATAGATTGTGGCAGGAGGATTAGAGCCCTTTCTGGAATATTATTTCTAAATGTCTCAGAGTTTAGTAGAGTAATTTATTCTGTGCCCTCTGGTGCTCAAATTGTAGTTGGAAGTATAATGAACTTCTGGTGATAGACTTCTAAGTAGGAACACTGAGTTTTCCGAGGCTGAAGAGCTTACTTTGAAGCACACCAACCTCTAAACCCACAGCACATTCTGCAAGCATGATCCAGAGTCTTGTTTAAAATAATTACTTCTAGTCCTTCCAAATGCACAGAAGTATAGAGGAGTGGCCAGATAGCCTGGGACAATAACTGTGAGATTACAGTAGGCTATTTATGGAAGCCCTAATTCTGAAACCAAATCTCAAATTTAAAAAAAAAATAAATAAAAAAAAAGCCTTTTCACAGCTAACCATTTCAGTGGAACTGGCTTTTGAAATGTATTGACCCAAGGCCTTTAGTAACAGTTCAATTCTTCCTCAAAGGAAAATGTTTAAATAAGTTAGAAAGCAGAAACACTTGAAGGAAGGCTCCATGCTTTTTATGCATTCATCACAGGATTGTCATTGCATGCTAGTTACATAATCACATCCCATCTTATCATTTACCTTCACATGCTGAAAAAGCAGTCACTCTTGCTTCATTCAGTGTCCATGATGGTCAGTGCTCATTAAACAGGCTTGTGTGCAGTAGCTTCTTCTCCATAATTTAGTGGCATGCCTTTCCTGCTGCACAGCATTTAAACCCTATTGTGAACGTAAAATTTTTCATTCCCTCGTGGATTTTCCCATGATACTCATTCCTGCAATATCAAAGTGCTCTGTAGACATTTGTAATGTACTTTCAAAATCCTCTTCTCAAGTTAAAAAGTACTGCTTTGCCCATCTTATGAAAGAGAAAAGAATATAAAGATATTAATGTCAAAGTCATTTAGTATTGATAGGGGATTAACAGGAGCCACACAGAACCCAGCTAAGCATTTACAGCACGTTAGTATGATCCAAGCCAAACTTCTGATGGTCCCAGCTGTAGTTGCAAATGCCGTAGAGGAAGGACTACAACATCAGTAACCTGTAATAGAAGAGATTCAAGTGACTTGCCAAGCTCTAAGTAGGAATTCCACAGTAAATGCAGAAGAAATAGGTTTGAGTTTTTAGGGCTCTTTGCACTGTCTGAACAAGACTGTTCTTTCTTGACAGTCCATTTCTGGTTTGCTGCTCACTCTGCAGTAGATGAGAAAAGATTCCCAGCTGCTTCCACAGCCCTGACTTTCCCCAGCTTCACTAGGCACGAAATGAGACAGGAAATTTCCCTGCATTTGTCATTAAGGAGAGTTATCATGGCACAATAGGTCTGTGTGTAAGTCTGGTATTTTGTAGCTTTTGAGTGCTTAAGACTCCAGCCTTAATGGTTTCTTAGTGTAAATTTTAATTGTGCAATTTCTAGTTGCCCAACATGTTAAGAAAACACTGAAGTGTTGAGGCTGAAAGGGACCTCAGGAGGCCATCCAGAAATGCACCAAGCAGAATCACACAGATCCATACGTGGTCCCTCAGATGAGCTGCATCTTTTAGACCCAAAGCATCAGTAAACTTTAGCTTCAGGGTGTTTACTGATGCTCCTGTAAATGGCTTTAATGACCTCTGGTGTACACAAGCCCAGAAGGAAATTATGTTTTGTCAGTAATTTTCATAGATTATTTTCTGGCAGGAGCAAGAAAATACTTCAGAGCAGTCAATTTGGCTCCAGATAATGTTGAAAAAAACATGGGATTTTACCTCTTCTTTCTACATCTGTATCCATGATAGATACTAAGATCCTGCTCCTGAGCACAATTGCATTAGAACTTCTTGATAAACTGAAGATTTTGTCCCCAAATATGAACAAACCAAGACATTTTATGTTCCTCTCTTTCTTTACTGGAAGCTTAAAAATAAGAGGAAATTTGAAGCAGTTTCACATACCTGCAAGTTGCAGCCTGAAAGAGTTATAAACAAGTCAAAACTGAATCTTCTGATGAAAAATGCTGGGTGACCCTACCTTACAACTGTTTCTATGTGCCTCCTTGGATAATAATGATTGAAGTGAGCAGGAAAGCTAGAGCAAAGTAATTCTAAAAATCCTGTCCAGTACTTTTACAATAAAATGCCAACCTCCCTGTGCCAAGTGGCAGCTTTTCAGCTCCTGCTGACAGTGTCCCCGTGCAACTGTCTGCTATCAGTACGAAGATCCCCAGAATGTTAGAAATGTAAAGCCATACTAGGATAAATCATGCAAGCAATGTTGCATGCACAGCTTTATCACATAGAGGTGCCCATATATTTGTGCAAATGGTGCATTTAATGGCCAACTTAGTTGAGAAACTGTGCAGTTTTCAAGTTATCTGGAATGGCAATATGTTCATTCGAGAAGCCCGTTCTACAGAAACGAAATCTGTCTTGTGACAAATTCTGTGGCATCTGAGCCGTGGCATATATTTCAGTCCACATATGGACAGGATCAGGACACTGTTGTCTTGGGCAATTTTTTAGGCTACTGAGTAATAAATGCTATATTAAATAATTGGCCATGTGTTTTCAAGTACTTCTTTTCATGGCCATATAAGATGGACCAGAAAGAGGGTTCTGTGAAGCTTCACAGAAGCACTGAAAAAAGGATTTAGGCTGTAGAGTGAGGCTGAATTCTGGTGCTTTTTGTCTTCTGGGGAGTTTAGCGTGGAATATCAATATCAATACTTAGTGGAATATGTACATTAAAATCCTTCCTGTTCTTTAAGGTGTCATTTATCTTTCAGACAGTTGTTTCTCATTTTTCATGCTCAAAACGTCATTTCTAGACTAGTCCATATATTTCTCTGGGTGTAAGCACTGGCCCACGTGCCAAGCTGTGTCTCAGGACTCTTTGGCTCAGCCCAGTCAAAATGAATAGATGCTGCTGGTTCCAGTGTGGGCTGGTGGACAGCTAGGGCCATTATGCACCTGCCAGGACCTGAAAGGTGTCTGGCCAGCTCAGGACCCCGAGCACTGTAGTCAGTGAAAAGAATTAATCTGGTTTGAGGGCACCGTGAAGCCCCAGTGTCAGCCCTAAAGCTCTTTCTCCACGTGGAAGGATGTTGGGAGAACAGGCTGGTGATTTGGCTGCCAACAGTGACATGTCCCACAGAGGGGTTGTGTCACTGTGGGGCGTCTCTGTGGTGTACAGGGCATTTCTCCCACTGAGGGAAAGAGCCTGGCATTTTTTGGCTGCACTTAAGACATATGCAACTGCTAAAGCACTGTCCAAAGATGCTACTCTAGTTTAAAATCTGCCATGTGGGGATAAGCATGTCTGAGTTCTGACAGAGAGGTGAATATTCTCCTTTGGTTAAAAAAAATCCCTGTTTTCCATCCCTTTCATTTTGACATGATTTATGATATTTTAAGGTGATCTGTGTCTTGGAATTTACCATTTTACCTCTGTTTGCCTCTTTAATGTCAGATTCTGAATGTGCACACAGTTGTTTCCATAGTTGCAGAGTCCAAATTTATCAGAAATATTTTTAAAAATAACACTTCACAAATTCTCATTAATATTGCTTTAATTCTTTCTGAAAAAAATGGAGTAGATCTGGATATCCATTTGCTTTTAAATGATTATGATTTTTTTCCTCTAAGCAAGAGAAACTTCCCACTGTGTCACTGCCACAGAATGAGGGCGGGAAGAAAATAGAAATGACATATTTTACAAGTGGATTTTGTACCAACTTCACCTGTAGAGCTGTCACACTTCGAAATGTTGACTCAAGTTACTTAAAATAAATAAATAAATAAAAAAATTGTAGTCTAGACAGAAATTCAAATCCTTCAAAAACATGATTTACTAATGTTTCTAGCAGACAGGAAAAGGAACTGACCTACATGTGCATCCATGGACTGGGTAGAACAGAACCAGTAACTTTAATATGCAGGGAAGCTGTAAAAGTGTGTGAAAATGCAGCATTTGCTATAAATGCCATCAGTCCAGTGTAATTTTTTCATAGAGAAATATAGTAAGGAAAATTTCCTCATTTTACGTGGGTCACAGCAAGCGTGTTAAGATATTTTCATCTCTGCCAGCAGAGGCTTTCAGCAAGGAATGCCAAAAATAACCACTGCAGTCGCATTTTTTAAATATGCGCTTTGTTGCTGATTGCACTTTAAAATCCTCAGTAAAAATACTGTTGGCTAGAAATGTATTTAAACACCTGGCATAAACAACACCTTTAAGTTAATTTGTGATGGCACTGCATTCCAGCAAGGATAGGAGCTCCACATAGTCCTACAGGCATGTGGGGTCAAGTAATAAGCATGTCTTAATTAGAAAGGTGGGAACTTTAAGAATAGAGAATTGACATAACATTTTGTTTGTTTTGCATCAAAAAAAGAACAAAATGTTACTGTGTATTGAAGGGAAAGAAATGATGCAGAACAGACTGATTTGCTTCAGCTGTTTTTTCACAAAAATTAATTATTAGGTAAGCTGTAAAAGTGGAGAAGGAGAAAGAATGCCCAAGGGTGGCTGTTGTTTAGGGGGTTCTGTAATGAAATTCCTTGCAAGTTTAGGATTCTTGTGATTTGGGATATATTCCCTCCTCTGTCTGGTTGGACTGAACCCACAGTTTCCATTTTCCAGTCTAATGCACAAACTGTCAAGCTCCAAAAAGGGAACACGGATCAGGCAGGTTTCCCTGACTTCCTCACTGCCATTCTTTCCAGTTGGATAGAACAGTGATATTCCTGGAAAGTGAGATGGGAATGCAGGCAGTCTCTCTTCTCAGAGATTATTCTTGCCACCAAGGCTAGTCCTTCTCTATCTCTGAATGGCACAAGGGTTTTTATTCCAAGTGTACAGTGGGAAGGATCAGGGATGCTTGCACCTGTAGTGGCCTCTGGTCTGCACTCAATTCCTATTGTGGACAATTCCTATTGTGATCTTGTGCCAGAATTCAGGAGCTGAAATTGTAAACTTGTGGTTCCCACACTGGCAGGAGGTTTTAATGGGAATTCTGTTGGGTGTGCTGTGGTGGGTCTCCCTCTGTTGCTTTTTTTAGAACTGTTCCATTTTAAGCCAAATACTTCAGTGATTACTGAGAGTGACACGGCCGCTCAGCACTGAGGCACTCACTCCAGAAGTGGGATATTTCATTTCTAGTCACTATGATGGAAAGTTCTGGTCTACTCCATTTTCAGGAGCTAGAATTAAAGCAAGGTCACTGAGTTCAGTGGGAGAATATATGAACTTAGTCCTCTTGCATTAGATACAGCCTCAGATTTTAGTTAGCTACACGATTTTCAAATCCTGTTAATCATTATCATGGTTTTACTGTATATTGCAACTTGCTATCCTGCCTCTTTTATAAATTCTTACTTAGAAGGAAAATTCTGCTAAGACCAATTGGAAGAAGTTCCTTCTGATTACTGGGAGTCAGTATTTAAATAAATGTAGTCTGCATTTAAATTACCACGACTTTTCAAAACATTTAAGTCCTCTGAAATGATGAGTATATAACTAAATAATGACATGTTGAATTCCCTCCATATCTGCCAGTGTATATTTACCAGTAAAAGAATCTAGTCCAAATAAAGACAGAAAATTGAATTCAGCAATTAGTCAGATCAGAATTGTTTTTCAGCATATAGGTGTGCAGCTGCAAAGGATGAAATGGCACAGGGGCAAGTGAGAGGCTTTATTAAATTGTGCTAGCCAGCTTAATATTTTAAATCTAGTTTGTCTTAGCTGGCAGAAATTAAATGCATCATGTGACAAAAGAAATTATTTTAATCTGATCTACTAATTCGTGTAACCTTTAAAACTCTACCTATCCTCACAAAAAATGTTTGCTTTAATTATGTTTAGTACTTTTTCACCAGAGGAAGTTTGAATTGCTCAAAGCTGTTCTTCACTATATTCCTGGCAGTGAAAGTGGCATCTCCAGTGCTTCCTTCCTGGCTGAGGCCATCACATGGCAGAGCCATAACAACTGTGTATTTTTTGTTGCAGAGAAGAAAAAGAACCCAAAATTTTCCTGTTTTATTTTTAAACTTGTTGGTCTAGTGGGGCCAGTGCTTGATATTGTAGATTTCAAGGCTTTTGTGGTTCTGTTCGTGCTGCTTGGTCTCTGCTTCCTCTGCTGAGAGAATGAAGGGGCAGCGAAAGGGAAACGCTGTCTATAGACCTGAAACTATACATTTGTGTTGGTAGACTGTTAATTTTGTCATGGATATGAAGCATGTAGCTTTTAGGAACACATGGAATTGTCTAAGAGTCACACTAAAATTACAAACACAAATAGACTGGGGAAAATGCCTTTATTTTTATTTCTCTTTTTTTCTTCACTGTATGGATTGAGGCTAGGACATGAGACAGGCAGAAGGGAGGGGGCAGAAAGAAGAAACAGAAACAATTGCAAGCACAAAATGTTACGTTGCTTTGTGTTTTGGTATGTTACTGCTCTTCTATGTTCCGAAAGGCTCTCAAGACTAATTGGTTTCATTGTCATTTTATTTATATATACATATATACACATTCATATGGGGCTTAACTAGTAACCTGTAACTATGGGAATGGAGGCTGCCAGCACACCTGTGACGACACAGATACTGGGCCTGTGTGTGGTTGTCACCAGAAGTATGCCCTGCACTCAGATGGCCGAACCTGCATCGGTGAGTACTTCTCTGCAGTTTGATTTTGGGTTGCTCGGGATCTCTGTGCCGTGTGTGCAGTGTGTGTGTGTCCCACAGGGGTTCTGCGCTGACAGAAGGGTGCTCCAGCAGCTCCTGGCTCAGCCAGGCACACAGAGAAGCGTTTGTGCGTGTTGTCAAAATGTTTTTGTTGATGAAGTATCCCTTTGTTACCCGCTCTGTAACTTGTGTTTCTGTCCGTAACTGTTTTTGGAGTTAAAAAGGTGTAGGACGTTCATGGTTTTGAATCAAAGTTCAGCTCTTCGGTTTATGTTTGTTAGTCAAAAGTTCCTTGCTTGAGCAAGGTTAGAACAATTACCTCCCTTTCTGAGCTGTTACCAGGGAAAAGGGAGTCATCATTATGTGCTTTCTTCCCTGGTGTATGTTTCATGATTCTAAAAACTACAGCACGTGTAGTGACTAAGCTTTCATTCAGGATATCAGTAGGAAAAAGACTGTCATCTTGGCAGATGCTTTGCAAATATTTGTGACTATAAAATGTATAATTTGCTTAACACAATTTCTTTCCATTCCACTAAAAAAAAAATAAAAATAAATTAAAAAGTGCATTTTTGCATAGTGCAAGTTAACGTTTGAAAATTCTTACTCACAGATCAGAACGTGAAATCCATAATGGTTTTCATTGGCATTGCGGACATGTTGACTTTTTTTTGTTTGTATAATTTCAAGTTCCTACAAATTCTTAATCATTTCCCGAGGTTAAAAAAACACAGACATATATTTATCATATTTTTCTCTCCTATACTGCAAGACAGAGCATTTGAAACCCATGGAAATCTGTCCGTTTCCTTTAGCCAGCCTGTCTTGGTCAGACCCATGGCATAAAGCTCTGTGGCTGCCCAGAGCTCATTTCTGAGGGGTTTAATTGCACAAATTGTGGGGTAGGGTGAGGTTTATGCTGGCAGAGGTAAAGCTGAACAGGGCTCAGGGCTGGGCTCTGCCTTTTTGTCTGCACAAGGTGTGTCTGAGTGCAGGGGATCTCTCAGCAAGTGCCTCTGACAACAGGGAGGGCTCCATCCTACAATCCCTGTCCTGTGGCAGTTCCAGATGGGGAGAACTTGTAAGAGTGAGAGCCTTGAGAGCAGGTTTTATTCAATGGATAATTGATCTTCGATTTATTATTGTTGGCTAATATCCTTGGATTGATGTTTCATTTTGTCCAGCATGTAAAAAATGATTTTAAAAGCTGTGTACATTGCATCTATTTTTTTTTTTTACTTTTTTTTTCCCATTTTTGTATTGTAATACATACAACTTCTTGTTACATTCCTTGGTCTTGTGATGTAAGTCACATATTACTGCCTGTGCTGATTTTCTTCCCTCTAAAATAGTTCTTTCTCTTAGAACACTTCTAATTTTTTATTTATTTTTTACATTTTTATTCCTGCTTTCTGGTGATGGTTCCTGATTGCCTGTCTTGTCTGATAACTGACGTTTATTAATTATTTACAGAGAAAAAAAAAACAAACAAACTCAAACAAAAGCCTCTATTGCAGCCTGATCCCATCTAGAACTTGTTAAAAACAAAACAAAACAACTTCTTGTTACCACTCAACCATGTAGAGTTGCCACAAACAAAACCTGCCAGCCTCCTCCTCCTCCTCACTTCAGTGATTCCAGTGTTTGCTGTCTTCAGTGGTGTATATATTCCAGGCATCACTGCAAGAATGCAAACTTCTGCAATGCCAGATAAATACTTGTTGACCCTTTGTCTAACATATTTTGTCTTCGTTCGCTTGTCTTAACCTTTTATTTTTTTTTTATGTTTGCTGCATGTGAAAGTCCCCACTTGCATTTTCGTTTTTTTGTTTTCCTAATGAGCATCTCCCTTTTCCTACAAATCATTTCATTTACCCAGCTGCTGCTTCTCCATTGCTCTCCTGTATCAGAAATCTTTAGTTTTATTTCACCTACTGATCACCTCTTCCCGCACTTGTGACTGTTTCTGTGTATTTCTAATGAAGCATAACCAAAGTCCTCATTATGTATGAAACTCTTCCATGTAGGATGTCAGAGACTACCTTGTAAAGAGACCTCTGATGACATCCTGCTCGCTGCATGCTCATTAAACTACTAAACCCTGTTCTTGCAACATCTTTCCTAGCGTTGAATGTTTAGCTAGTAGTGTTTCATAGACAAGCAGGCAACCAGCACTGCCCAAATTGATCTTTTTTTGTGTTTGTTTGGTTTGTTGTTTGTTTATTTTTGTTGTTGTTGTTGTTGTTGTTTAATTTGCATGCTGTTGTTTCGTTTCTCAGTGTGTCGATGTGTCCAAGGCTGTGGTGCACCCGTGCCCATCCATCACCGGACTCTTCTCGCTCTCTCTGTCTGTCAGTCTTCTTCTGCTTGCCACCTTCAGATCCTGGTGCCCCCATTAGCCTAGTTTGTCTTCAGTAGTTTGTTTAACTAGCCTTCCTGAATTTTACTTTTCGTCATTAACACCTCTCTGGGGCACCCATGTTAGCTGTCTCATTCTCCAGTAGAAATCCAGCTTCTTCTGTGTGGTTAATTACTTCTGAGTTGACCATTCTTCCTTCTCACCCTCTTTTCCTCCTCCTTTCCCTAAACTCCCTTTTAATTTTTTCCTGGGTTCTCAAAGGGAATTAACTCTCTCTAACGGGGGTTTAGTGCTTTCATGCCTTGCTTCTTGGCTTTGGCTGTGCCATGCCAAGAAACTGTCTTAGGCAGCGGAAAATTGGGCTTGTGATTAACCAACTGCTCCATGTTTGTCCCTTACTTGTGTTTTAGAGAAGGATGAGGCTGCAATTGAGAGTTCTGAGTACAATGCCACGTCAGTAGCTGATGTGGACAAGCGGGTGAAACGGCGGCTACTTATGGGTAACACTTTTCTTCCACTTCCTTTGTTGTGCTCTCACTTTTGTCTGTATGTATGTGGGGGGAGGTTCTCTTTTGGTCTCGTTTGGTTTTGGTCGCCTTTGGTTTTGGTTTGACCTGTGGTTTTTCTTTTTTTTTTAACCTGACTTCATCTGTGTGGAAAGGTCACCAATTTTGTTAAGTTCTCATCTGTTGTACAACTTCATTCCTTGTTTTTAAACTTTTTTTTTCCCTGATGCTGCAGCTTTAATGTTCAATTTTCTGTGCATAGAAAGAAGCTTTTGCCATTAACCTTACTTAGCTTATGCAAGCTACTTTTTACATGTGATTTGTGTGTTTGTGTGTATGTGTTGCTGTGGAATTCCTGAAAAAATCTCCTGTTGCAGACCTGCCTATTGACTTAAAAGTGGATGATGATGAGGATGATGATGACGATATAAACTAATGTTCTATTACATCCGTGGTGTTAAATGAACAAGTGTATTTGCCTAATTAAAATTTCCTGTTCTTGTGATTGAAATGTAAATATTATGACTGGAAATTCATTGATTTCCTTTGTGCAGCTATTTTAGTAACCACTGAAAGGTCTTTTCCTCGTGACCAGTGAGCTTCTGCACATTCTTCTTTCTGAGGCATGGCTTGATTCTCTGTGTTGTTGGAGCCTGAAAGTGGAAGAGAGTAGGGAGTGCACTGAACAGTGAAGATAATTCTTTAGCTTCTGCTCTCAGTTAACCCATTGCACACCCTCGTGCTGGTCTCCTTCGCTTTACACTTCTGGTTGTTAGTGGGAACAGCCTTTTGAGAGTGGAAAGGGTTGAGAGGCTGGGCCTCTGCCAGACTTTGCATGAGACAAAGGGCACAGAGTAGCACAGGCTGCTGAATGATGCTTGGAGGTTTTCAGGTGGTTTATTTCTCTCTATTTTCCACTCTCATGCCCTACTTGTCTCATAAAATTACTCCCACTAGGTTTTGAACAGAGTGACCATTGGTGGGATGTGCCCAATGGACCCACTTACGAGACAGGGATTCATCACCACAGAGGAGATTCTAGCAGGACAAAATTCTACTCTCTTCCCTCAGGGTTACTATTTCTTTCCTTAAAACCACTGAGTCCTTTGCAGACTGTCCTGCTAGCCTTGGGAAAGCTCAGCTCTGCCTGTGAGCATCCATACCTATCTGGAGTGACCACCTGGAGGAGACCAAAGCCTCGCTTTGAATATTTAGTCGATTGCTGGGCTAACAGTTGCAGTAGGTGGAAATATTTATAAAGTTTCCATATCGTTTGTATCTTGTCATCCATGACAAATAATCCATTGACCCAGAGGCCAGCATGCAACCACTGTGCAGGAAATGGCATAGTGTTATGAATCTGTGAGGGTATTAGGTGACAAGATTGGGATAAAATATCTTCCTTTGTGTGAAAACCTGGCCATACGTCCCTTTATTTTTAGATTATCCATGGTTGTTAATTTTCAGTCAGTTTACAGACCTAGCAAGTGACCCATATAGTTTTATTTTTTAATGATATACAATTTCAAATAATTTAACCTAACAAAAGCTATGAGGCAGCTCATCTTGCTTTATAAATGTCCCATTAACACTTTTAGCTCTAATTTCAATAAGACCCATAGTCTCACAAGAAGTCAGGAAAATAAATGTGCCAAAAGGCCTCTAGACCACTGAAAAATGCAACCCTCTGGGTCTCAATGGTGGGTTTGCCCAGCCACAAATAGCATATACAGTAATCTCTAGAGGTACTGAGCAACACAGTGCGCTGTGTGGATGTTTCACCCTCCAAAAAAAATAAATATCCGACCTGAAAATAAGCTGACACTGCTTCCGAGAATCCAGGCAAATAGCATTAAAAAGTTCAGCATTAAAGAGATTAGTAACAGCTTTAATTACACCAGGTCTGCAAGTTCCAAGTTGAACACAGACTCCAGAAATAAGCTTAAGAAGGTAGTTTAAAATCCAGTTTGCAAAATACATTGTTGAACTCTTCAGTACCTCCTGTATTGGCTGGTATCTGCTGAGAGTTTCTGGACATGCTGTCTTTAAACCACTGATTCCTTACAAAAACATTAACTAGAGAGGAAAAGAAATTTAATTACTGAGTGAGATACGAGCAGGTGGCTTAATATTTAGGGACTTTTCTATTTGTTTGTTTCTGCTGATTGCTGATACTCAGAATTATTTTTTAATGCAGTCTTACTCATTTCCAAAGTGTAGTGGCATTTCCATGAAATTCCTTCAGATGTTTTCTAAACAGCTGTTTTAGAAAGTACTGGAAGGCTCCCCAGGAAACATTTTTCCCAGTTTTTCTACATGGACTGTGATTTTTGACCCTCCTGCAGGCAGTCTTGGGAGAGTAGGAAAACTAGACGACTTTATGTAATTTTAGTAATCTGATGAAAGGTGCTTTTAGTTGTAAGTCCTGAGATGAAAATTGTTAGTCCCCTGTCATTTGCAGCATGCTATCAAAATGACTATGATCAGTATAACCCTTTATGCCAGCCAAGGCTCAGAATAAGCTTGACAAAATTGCTTTAGAACAGTGTTGCTGTCAGAAAAGGCTGCCTATAGCAGTCATTTTGCTACACCGAGACTGGCCTCGTCTGTGTCTCAGACTGGCTGTTACTGGGGCCTGTGTCTGAGTCGTGCTGTAGTCCTGTGACTTGTAGCTAAATCTTAAAGAGATAAAACTAGATAAATACACAATTTTCCTTCCTGTTAGATGCATTCTTATCTAGATCTTGCGAGGCAGATGAGAAACTGGTCTTCTCTGATGACCCACAGGAAACTTCCCTTTAGAACTGTCTAAAGATGCCTAGGAATTTTCATCCAACTTTTTTGTAATGTTTGGACAGACCCTGAGGGCTTCTAGTTGTCACTTATTTCCCCGGATCAGACAAAAGCACTTGGATTCAGAGTCAAGAGTGCTCCCATGACAGAGATGGCATTGAAAGGCTGTTGTCTGGTCAGTGAATGTTCATACAGCTCATTTCCCTCTTCTTCACTTCCCCTTGGCCATCGCCATCACGGAGTGGAGGCAGCGCAGCCTTTGTTGTACTCCAGGGGATCTCCTGGAGAGGTTCTGCCTTGGTTCTGTGGTGGCTGCTGCAAAGTGGACCCTGAGCCATGAGCATTCCATAGACGAGGAAGGACCTTGATCCTGCAGAGGTGCACAGCTCCAGTACCAGCTGCAAGAGCTGCACCATCGTCTCTAAGGCACATTACATGCCCCGTGTTGCAGAACACGTTGCACCTCCTGCAAAGCAGAAAAGCACAATCAATGTCTTCAGGTCCTCTTAAGCATCTGGTATGGTTCATCTTGCAGTTAGTTGTGCACAGCCTTCAGCTCTTAAAATTTTGTTCAAATCTGTTTTGTATGGTGTAGCAATTTTGTTTTGAAAATATTTTGTGCGTTTCTTAGGAGCATCACAGAGACCTTCTCCATTGTCCTTTACCTTCTTTTCTTTGCAAACCCATTTGTCATGGCTGGTTTTCTTGTCATAGCATCATGGCATGAGTCTGCCCTACCTGGTTAGAGGAGTGGATTGGTGCATTTCACATATTTTTCAGGCTAAATCCAGAATGGGTGTGAATCACAGTACAATCTGCCCTGCCTGCTGGTCTGAGAGCCATTCCAGTATGGGTACACAAATTTTGAAGCACCAAATTTCTGGTTAACCCTACTGAAACACTTGTCTTCAAAATATTTTGTCCAGTGTCACATCTTCAGCAATGGAAGTTGCTTTTATTCATGTTTCCATATCTCTTTTTGCTTTTAAAGCCCTGGATAGAATTCATTAATAAGTCTAATTAATTAATTAATTAAAATCAAATTCATTAATAAGTCAAACAGCCCCGTCACAGTCTACAACTGTAAAAATAAATCATCCAGCAGCCTAGCACTTTAACATTAAATAAATTGTAAATAATCAATGAGCTTAACATTTTCCTTGGCCACTGTCTTTCACTCAAAAAGGCTGCAAAGTTTTTATAGAGCAATTGTCTGTTGATATCCTGAAGCTTTCTTTTAGAAACCTTTCAGAAACCTTCTTTTAGAACTTGATATTCTAGTCACAGAAACAGAATTCATAACGTCAATTATGCCATCGGGCTCCCTCATTACAAATAAGTAAAGTGCTTACAAAGACATGACAGGCTGCTGGAAACTTCCTCTTTGAGGAACCAGAACTGAAGAACTGTCTGAAATTTAGACTCAAGGAGTCCTCCTCTAGTAGTCAGAGATAATGCTTTGCTCTTTGGCTGCTCTTTACATCAACTCTTTGAACCAAGTAATTTTATGAAGTATTTTTTTAATATTTCCTTTTAAAATGCAGTTACTTGCTACATTGCCATCATCCCAGGCCTTATTAGACTACATGAGTTTGTAAAGTGTTTTAGCAACACAACCATGACTTTTTGTGCAGGCTGTTTGTTAGGTCCTGTCCTCTGGTCAGCTCTTCTTGAAGGGGCAGACCTGACTCATTTCTCACTATGTTCCATTTTCCTTCCTCTACCCTTTAGCAGTCAATGGGTCAGGTTCATTTAGGCTTGGCATGAGGTGACTTCAGAACAACTGCCAACACAATGCATCTTCCTCACCTTCACTCCTTTTTCCAGTCTTCCCCAAGATCACTATTGTAAGACCTCACTTTGACCATAAAATTTTCTTGCACTGGTCCTAGAAGATAAAAATTTGGTTCTTTCTTGTCACAAGATGAGGGGTATACAAAGTACTTTTGAGTGTAGCGAAGAGCAACAGGACAATGAGCCCACCCTGGAGTTGAGGAATCGTAGTAATTTCCCTTGCATGCTTAAGGGATGCAAAATGGTAAGGGACTCAAAACACCATTGATAGAGATGTCTTCAGAAATCCAAACTCTGCACAGAAATTCACTCCTTCACAAGACATATTCAGCTAATTTTGTGTCAGGTCAGCAGAGGATTTTGCCATTGGACACTGACTTCTTCGGTCATCAGTAAGATTATTTGCTACCCACCCAAAGAGAGTGATGCAATTCACTTCCCTGGAAGCTGGTTCCTAAGAACCCTCCAAAGTATTCTACTGTCACCTGAAATGCTGGTATAAGCTGTAAAGTGTTTCAGAACTGTGCTGGTCTTTGTTATTTTTCAATTTTACTTCTGCCTAGATTGCTTCTGTGGTGCCATTTGGAAACCAACAAGGGCTGGCTTTGCCAGGCTGGGATATATGTGCACCTGTATTACATTTCATCCTTTTTCCCAGGAGTTTCCTAGGACTTGTTCATAGGCAGGGCTGTGGTCTGGCTGTATTCCTGGCACCTAGCCAGCAAATAAGGTAGTATTTTCACTAGTTCTGTGTTTTCCCTTGTTGTGGCAAGAATCATTTGACTTCTGTAGATGTTTCCTCTTCCATTATCTTACCAGTGGCTTTCCAGCCGTTTATAATGAGTACTCAAGCTACCTGCCTGGAAAGGTGAGTGTGGAAAGGTGACTATTCCCCCTGCACAGCAATAACTAGAGATGTGAGCTGTGGAAATTGCAATTTGTGCATTTCTGCCATGGATTAGTACATGACAGAGAATATCCTCCCTGCATGTTATGTGTGGCAGAACCATCTCTTTGTTTGCCTTTGCTTGCTGTGGAGATTGTACTTCCCCACCAGCTCAACTCCAAGGATCCCAAACATTGCAGTAAACAGCCAAAGCCAGCTCGGAATAATAGATCACAAGTGCAAGTCCTGCTCTGGCCACTTTAATGACGTGCCAGTAGTCCCTTCTCTGTGTGCTGGTCAGCTCTTTCATCCAATCTTGTGCCTCCTGAAAGTCCCAGGAAATATCAGCCAAGGTAACTGTGTTTATCCTGTCCTGGCCAAAGCAGTTCAGGTTTCATATCTTTAGCCCAGTACCTACAATGGATTTTAATGAGCTGCTCACCATATTAAATAAAAAATCACACAACTTGAGCTTGTGACCATGACTTACAGCATTTGTAGCAAAGGCAAGCATTTCAATATCTGTTACATCCAAAAAAAAGGTAGAGAGATTTACAAATTTACAGCTTGGGTTTACCCATTTGAACCAAAAGCGATACTCAACATCATGTGCCTTGAGTCATCTGAGTTTAATAGTCAGTTCTATGGCATCTTTTCTTAACCCCCAGTTATCTAAGGATTAGGCTGCCCTATTCATCCTGAACATCAGGCATGCTTTGACTGACTTGTCTGGAGCACCTGGCAAATAAAAAAACCTTCTAATTTCTTTAGTGTGCTTCTTTTTACTTCCACCTCTCTGTATGACACACAGGACTCTCTTTGAATCACTGTTTTCTCTTCAGGAGAGACATTCAGCTTTTTCTTGATTACAGGAAAATGGAGTCCACGTAGTTAACTACAATTACCAGAGTCTCATCATTAAATTTCTTTTCTCCTGCTTGATATACTGTTTTAAATGACAGTATATCAATATGAAAATTTTCCTTCTGTAGTCTTTCAGCATCCAAATATCTCTCTGCTGGTGACTCAGTGTGAATAACTTATCCAAAATCAAACATCTCTCTTGAAATACTGTATAAACCACACAGTGACAGTGTAGATCATATGGAAATCCACCATTTTTCTGGATTTAGGACTCCATGGTAGAGCCATATTTAGATTCTTTGGAGATCAGGAAAAGGAGCTGTAGAACAATAGAATGTACTGAAGCCATGCATTCTTAACCTAAAAGAATCTTGTCATCTGATGAGAGTTTTCTGTCTAAAGCCTTTTTTCTTGAAAGTAGGTTTTGTGGGGAAGCTGCTTTTCACAGTGCTGCAGCCTGGAATGATTTTCAGAAACAGGGAGACAGAATGTGCACAGACAGAACGTGCTTGTTTGAATATTCATCTGAAATGTGAGGAAATGATTCTAAAGACCCTTGCACAGTGCATTGCTGCCCCTGTTCAAGGGAAATGTTGGTCTGTAAAGTCAGACTAACTCATTATGGCCTCATGTATATGTTCCATCCTTGGGGCCACTATTGGTAATCAATAACCTGATAAGGGCTAGGGATTTTTCATTTTCTGTAAACATAAAAGCATAGAAAATGTGACCTGGGTTTCTAACACGCAATTTACTGCCTAAACTACCAAACACTGGAGGAAAGAGTGTACGAGCTCTGGTTTGCCATCAGAAAATTTCCAAAAGTCTTACATTGTTTCATTCCGACGTGAATTAAAAATGGATTATGCAGACTTTATTTTTGTCCTCCTTCAAAATAGAATGAGCGTGATACTACTCCCAGGTTTCTGTCTCAAAAGCAGGATGGTGGACAAGCTAGTGTTTGTTTTCAAGTGTTCTTTCAAAGCAGTTAACTTCTATCACTGTTACAGCCAACCAAGGGTCACTTAAAGCCAAGAGCACCTTTCCAGTGTGTACTTCAGTACCTAGCTTTGTTGGACTGCCTCCTAGAACTCTTTCCAGCTACTTAAAATATGTCTTTATTTTTGTGAATGGCTTTTACCCAGCTTAGAATTGCTCGCTGTCAGAAAACCAAGCGTGTGGCTCCGTATGCATCATAATCCTTTTGTGCTTTAATCAGTGAAGAATTGCAAACATTTCATTAGCAAGCATATTGCTGGGAGGTTCTGCAATTCAGTTACTGCCTGTGAAACCAAGACCTCGCTTTAACTCCTTCTGTCAGTTCGACTTTGCTGTATGAAATCATAGCAAACAGGGGGAAGGAATCCCTGAGGTCATTCATGCATTCTCTGTCTCCCAAGGGCAGATCTTTTCATCTTGAGTTACCGTCACTTTTTATTCATTGAGTTTGTGAATGGTGTGCTATTTCCTGTAAAAATCCCTTTTCTTCATTTCTTTGCTGGTGATAAAGACTCTGACCTTATCCAGCATTCCTGGCAATACCATCCATTGTTTTGCTTTCCTTTTTTTGAAATTGAAAGATTTACCCAAGGTCAGGAGATAATGCTCCTTCTCGATGTTGTGAGAATTTCAGTTTTTCTTAAATGCAGCTTCTCTATCTGAAGAGAGCACCACAGCTACAAGTGTTAATTTTAAGAACCAGGCTGGACTCATAGGATGCTTATAGAACACCTCATCTAATCTATCCAGTGACATTCCCTAAATATGTAGTGTTCTCTGCAGAGAAATCAACCTCTTTTTTTTAACTGAGAGCTGCAGGGTTCATGATTCAGTGTAAGATTCACCTAGTTGTTTCTTCACACATTCCCTATGTGGCAGGGCAGAATTCTCATCCTATTTTCATGCAAATAAAATTCTACCAATCATGAAATTGCAAGGAAATGAGGAGACAAGCATAACGAAGTGAAGAATTCCACATCCTGCAAGTTACCCTTTCTGCCTTACCTTTTTCATTCCCTGAATATGAAGCTCTTTCAGTTTCTCCTTCATCTGTTCACAGCTATTTGTTTCTTTCATTATACTCTTGTGAATGCTCTTTCTCCATCCTTTCAGCATCACAGAGCATGATTTGCATGAGAATAGCATAGTTCTCCCTTAACTGAAAATTGAAATATTTTGTGTGTTTAGTTTCTTCTTGTGCTCGTTGTCCTTTGCGTCCCTCCCCATACCCTGATCTCCTGCCACATAGCACGTGTACCTCATGTACTGCTACGTTCAGTAAAATTCTTTTTATGGATGGCAACAGCAGTCTCTTCATCTGTTCTCTGTCTCATGGTTTTCTTACTCATACTGCATATTCCCTCGTACATAAAGGCAAGCTCATGTTCTAATCCACAGAATTTTTACTTTTTTTTTAATGGCCTTTCCTGAGTTAAGTTTGAATCTCTTCCAAGTTTCAGGCTTTCAGGATTTGTGCATTTCTCATCAGAATTTGCAGGGGATCTTCAGTGTGGTTTTTTCAATTCAGTTAGATAGCCCTTGTTCTTAGGCACGGTCATGTGCTTCACCTACCACTAGTGGTTAAAATTATTTCTGGGTTCTCTAGATAAAAGTTAGGAGGAAGAGAAAGAACCCCAGCGTGTCTGGAATTCAGAGAGAGCTCTCTTTGGTGGAGATTGTGCAGTGGCATCAACATGAAGGAAACAGATGAGATGTCTGCACAGGCAGCCTTTGAGGCAGATGGAGCAAAGTGCTTTTTCAGGTGTGAGAGGAGGGGAGGTACAAATTAAGGACTAATTTTACTCCAGACACTTTGTATTAAACTAAATGAATTCAACATTCTTTAAGGGGAGGGAGCCAGTGCCACTCAGCTGAGCAGGATCTTGCCCTCTCTGCTCTAATAGCTGACCATCATCACTTTTTCAAAACTGCAACATGGTTGGCACAGTGGAGTCCTGGTGTTTGTCCCTATGAGGGCCCCAAAACACTACAGTGATGCAAGGAATCGTAACAGACAATAGCAATTAATGGTTTCAGATTAGACCTTCTCAAAATTCTCAAAGCCATATGTTTGGCTATCTTCAACAGATGTCCTTAATCTTTTCTCAGTTGTTCGAAGTTGGTGTTTCAGTGTGAATTAAATACAGGGAAATCAACACATTTTTATGTGCTTAGGTTAGGGAAACAGGTTATCTCTTGATTCAGAGACAGTAGCAGTTTGCAACAGCTTTAGTGACAGCACATCTGCTGGGAAACAGATATTGGGAGTAGTTTACCCTTTTTGCCACTCCAGTTGCCAGGAATTATTACTTCAGAGGAACCTTTTTAGGGGAAAAATGGTCTAATTAATCCATATGCCTCCTTGTTGCACTGGCTAAAACCAAAGTGAGGGCACTAAAGCTGCCATCCTGTATGCACCATTTAGCTTTAGTTGCGTGAAGATCAACTGGTTTATGTGTCTGACCCCTGAATTTAAGACAGTTATTCTGAGCATAAGATGCCGCATTCAGATCTTGTGCAAAAATTCAGGCCAGGTGTAGAAGTAGGTCCAATTACAATCTGAGTACAGTTACTCATAACTTTGCTTGGACTATGATTTACTCGATTGGATGTGATGGCTTCTCTAAATTCTGAGCTCCAGGCTACTCCATCAAGAATTGCTCTTGTCCAGCATGAATGTTGACTCAGAATAAGCTCAGAATAATATGGCACAGAGTTTGAGAGCAAAGCCCAGTCATCCTGTTTCTGCTGACCCCAAGGAACTTTAGTCCACTGCAAATGAATTCCAAATAAAGGCAGTTTGAATTGCTAGTTTTCTTTAACTTGCCCTTTGGTTAGTGTTATCATTTGGGCAATCACAGGAACTGGGTGGTGGAAAAAAGCATTTTTCCACTTTTAATCTTCCTTTCGGCTGTACTTACTGCTTGCCATGTCAACTGAACAGTTTTTAGAAATCTGGCAAACTTGGAGAATACTTTTTGTGTTGGGAGCCTGCTATGTCTTTTATCTACAGCCTACCAGTTGCTGGAAAAAATCCTTTTCCTCTGCACAAGGCCTTAAGGCAGGGGGTCAGTCCAGCCTCCCTCTCTGATTCAGAGGAAATGGCAATCATAAGCCCTACAGAACAGTCATTTAATTTAGTCCAAGAGCAAATTTTCCTGAGCAAGAAAGTGCCATTCAGTGTCCTTCACTGTCCCTCTCATGCTTTTCCTAAGAGACAGATGCTGCAAGGCTGCCTTGAATGTAGGTGATGACTTTAGTGGCTTCCCTCTTCCATTTTCTCTTGGTTTACATAGTTCTCTTGTATTCACTACAGCTGGGTTTTTGTCTTCTGCTAAGAGTTCTTTGCATGTTTTGCACACATTCTTGAGAGCAGCTCTTCCATTTTCAGTTGTTATCCACTCTTTCCAGTCATTGTGTTATGGTCAGGAGCCTGGAAACAAATAGCATTTTTCTGGATCCTAACTTCTCCCCGTCTCTAAGAAAGCACCTTGGTGCTAGATCCCCCTCCTCCTGCTTTTAGTGGTGGATTTATCAAAGATTATAGAGAGTGACCTAGTTAAGACACTGATTACTGCATGATCCTCAGATGTATCTCTTGTATCTAGATGTGTCTAGACTATCTTGCTAGTCTCAAGGACCTACGTGATTTTGTTCTGCTTTGCACCATATTTCAGTTCCTATAAAACTGGTTTGGATCTGATTTTGACCAATATCCTCAAAATCATGTCATGTTCTTTCAATCATGAGATAAATTGAAGTCACAAAAATTGGCTTTATAAAATAAATGGCTATTTAAGAAAACCCCCAACAAACAGATTTTTATTAGAAGCTTGCATTTTAAATTGTTATATTTACTTGTTTCATAGAAGAAGCTGAAAATCAGGCTTTCAGAA
Source organism: Cyanoderma ruficeps (assembly GCA_008694505.1). Classification (NCBI taxonomy): domain Eukaryota; kingdom Metazoa; phylum Chordata; class Aves; order Passeriformes; family Timaliidae; genus Cyanoderma; species Cyanoderma ruficeps. The sequence continues at coordinate 507,267 of VZDJ01000015.1, forward strand.
ATATTCTCAAACCATGAGATATGTTCAGAGTTTCAGGCATTTAATAGTATTTAGAGCCAAATAAATCCTGTCTAGTGTGACTCTTCTTTTTAAGAAAGTTACCTGTTGCCACCTGGTAAAGATTCTTCTTTGGTTCAAAGGCTTTAGAAGTAGACCCTGAAGAGCTTCTCTTTCACTGCTAAACCATTGCAGGCACTGGAGTAACTTCACCTGGTGACTGAGTCAATGTTCCTGATTCAGTGCTGAGGGACCAACAGCTCAAGCTTGTGCTTTTTAACTGGATATTTTAATATCCAGAAGCAGTGCATATCCCATAGCACAGTGGACAAATGTTAAATAGTTCCTGTGGATTAAACCATAGCATACTGGTAATGATTTTAGTTATTTATTGTCTGTGGATCCACTGAGCAGATACACAAGAGATTGTTCCAGAATTAGGAGCTTACACTGGAAAAATACAATGTAATGTCTCCCAGACCACTGTATATAAATAGAAGTCCTTTTTCTTTAGATTCCTGTTTCTGCTTGAATATTCTGGTAGGAATTCAGTAGGGATGCAGATGGGGCTACAAATGTCACTTTAAATGAACAGTAAGGTTTAATTGTTTCAGATTATGAGCTTTGTCATAATTCAGAAGGAATCTTTATGTCAGTAACATGACAATGCCTTAGTTGTGTCTTCCAGTTCATTCTTCTGCTGCTTTGTCAGAACAAAAAAAAAGAGAACAGAAACAGAAATGTGCAAAAAAAGTTGGAAATAAACAAAACAAACAAGAAAAAAAGGCTAAAATGTTGAAGTTGTCTTTCAGAGAGAAAAAACCCCAGCAAAAACTGTCCGTAGAATCAATATCACCTTGAAGACCTGATCCAATCTTTTAACATCTGTTCTTTCCCTTCCATAGCTTCTCTGGTGTGATAGAATGGAAGCAAATAATTTGCTTCTGCTTTCAGCTTGAGACCTAAAAGTTGCATTTGTGTTTCAGATATATGCTGAGGTTCGGTAGTGGAGAGGTGAGGGATGAGTCGGCGTCACCCCTCTCAGAAACACAGGTGGTCATGCCTTTGGTTTGTGCTGTGTGTAGGCCTCAGCTCCTCTCTTTGATGTAGCCTCTTTCCCACATTCTGCTATTCATGTTTGCTTTCTTTTCCTGATGTTTTCTCACGACCTCGAGTTTAAGGAATTTCATCAGTACATCTCTCCAATTATCCGAAGTGTGAGAGGTACTGTCACATGTCCTCCTGCTCACTTGGATCTTCATTCTGTTGAGAGTTCGTCATGTATGAAAGTCAGAGTTGCTAGGAAGGTTGCAGGGCATTTACCCTTTTTGGTTTGTTTTACTAAATCTGTGTGAAAATAAGAAAAGCTGGCTTGATTCCTTCTATTTATACGTAGAAATAACTCTTGTTCATTGAATGACCCTTACCCTATAGATCCAGTCATCCATGCCATGGGGAAAAAAAAAATAAAATTATTGTGTCTATTCATTTTCACTGGATGTCATCCAGACAGCAGAAATATTACTGCTTATGTTCATCTTGTGTTGACGCAGTGCAATAAAGGAGTCTTCATATGCCAGAGTTAATCTGCTAACAGAAGATTTACTGCTCTTTGCAGTGCCATGCCAAATGTAACCTTCAGCACTTTTTTCCTGAGTTTTAACCTTAACTCTTTACTCCTGGCAATTCCTCCTGCCCTTAAGGTGTGCCCAAGTTAAAAATTTTAAATGACCTGAAACAGTTTTCCTTCCCCGAAAGGTAAAATTATTATTTGATGTGTTGGTCACATACAAAGCACACACGTTCGGATACAAATGGAAATGGTAGCATTGTCATTGGCAGAAGAATTCTTCAAGCAGAAGTTTCAGCCAGAATTCTTCAAGCAGATGTTTCAGCCTCTTAAGTCAATAAAATAATGCTTCCCAGAGAAGTAGATGAAAATGAGAACTATATTGCTTAAACTGTTAGGTTCACCTGCAAGGTGAGTCAGAACTGACTAAAAATCAGGAGCTGCAGATTCAGCTCAATTTTCAGAAATCCACTTCAGAAAATGTGTCAATCCATTTGTTAGCTGTGCTTCCTGGCAGTGACATACAAATCCATTTCTATACTGGGAGCTCTTTCTACACCATGTTACTACATAGCAAACAGACGTAAAAATTTAAAATCTATCTGGAGGACCATGTGTGAATGTATATGGGCTCAGAGATCTGTCCTATACTGTTAATGCATGTGTGCCCCAAATCTGTGTTGCAGTTTGTTCTTAAGTGCCAGGAGCTTATTTCACAACTGGTGGGGAGGCCTGTGCCAGTGCAAAAGAAAAAAAAATAATTTGCACTTTTCTTCTTTTTTTTTTTTTAAAGCAGTGAAGTCTCTCCAAATGGCCAGTCTAAGTTCACCTTGAGGGCAAAGCACAAGCTACTTTAAAATAAAAATCTTCCAGTAGTAGTCAATAGAAAAATAAAGCCTGTTCTGTTCTGTGTAAATAATTTTTGATCAATGTACTGTTCTGAGGCAATTCCCAATTAGCATATCCTATAGCTGATTGTCAGACCCTGTCCACAGGGTACAATTGTGACACAGGCTGTGAATATTCAGCAATAGGAGTCTGTAAATCTGAGTAAGTAATGACAAAGCCTCTTTAGGGAAAGAGGTGAGCTGAGTAGAATAATGGCAATCTTGGGGGGCAGTGGGGTATTTTGATTTAATCAAACCCAGAGCAACTGAAAAAGATACTATTAAAAGGACTTATTCTCTGAAGTAAATACTTTTCAGAAAAATGTACAGTTCAAGCTGACACGCTAAATTGGCATCCTTACATCCACTCCATTCTGTGGATCAAAGCAAAGTTAATCATTTCCCTTGCCTTTTATCTCTTTTCTGGATGTGTTTGTGAGCATGTGTGCATGTGCATACATGAGTAACACAAAACAACGGCAGCCAGGGAGGGGCTCTTGCTTTTTCTGTAACGAAGTTGGAGATTTTATTTTTATTTTTTTTTTAATCTAGTGGTACCTAATAGTCACTGCCCACTGTAGTAAAAGCTCAGAAGTATTGCAACTTTCTCTTGCCTATGTTTGCCCAGCCACCCTTCTACATACTACAAGCACTGGGAAATTTCAATGACACAGCTTGGAATGGGTTCAGTGACCTCAATTATGCCCTCCCACCCACTCCAAACTCCTTTCAATTTGCAAAAAGCTTTAAGTGGACAAAACCCAGATGCCTTTTGCTTGTAGTTCAGTAAGAACAGATTGGGCATGTAGATTCTTGTCAAAGTGATATATGTAGTTCATTTTCCATTAACTCTTTCTTAACTAAGGGTTTTAAATTCTCGATTCCAAGTCTAGCACTCTGCTTTGCTTTCTACTGTTTTTAAAGTTCATTATGCCTACGAGAGCATTTAAAAGTGAACCTTAAAATACCTCGGCTAGACATTGACTGACGCAAAACAGAATGTTTGGTTCTGCTTTTAAAGGCAATCGCTTTATTTTTTTTTCTTTTTAAACTTGTTTCATGTGTAATAACCCATCCTATTGTCTAAGAGAGTTGAAAAACACTAACTGAATACACTAAATAAAATCTCCCGTTTGGGAGGAAAAACGAAATCATGACTCGTGGAAATGATTTACCGGCCAAAACCAGTACGTGGACCCTGATGACCTTGAGCTTGCTTCGGTTGCCTTGCTTAAAACTTATATTGCTTTTAATGTGTTGTAATATTGCCCCAAAGAGGCAGTGCCCTTCCCCCTCCCCCAGAGCATTTCATTACACTCCCTTTCTCCCTCTCTCTCCCTCTCTCTCTCTCTCTCTTTCATTCTGCAGAAACATGTGCTGTCAATAACGGAGGCTGTGATCGGACTTGCAAGGATACCGCGACAGGGGTACGGTGCAGTTGCCCGGTTGGATTTACCCTGCAGCCTGATGGGAAAACGTGCAAAGGTCAGCCTCTGTTTGCTTTGCAATGCATCATTTGCCTTCAGCGGGTCCAGTACAAGGTGTAAATATGCAGTTATTTCATCAATACTTTTTAAGTCGGGGCAATGCTGGCGTAGCGATTGCGATTAAGTCCATTCGCTTTCTCCTTCCCTAATTTTTTTATGTATTTACCTGGTTCAATTGTGTTTTCCTTTTTATTTATTAGAGGGGTTTATAGCTGCAAAGAAATGAGATGCAGAGGTCAAACTGTTTCAAGCTGAGCAGAGATTTAGAGGAACAACTCAGGGCTGGAAAAAGCCTTTAGTTTCAAAGGACATTCTGATACCTTTGTAAAACCTCAGTCATCTGACAGGGTCGGCATTTGTCTACTCAGAAAGCGAGTTGCAATTGTTAAGTAATGCTTTTTTACCTGTGGAAAATCAACTGCTTATTACTAAGTGAAGCCAGGTATTGCTCAGGAAAAAAACCCCTAGACACTTGCTCATTTCTGCACCTTCAAAAGATGAATAGCCAGCCACAAAGGAAAACCGGAATAACATTTACAAATGCCGGAGTCTAAACCACAGAGCTGATGCTCGGGTTTTACTGCTCCAAAGGCAGCACGAGAACCTGGCTATTCCATCTTTCATGTGTGTGCCAAAGCTGAGATCAGGGGAAAGGAGAGCAGGAAAGAGCTTCTGAGCACTTTCGGCATGTGCTCTCAGTTAAGGAGATAGGGACAGCCCTCAAATGTCCCTACACGGTCACACTTTAATGGCACATGAGGAGATTTAGGTACATATTGGTAGGACCAGGCCATCCATTAGGTCAGGTCAACCATTTTCCCATTTTCCCACTTTCCTGTGTATTCCTTTTGAGCTTCTTTGCAAAAGACTTGGAGATGGAGATCCAGGAGGACACGGCGTATATTCTTGTCACAGAGAATATTTTTCATCACTCAGTGACTTGGCTTAAGTTGACCTAACTTGCTAAGAAATTATTGTGACTTTTTTTCCCTTCAAATTAACCAGAAATGTCAGAATATCTTCAGTCCAGGGCTTGATGTTACTTAAAATAGTAAAACCCACAAAAATAAACAGAAAATGTGTGGTTTCCTCTTGCTGCAGGCTGAAAAATCCCAGTGCTTGGGCATGATCCTGTTAGTATTTATAGAAATAACAGTCCATTTGCCTGTTTATTTGAAAATAAAACATTTAAGCTGCCATGGCACACAATGTTAATAGTTAAGGGTGAGCACACATCAAAACTCAGTCATCTTAGTTCAAGCCACATAAAAATAAATCTTCGTTTTTACCAGCAGACTGGCTAAGCCCTAGCAGAACAGTAACAGTGATTCCACCAAGTGCTTAAAAAGGAGGCATTTTAATAACGTAACATACACCTAGGCTAGATCATAATGTTTATTGTTGAAACTGTGTCATGAAAAAAAAAAGAGTAATTCTAAATTTAGACATTTGGCCAGAGAACTAGCATGAAATGTTATTTATATAATAGTTGAGACTATAATTATTCCTACAGACAAAATGAAATATTCTACTGATCCTCAAACCAAATACCTTAGCTCTAAGCTCTTTCACATTTTGTTTTTCCCCTTTTTTATGAGTAGAAAAAATAAGAAACAGAATCTGTATTTTTATGATGCTGCTGATCCTTTCTTACTTTCTTAAAATAAGCAGCAACTGGAAATTAACACAGATGGTTTAATTAAGCACCAAGCCACTTCTTTTTAACTTTTATTGACATTTTAGGAAATGCTCTTTATCCTAAAATGGTAAAATACACATTTTGAATTTAATTTAATCAATGAAATTTATCTTATGTGAGATTTCTGGGCTAGATCCTGCTTTCCTGAAGCTGAAGCGATTTTCCATTTAAACCTGTGCAAAAAGGATCCTGCACTTGAACTGGCCAGTGAAATTTCTTGCAGGCAGCCTTTTTCAAAGGAGATGCTCTGTAGGATTTGCATCTCCTGAGGGAAAAAGGGAACTTTTTGGTGAAGTTGGTGTCCTCTTGACTCCTCTTGCTGATAGGTAAAGCCAGGAAAAGGCCAGGCAGGAGAAAAGTCAGTGTGTGCATATTCCTTCCTCTGCATTCTCTAGAAAAGAAAGGAAGAGAGTGATCAGCTTAAGTTTTCTCCTTGGATTTTTTTTTTCCTTTTTATTCTCCTTGATTTGACTGGTCCCCAGTTTCTCATATATCCAGTTCCCTGTTTCCTGCAGCTGTAATTTTACATCTGTGTGGTAAGAGCAAGGAATTCTCCTGGATACCCTTTAAAAGCATCTTCAGGGATCATGGAGCTGCCACATCCTGTCTTTATTGGGCACAGTTTTCAAGTCCATCGAGTGTCACAGCTTGTCCAAATGAGGTTTCTCATGAAACATCATTTTAAGGGAGGTTGTGTTTCTAAATGTAGAAGAAAGATATGCCATTGTCTGTTAAGGGAAAGTAGAGATGTAGAGCACACATGAAAAGCTGAGAGGAACTGGAAGGAGAATTAATATATTGGACTGAAAAATGCAATTGTGGGTTGAGCAAAATGATTAATATGTTTAGGTTTAATTTAGCAAATAATGTTGACCAAAAATAATGTTTTTATTGGAAAGTCTGTGATCTTTTTAGTGCATTTTGGCATCTTCCTCTCTAGGCCATTTTACATAGTGCAGCTACTACATGAAGTTATGTAGATGCTTAGATTCAAGAGGCTTAAATAAGACTCAAAGAAACACCTGAACTTTTGGGTATTGCAAAGTGGACGTAGGGTAATTTATTAATGTGTTGTAATTCTAGCTCACTTGTAGGTGATTTCCTCAATAATGTGCTTTTGCTATACTAGTAATTTATGGAAATCTGCTGACACGTTTCCTCCTTATTTTTTACAAGGGAATGAGTTCATTTTTGGGCAAAAAAAAGCATTAAATAAAATATTATTTTTTCTAAATAACTAAAATTTCTATGGTTCTGTTCAACAACTAGAACTCAAGTCAATTTTAGGCATTGGGTAGACATGTAATGGGAAAAAGTTTACTGTCCAAAATGTCTATAGGTTTTTGTTTAGTAGTTGGGAATCACATGAATTTTTTAGTACAGAAAAAAAGGCAAGTATGCATACAAAAGGAAAGATAAGTTCTTAAAATAGAGTGTATGCAAACATGCTTGATTGCCAAAAGGTGGCAAAGAAACCCTTTTAAATATAACTAATTGTTCTATGCTTTGTTTGCAATATCACAGTTCCCATTCTGTAGTTCTATCACAGAAACTGGCACGAATTTAAATCACAGAGTACAGAACTGAGTCCTGACTAAAAACCTGATAATTCTCCTGGCCCTTCCCAGTGTATCAGAGCATGGAAGGTGTAGGAGAGCAACTTCCAAGTAATACAAGGAACCTGCCTTCAGTGGTTGAGCTCTTCCACAGTGAGAAATGAGAGTTCATTGTACCTCAAAGAATCAAGAAGAATCAAGCTCCTTTTTTAATGCAGCGTACAGTCTGGTTTATATCAAATGCCAGTAAAATGGAGGGGGGGGTGGAAATTGTTGTGGAGATAGTTTTAACATGGAATACGTACAGGTGTAGGCAGAGCACATAAGAAGAGTACTGTCCACTGTCGTGGAGGATTGCTTTGCTTTCTGGAAACCGGAAAAACCTTTTTAATCTCTGATTGAAAATCTCTGATTTCTCCGTTACATTACTCACCTGGCCTTGCAGTGAAATAAGAGCAAAAGTGTGGTCTAGTTAGAATGATCTTCAGATGTATTAATGGTGCTTGGATAAAAGTTCATTAACCTTTTGCTATCTTTTAAAAGTCAGCCTTGAACTCAAGTCTTCCCTCAGTTGCCTTGGCACACAATGGAAAATTCTCTTTTATTCCCTTCAGCTTTCCTGTCAACTTGGCTCTTAATAAGCCAAACCATGGAGGCTTTTGACAGCTAAGAGAAGAGACATTCCAGGCAGAAAGAGTTCCATATTCTCCCTCTAATTAATGCTATTTAATTTCTACTGCCATTGTAACTGGGTGATGCCAGCTTGATGCTCAGTTCATTTGATGTTGTCGATTATTGTGCTACACATGAGGAAACAGTGTAGGTCACTTCCTTAAATGCCTACCAAGTTATCCCACAGAACTCAGCCAATTCAGATGGAAAGGGAGATTGAACATTAAAAGACGTAGAGGCCCGGGATGCTTATTGCTCATTACCTCCTACCCACTTTTTAATATCCTCTGTGTTTTGCATATCAGAGGTTCTGTGGTCCTCAGCTCCCTTGTTTGTTGGTTTCCGTGCCTCCTTCCTGCTGGGTGACCTTTTCATGGATCCAGCTCCATTCTGCCCTCAGTGAGAAGATTCATCAGTTCAGCATTTTAATTATATTAAATACAGCTGGGGTAACTTGATAATGCAGGAGGCTCATTTGCAAAAGACTTGTAGGGTTCAAGAGGAGTGAAGTCAGACTAGATTAGACCTAGCACAGATTTCTGAAGATTGTTTAAATCCATCTGCCAAACTGGATCAAACAATAAAGAGCTCACTTTCCCGAGGGCAGCTACAGAAGACAAGCTGAGCCAGGGAGAATTCTTCTCTCAGGACTTAAAGTAGAGAAGGACTGAGGACGATGGCAAAAGATGATATCTGAGAGAGACACTTTCTTTTGTGGCTTCTCTGAGAAGTGAATCAGAGCAAGAGGAAGGGCCACAAGCTTCTAGGGTGGTGTAAAATGTATGACCATGTCTGTGATACATGTGCTCCATTTCTGCCCTGAAACTTAACAAAGAAACTGTGCCCCCAGGCACTCTTGTGCCTGAATAAAACAACTTCCCAACACTCTGCACCTAGACATAGAGGAACGGTGCAGGCTGCAGCCCTTGCCGAGCTCCTAGAGTCAAATGGCACAGCAAATGAAATCTTTAGGCAGGAGAAACTGAATTTTTAAGGGTCATTGAGCAAAAGCAATATCTCAACCGTGAGTTTTTTAGAAACATCCATAAAGTGCTACCTAACCTTGCAATGTCCCACAGCTGTTTTGTAATAGCAAAATGTGGATTATTTTGTTAAATTGACTTCGTGTTTTGCATCATTTCACCCCCATTTCACCATTTGATTTGCATCTTGGGACAACCCACCCTTAAGGGGGAGGAACCTGACGACAGGATTTTGGTGTAGTCAGCTGGGCTGGAATCGTCAGGGGGTTTAGTAGCAATGTGGTATTACATGTCCATAATGTGCCAGCAGCACATAATGTGCCTAAATGCAACAGGCTCCATTCCTGTGCAGGAATAGGTCTGTGCCAAGCCCCAGGTGACCTCCCAGATGTGTGTGCAGGAGACAGAGGGTTCCCTTCACATCCCCAGCCAGAGGCGGTGAGTTTTCTTGGCTGTGTGACACTCAGCCAAGCCCTTCTCAGCGCTCTGGCATATTTAACTAGAGCGGTGTTAGGCCGGGGTTGTGTGCCTGCATGGCAAACATTTCTCCTTCCTGCTGTCTCATTGTCATGGTGACCCAGCCATGGGGTGGGCTCTCCACTTCCTCCAAACAGGCCCCCATCCTCCAGCATTCAGGCTCTGCAAAGAAATGTGGCACTTACGTGCTTAAATACTTGACTGTGCTGCGGTGGGAGTATCAGAAATGCCTGAGTGGTGAATGATGGGTGCAGTAACTCAGCTCTGAAACCTCCTTTATCATTAAGCAATCTAGGAAAAAAAAAAATAAAATAAAGGAGAAAAAAAAAAGACAGCAGGAGTGTGGAGACTGATGAAAAATTTCAAAGGACTGCATTTCAAAGTTTTTTTGAAATAAAAGGGAAATTTGGCATTGGCTGTGCTAGCTCGATATACTAATTACATTTTTTTTAATCTTGCTTAATTGCAGCCTATTAGAGCAGGAAAATGCGTATTAAATCAGTTTTGAGTACACAAAAAGAAATGAAACCCTGAAAGTGAATGAAATTTGAAAGTGGAATTGTTTCTGTGAGAGAAGAGCTTTTTAGAGAATGACTTCCAGTGAAACAAAGTATGTCATGTTTTGTTAAATATGAACCGAAAGGTTTCATTAAATTAAAGGCTTTAAATTAATGCTTGACATCAGTTTGGTATAAGATTATGACTCAGATGTTGAAGGCTTTCCTCTCTTTTCATTCAGAACACACTAACAGTAAGTGAAAAGCTCACAGTGAACACTTTAGCTGGCCAATTTGGCTTCATTTCCTGGCTACAGAGTATCTGTGAACAGTTATGATTTCCTCCACACTTCCATTAATCGAAATTACTTAAAATTTGTTTGAGTTTTTTTTTCTCTAAATTGGATTAAATTGACTGAAGCACTTAGAATTGCATCTTGTCAGTCCCAATCAATTCATATGAAACTGAAAATGTTTCCTCTTTTTTTAAAATAAGTACACCAGACGGAGCAGAGGTTATTTTTACTGTTTATTATTAGTAAGATATAGGGGTTAATCTCATACATCCACTCTTAGCTTGCCTGAATTCTGATAATATCTTTATTCCACTGTGATTGATAAGGTAAATTTCAGAGCAGTATTTTTTTTTTCATTTCTTAATGCAGTGTTTTTGCTGTTGGAGTACCTTTGATAAACTCAGATTTTATTTGATTAATATCCCTGAATGATTTGACCTTTTTTTTTTTTTTTTACATGTTGGTAAAAATCAGACAGTAAACTATACCCCATTGCAAGAAAACCTCTAAAATGTATGCATCAGTCAAGTTTACACTAAGGCAGATAAAACTTCACACTTCTCACAACAACAGAGGTCTCAATGCCTTTAGAGTCCTGACGGTAGGTTTGGAACAGGCCTTCTGAACTGAGATGGATCTGACCTAAGAGGGAAATATAAGACAGGCCCAAATGATTTTCTGTGAACCTTTTTTTCCTCTTAGTTGTAAAGTGATCTCACTGAAAGTACTCACCCAAATACAAAGTTTTCCTTGGTTGAATTCGTTCACGTACATCAGCATTTTCAATAGAAAGGAATTTAAGTTATCACCTGAAGAGTTTAGACTTTAACATTTAGAGGTAAATCTGTTCACAGCTGTCTGGCTACTCCTGCTTTGACTCCACAGCTTCTTTCTGTGCACCTGCCCTGAGCAGTGTGTGCAATATCTGTGATGATCCACACAGTGAAAGGAGTATCAGTGACCTTAGAGCAGGTGCTGGGACTTACAGAGAGGCCTTTTCTCAGCTCACCTTTCTCTAGCAACATGAATTTTTTTGCCCAACACATGTGAAGAGGTCATTTCAGCTCCCTCCACACAGACACGTAGGGGTTTTGAGGAACGTAAGCATTATGAGCCCTAACAAGCCATTATCATTTTTCCAGTGTGTTCTCCAAAAAAAAAAAAAAGGAAAAAAGGAAAAAACATACACACAAATGTTGTGAAATAATAGACTCAAATTGAAAGAAGTTGCTGACAGTCATCACCACCTCTTCAGCCAGAGTGCTGTGGTTTCAGCAAATGGCAGCATAAATGTCAGCTTCAAAATTATAAGCAGCAGAGGATGTCTGGCAAAGCCAGAAAGGGCAGAGACCTGCTTGTCTTATTCCCTTTTTTTCTGATTCCATTTTCCTTGATCATTGCACCATGGCCATCTACTTATATGTCTTATCTTAGAGAGAATTTAGGTAGTTAATAGAGTGATTGTACTTTTACATTCTGGTTCATAATGTCAGTGCTTCCTGTCAGAGGAATGTGGTGTACAGCAGCACATTAAATTTTGTAACATTCTGCTGAAATAATGCCTTGTTTTCATGGTTTGGTTTGGAAAGGAGCGGATGGGAAATGTCCCTTATCCTTACCTTAGCCAAAGGCACAGTGACAAGGAGTGAGGGCAGCTTTTCCTTCAAGCTGATGACTAGCATCTAGTGCTTGCTGCACATAAACAAAGCGATCCAGGCTGGAACACTCTGGGATATCCCAGAGCCACAGTGTGCATGTTGCTTAGAGTCTGTCAAAAGTACCAAGAGGAAAGACAGGATCACTCTCAGCATACTTTAACTTACTCTGCTGGGGAAAAAAATGCCCAACTGTGCAAGTGGAACAAGATTGAGATAGACTGAGTGCTTACACTCTCCATGAAGAAGTTGACCTGAGCACATGAACCACTTTAACCATATCCTTGACAATGGCAAGTTGAACAAATGTTTTAAGGTAATACGTCAGATACACTTCTGACTTTTTAGGGGAAAATTTCTCAGACATTTCAGAAAACTGAATGCTCATGGGATTTCAAGTTGAGAATCTCAGTAGAAAAGGCACTAAAAATTGATGTTTTAATTTTTAAAACAGAGGTTGTCCTCTTCAGGCCTTTGTGTAGACTCCACCTTCCGTGACTCTTCATTTGATCCCCAAGGCCACTGTTGTGCCCACCGTGGATACCCAAATAGAATCTCCATCCTCTCTCCTGTGCATCAGCCCTCAGGGGGCATCAAATTCAATTTTCCACCTCACGCCATTTACTTCTCCCAGGAAATCCCTCAGTGAGCTGCATTCTAGAATATAGTCAGAAGAAGAGGTGAGCCCAAGGGAAAAAAGCACATCAGCCTTTGGTAATTCCTGATGGGATTAGAGGTCTTGCATTATATGGCTCAGCTACCTCCTATTTGTACAAGCTTAAAGAGATGTGCATTGGGAAATAACATGGGACAGCTGGCACCCTCTGAACTCATATCTTATTGCAATAACATGCTCCTGAGGACATGGAAGGAGTTTAATCCCAGCCTGTAGGGTACCCACTTTACTTGCCTTGGCAATATCCCTGAACTGGGTTAGCCTTTCTACTTCCCCTCAGAGTCTAACAAGGAATACGGGGCCTCTGCTTGAACTCAAAATAGAAACAAAATACAGGAAAAAGTGTTAATACAGTGGTGCAAAGAGGCCCGTGTTGTCCATTCAGATGTGGAAGTCAGTGCAGGACAAATTCTCAGTCCCTCTCTGGCTTTCTTCAGTGTTCCTCCCTCTGAAAAACATCCTACTCCAGAGGAATCAGAATGCCTTGATTTTTTTCAGTGGCAGGCCAAAGCCAAATGATTTTATCAAATTATATTGTCAAAGCCAGTCCACAAGCTGTCTGAAGTCAGGGGATAGAGTTTTAGAAGTTAGCTATTAAAGTGTGTGTTGTCTTTTAGCAACCCTTAAGTGTTTACTGAAGGGGTTCATTTTGAGCCATCCTTCCCCCCCAGATGGCTTTCTCCCTACTTCTCATCAACTTAATAATAGTTACTCTTAACTCAAGGATAAACTTCTCAATACTCAAATCAAGATCTAGTTTTCATAATTCATTATAAGCAACTCTGCTTCTAGCAGATTCCTTACACAACTCTGCTTTCAGGCTACAGCAACCGACCCTCACAGTGTTTGACATCAGAAATAAGTGAGTGCTCAAAAATTAGCACCATTTCAATTTGCCTCTGTGTGCCTGCAAGCAAAGAGCTGTCAGAAAATAGACCAGGTGTAATCACAAGCCACTACAGCCACATATCAAAACAAAAAATGCCTTTGCTCTCTCCGTGCTGATCATAAGGCAAATACAAATCTTGTGGCTGAGGTCTGTCTTTTATCCCAAAAACAAGGTGAAAAATAAATACAAAAAAACCTCTTGTATCTTTGCATGGGCAGAGGGCCATCTTTGCCCTGCATGAGAAGCTATAAAGCACCTAAATTAATTCATGAAAGTGAGACTGATGTCAAGAATGATAGTAGTGAAGGTGTGGGTTCTGCAGTAATTAGATTAGTGCTTTTAGGAGAAACAAAAGCGTTCATTTATAATAATGATTTTCTATATATGTGTGCTGCATAGATTAAATGTGCAATTAAATGTTCCATTAAAATAGCCGAGCTTCCTTAAAATTACCTTCTGACAAACCAGTTCTGACCATTATCCAGCACTTCTGCACAGTTAAAGGGTTTTGGGGCCACATGCCATTTTCAGGAAGCAAGCAGGAAGTTTTCTTGGTAAAGGCAGATTTGTGTGAATCCCAAACTGCTCAACAGATTTACAGAAACCAGTAAATTTTTTGAAAAACGTTGCAGCAGCTGGATCACCCTGTCTGTTCCCCTTCCCAATTCTCCTCTTTTTCTGACAAAACCATATGATGGAAAAAAAATAGAGGCATTTGTGACAAACAAGTAACCAAAGGCAGCCAGTGGGTGATTTCATGCTGTGAAACAAAAGATGTGTCTGCCCAACCAAAAAAAAGTGACAAAAACAACATGAAATGAGAGGAAAATTGGGAATTTTATCATGAAAACTTGAGTACTGGTATGATTTTCAGAACACACACTTTGGGGAAGCCCTGAGAAGATTCCTATAGTTGGACCCACTAAATGCCTCTACAGAGAATTTTCTGGCACATGAATCAACCACGTGCATGCAGCAGAGATAACTGTTAGCTGGTGAAAGAAGAAAACACAAAGAGAACTTATTTGCTAGAAATTACAAACGAAAGGCTAAAGCCAAAATGGAATATTAAAATACAGAGGCAGTTTTGGGGTGGGATTTTTTTTGTTTGTTTGTTTGATAGGACTCTAAGTGAGATGTGAGACCATCTGTGTCCAAAATAAACCATCGTAAAGATCAGGAGTGAGAGGGGGAAACTGAGTAACCAATGGGAGAACAATAATCAAGTCCAGCTTATCAGAAGAGATCTTTGTTTTAGAAGAAGTGGATAAGACTCGTAAACTGGGTGAGAGCATGAGTTCCCAGGTAGCTACAAAACCATTTTCAAAAAGCTGCCTAAATGTGGATTAAAGAAGCAAACTTTTAGGCCTTTTTGCTGAGGCTGCAGTCGTTTTGTGCTATCCCATCGATGTTATCCAGGTCTCAAGACAAAGAACATCCAAGATCAATCCAATGTGAGGAAAACAGAGCAGCATCCAGCAGGCAGCTGTGGCAGCTCAGTGAAAAGCTCTGTGTCATGTCCAGTGAGAGAAGCACAGCCATCTGCTGCCCTGGAAACAGCTGTTTCAAGACTTGCTAAGGCTGAGAAGTGACTCAAAACTAGGTTTCTAATTTTTTCCCCACTTTTTTTAGAGCAAACAGGGAGTTGGCTGTTGTTGGTGAGTGATAAGAGAGGTGATAGAGTATCTGGCTGAGGAGAAGGCTCAGAAAAGTTCATGGTAAAACCATAACTAGTGGAAGAGGTGTTGGAGAGGGGAAAAGCTGCTGGTTATCAGCAGAAAGTGAGTTAATGAGTTGGAATTGAGGAAGGAAGAGATGGAAAACTCTTGGTGGTAGGTGGTGACAGTGGTCAGAAGGCTCGTGTGGGGAATCAGGAAAAGG
Organism: Cyanoderma ruficeps; assembly: GCA_008694505.1. NCBI lineage: Eukaryota > Metazoa > Chordata > Aves > Passeriformes > Timaliidae > Cyanoderma > Cyanoderma ruficeps. The sequence continues at coordinate 522,489 of VZDJ01000015.1, forward strand.
AGCAATTGGTCACTCAGTGAGGAGTATGTATGTGATTGATTTAGAGCCATAATTGATTCAAACTTTCCAAGAGACAGTTGAAGTTTCAGACTTCAGTGATGAAAAATCAAGTGATAAACCCGTTATTTTTTTATTTAAAAAAAATGGAAGGAAATGCAAACTTTAGATATCAACAAAGTCGAAATTTGTCAGAAGGAAAATGGAATGGGAAAAAAAAAGAGAGAGTGGAGAACAGAATCCTTCTAACTGCTGCTGCAAATTTATGTAATCCACAATATGTGTGAAACTTTCACTGCCTCTTCCCTATTTTTAGGGGAAATTCTTTTTTTTCTTTTAGGTTTTCAGCTGGGCCTTGGGTTTGGGGGTTTTTTTGGCTTAAAGAGATACAATTCATTTGTCTGCTGTAGACTCGTTCATGACAGACAAATATAATATAACAAATTATCTTCCATTAAAAAATTGCAGACTTGGGTCAGCTGCCACGTAACTCATTCCGTTTCATTCCCTCCCAAGGGTTCCATCTATCCCCACAAAATAAATTCATGTGTACTAAGTTAGGGGGTTTTTTTTCATGACTAGGCAATATCCCTGTTCCCTAGAAACTTGCAGTTGTTATTTGTCTTCGTGAACCTCCCCTTTGAAAATGCCAAATCCTTTAAATTAATGCTTCAGAGGGTCATATTTTGCATTTCAGTTGTTGAAAAGACCTTGCATTTATTCAACAATATAAAGCCCCCTGAGGATCAACAACCACGGTATATTATGGAAAAGTGTGCTGTGCTTTCTGTTACTTGGGAGTTGACTACTCTTACAATCATAACTGCCAACATTCAAAACTTACAGTATTTTTTTTCATTCTTTTGTCATTGCCTTTTTCATCATAAAATACAGCTTTTTGGTTTTGCTGTGACTAAATCCTGCTCTCAGTGATGGGTCTGTCTTCCCTGGTACAGGGTAGATCCCTGGCTGGTTGAAGTAGTGTCTTCAAAAACTTGTGGAGGGTTAATTTTTGGTCAGCATCCAAATTTCTTTGCTTCATTAAGAACTATTTAAATTATCATGGGTATTGAAGTGCCCCTTTCAGAAGGAGTAGCTTTATCCCAGGAAAGCTAGCACAGTTTCACTGGGATTTTAGAGAGAACCATCAGTACCTTTAACTGCCCTTAATACCAATTTTCTTTAATTAAACAAACACTTTCTAGAAGCAAACTGAGATTCTTGGAAATTGGCACAGAGCTTTCCTGAGCAGTTAATAATTCCAAGGGGGTAAATGAAAAGAACCATGAGTAAATGAAAATTGAGTTCATAAGCTAAATCTAGGGATTTCTGTATCTTGGTCCAGTAGTGCAGTTAGCTCACTTGCCCCTTTGCTCTTCATTCAAGACTTTATGGAAAAATTAAATACAGTAAATATTTTTTGTGGTTTTTTAGTGACACCTAGCACAGAGAAAAATGCCCAGGGATGTCAGCCCCACAGTTCTGCCCGATTTACTCCTTAAGAAACATTTAATTAACTCTTTTTATTCTGGTTATTAACCTGCAGCAACCCATTTAGTTCTTCTGCCTCGGCTCCTGCTGCATAAACATTACACATAACATAGAATTATTCTGGTGGCAGTGGCTGTGTGAATAATTACACTGCACATGAAATTATTCTGGTGGCAGTGGCTGTGTGAATAATTACACTGCACGTGGAATTATTCTGGTGGTAGTGGCTGTGTGAATAATTACACTGCACAGGGAATTATTCTGGTGGCAGTGGCTGTGGGAATAATTAAGGTAGGTAAGCAGTCAGCCCAGTGTATTTTGCACAGTTCTCTCCCACTGTTTTACCCACAGCCTGTACTCGCTCAGGCAGCCACAGGTACAGCCAAGTTTGCCAGAATTTAAAGTCCTGTACTTTTCACCTGCTCTGTGAAAAAAACAAGAGAGGCATTCTTTAGTGTCCCCAAGTACACATGGGAGATTTAACTTTATGCATATTTGTCCTTCTCCAGTGTTGTATAAAAAGCATTTTGATTGATAAAATGTTACAGGAGGAGGAAAGCTCGTTTTATTTCCTGGGATTCCTGTGAGGTTTATCTTTGCTTCTGGCAGGGGGGTGGGTGTTGGGGAGGGGTAGTTTTAGCATTTAGCTCAGCCTAGACAGTAAAAAGACTATCAGTCTGTATCTTTATGTCTGCAGTCCTCTTCACATTCTGGTGTCACAGCCTCAGACAGCTTTCACTGTTTGGGTTCGTAGCACTGCACTAACATGTTTTTAAGGTTAGAAAAGAATTCAGCATTCAGCAAAAAATTTAAATGAAAATCCTTTCTTTTCACATTAGATTTAGTAAATCCCTTCCCTTTTACAAACGAGAAATCTGGGCCTAACCTATTATGACAGCATTTCTGAGTTTTTCACCTGCGAAGGTTTTTGTGTTTTATAAATCTAATTAACTGTAATAAGAAAATAATAGGACATAATGTTTGTTTTACAAGGTGATTGATCTCTTGGCAGCCTGGCAGACTCCTTTATTGATTGGTTGGTGGATAATGTCAGAGTGGATATGTCCTGGAGGAGAATAGCTGACACCTAAATCCATATGTGACAGATTACCATCTGTGTTGGAAGACAGGTTTCTTGGTGAAATTGCGAAGATAACAGGTGAAAATTGAGAAAGTGACATGAGGGAAATGTGTTGAAACCTGCCTCAACCTTTCCATGCTCTGAGAGCATTTACACAAAGCTCTCTTTTGTGGGCAGCCTGTTTTCAGGATGAGGGAGATTAAATTTTAATTACATTCATTCCTGTCTGCCCAGTCTAGATTTAATCCTGTTAATTAGGAAAATGCCTTGTCCCACAACCTAGCTATAGAGCTAATTAAACAGAGAATCTTCATTTGCTACTTAGTGGAACTTCAGTTCAGTAATGACTATCATACTTTACAGTTAATTAGCACTGTGGGAGGGAAAATGAGGATGTTGTTGAAGCACAGAACTCAAATTAGAGGTGCTATAATATATGCTTTATTTCGTTTTGTAGCTATCTGATGCAGGCAAGTTGCACACTCTCCTACCTGCCTCAGTTTCACATTTGTTAAAAAATTAATTAAATGTATCTCTCCTGCAGAAGTGTAGGTTTAATGTAATGAAGATAATAAGCTGGTGGCCTTTGAAATCCTAAAGTGCAAGGTACTGCATAAATAGAATTATTCCTCCCCGAAACATGCAAGAGGCAATGAGCTGTGTTTTTTGAGGTGGAGTGGTGGAATAGCAATTGGACCCTGTAAAGTAAACATGGCCCTAACAGTCCTGCAGACATTCACAAAAATCTTCCAGGGAAAGGCACTGCCAGCATGGAATCTGCTGCTGGACCAAACCATGCTGAAGCCCAGACTAGAAATTTAAAACAATTGTAACTTGACTTAAAAAATTTGACAGCAAATGATTTGGAGTCATAATATCTTGTTCCATAATAGTGCATTTTAAAGTATTGGTCCTGAAAAAACCGAGTGATAATTGCCAATCCCCAATTTTACAAATGAAGTAAAGCAGGGAAGTGTTGCACCTTGCCCAAATGTTGGATAAATCCGTTGTAAAACTGGAACTAGGACTTAAAACTCCCTGGAAACGAACCACACAACAGCTGGCTTGATGCTTCTGGATGGAACCAGCAGAGCCTGTGTTCTACTTTGATTTAGATTTTCTCATAGTCCACTGATCCAGTGAATCTGGGGATATGAAAATTATCTTTCTACCTCAATGAGATATCCCTGGCACACGTTATTTAAGATGCTGTGCAATATCACGTTTAGAATATTGCAAGTGGAGCCTGATAGCTTCTGCTTACGTCAATCCTGAGTTTACAAGTTTGACTGAGAAGTCGCAGGGGAAATATCAAAATAATTTCAGCCTGAGTATTGGTGGTTCTGTAATATTTGTAACATGGAACAGCATGCAGTACAGGGTGTTCTGTGAAAACCTGTGCTGCTTGGCACCCCAGGGTAACCTGCTGAGTTGTACACTTGAGCTTGGATTCAAGTGTGGATGAATTAGTTATTTTTTTCTGTTCCTCTATTTCCCCACCTCTGGCATGGGGCTAAAAAGTTTTGTGGCTGCTTTATAAAGTCCTTTGTGGTGTGTTTGCATCAAGGAACTCATATCTGTGCCTACAAGGCAACACTAGTTCCAGTTTTTAGGGGACAGTGGTGATTTGTAAAACCATGAGAAAGAGCAAGGGAAGAAAAGCACAGGGAAATTAGGAAATCAGGGAATAAACAGAATTAGCAAACCAGCCCACCTTGCAGAAAATATATTTATATTGACATGCACTGTACGCTGGTAAAAGCATTACTAATTCCAACACACCGGCTTTCATTGTTAAAAACAAGAAGGTTAATTGTTAAAAACAAGAAGGTTATGAAGTTTCAGCAATTATTTTAGGTTGGTCTGGGAGTATATTATTCTCCTGGAGCTAGGTAGCATTTTAAATCTGCAAAGGTTTAGACAGACACAACCAGTTCAAATATTTGTCCAGCCATTGAAAGGAGGATCCTCACTTCCGCTGTGATGAGGCTTTGGAAATCTCCATCTCCATCATTGTTCAACAGCTAAGGGAAGATTGCATGTTGATTACCCTTTCAGTTGCCTTTAAGCAGCTTATGTGAAATGTTAAGGTCTAAGTTACCTAAAATCCCTGCTTTTTAATTTGTCCCCTGGCTTGTGTGCAGCGAGGCGAATCGCTGTGGGTTTATATGTGCACACACAAGTGCATGCATGCACCTTGATCAGAGCCAGCCCCTTCCAAACATGGATTGCACTGAGCAGAGCTTAAAAAAGGTGCAAGTGGAACAGGAGCAGGCATTCCCATTAATCTTCACAAGATCATGAAAAGAAAAATGACAGTCTGCCTGCTTAGCCCGGTCAAATTGTAGCTATGCAACTTAGCACTAAGCATCTGAGTTTCTATGCTTTTATTTAAAGCTGAGAATCTTTATTTCAAGCTGCCTCCCTCACATTTTGAGATCCTTGGAAAAAATGGCATAATCTATTATTATTATATTACTTTACATTATACTTACAAACCCAGGGTTAGTGGCTGGGTTCACATGGACGCACAGCTTTTGTGGTGGTGCTGCTGAGCTCCATCTCCAGACAAATATTTGCACTTTGGGTTTGTTGCTTCAAATATTACGGCCTTAAAGAAGGCATTAGCTTCCTTGTTGCAAATCTTATCTTGGCTTTTGTTTGTATTTAATTGCTTGGGAATTGAATGAACCATTTTCAGAGCTAACAGGAGGCTTGAGTGCTGAGTTGGTTCTTACACCATAGCTTCACCTGACAGTTTTGACCATCATTTTCAATTCTTCTGTGGTTTCTCACTGGCTTGTATTTTCATATCTGCATGTGTCCCATTTTGGTATTTTGTAGCAGATCATCAGCTTGTTATGAGCAAGTTATCATTTAACAATATTGACTTGCTGCATTGGGAGAGATCCCTTGGGATTTTATTCCCCATGCACTGGAAGCCCATCCGATCTCCCAGTCTGAAATGACTCTCACAGTACCATCAGGGCATTTCATGTACAGCTCCCATGGAAGAAATACAGTTCTTTACATCCTTTTGCATTTCTGAGGACAAAGGGGAGCAGAGCCTGTGGGAGGTTGGAGCTATTTTTCTGCATCTTAAGGAGCCACTTGAGAACCATGTTTGAAGACAGCAGGTTTATGACTGCTCCACAGACAGTCCCAACAGCAGTAGGGGAATAATATTTGACTGAATAATGTCAAAGCTGGTGGAGACAGCACCATGGGTTTCCACTGTGTATTTTTTGCCCGACATGAGAGGCAGACATGCTTACCCCACGTGAAGTTCAAAGAGGCACTTGACAAAGTTGGGTACCAGTGAGTTTAAAGATAAATGGGGCCTCGCCTTCTCACGCAGTGGAATAATTTATTTTCACATGGCTCGTAACACGAATTATTTATAGCCAAGGGAAAAAAAAATAGTGGGTAAACAGACTTTTTGTAATTTCTCTGAACCAGTTAGACATGGTACATACAGTTGGACACTGCTCTCTTCCGAGTGAAATGCAGCAATGTGCTGCTCTCCACAGAGTGAAATAATTTTTACATGCCTTGTCAGCCTCGCTATGGCCATGGAAAGAAATACAGTGGAAGCAGAGACATTGGCACTGTTTATGTTATTTAGAATGTTTTTGCAGCTAACAGTTTTGACCTCTATTCTGTTTTGATGGTCCCTGTTTCAGAAGGTCATGTCATGTTTTCCAGTTAGAAGAAATGGATAAATACTTTCTTTTCCTGTGGACTCTCCCAGGTTTTACTCAGATCCTGGTTCAGAATTATTCCAAAGAATTGCTGGTGTAAAGCTAATATGCTGCATTATCAGCAGAATTACAGTTATTAACAGCCTAAAATCTACATTCTGATGCCAGCAGGGTTTCATTTTTGCCCTTTATGGTCATGAGAGACTCAGAAAAGAGACAGGAATTTGGAATTTAACATGTGAAATCTCGGGGCCATCATTTAAAACATCAATCGTTACTCCAGAATGGTGTTTGACAGGCTGCAAGTAATTTCTACTTCAAGCAGTCTCAGGCAGCAGAGTAGCCCAAAGGTCATGTTGTTCTTATCACGGGTACAAGATACTTTCTTCATGATGGATGACTGTTCTGTGTGTTTACGGTGCATAATATATTAGTAATTTTAATTCACAATTCCATTTGCGCCGCAGTTTTGTCAGGGCAAGCTAAACTGTAGTTAGGTACACCTGTGCTCTGAAAAAGGACGGGACCTTTCGTGGTAATCCATCCCAACAACCCACACCACAGTCCCAGTTGCACATTAGGGAGCTGGGAGGAATCACTTCTACAAAAGGAAAGGCCAGGTTGCAGGAATTGGGCCAAAAATTCCTGTCTTTTCAGTGCCAGTCTTGACCCATGCAGATGAAACCAAAAAGAGTTGCTGCCTCCAGTCTCGTGGTGTTACGTGGAGTGACCCTCAGTGTGTTCTTCACCAGATCTATCAGGTTGGGAGTTCAGGGTTATCTGTTATTGGCCAGCCAAATGCCAGAACTGGAGCACCACAGACAGCAAACAGACTCCTGATTTTGGGGCACTTTGAGAACTTTGTTGCCAGAGACACGAAGATTTGAGCTGGCTTTGCACAAAGAATTCAGGGCATTCCACAGCTGTTGCCTACAATTTATCCTCATTCTTTTAATTGGATTGAATGCAAAAGTCACTCCTCTGCAGAGCCAGACACAAAAGTAATAAGCAGCAGTATTAGTTCAGAGGGTCTGAAAACAAATTTTCCATCTCCGTGCCATAAGTGCAACTCATAAGAAAACTTTTATAACAATATACATTGTTCTTGCTTACTTGAGGCCTGGACATATTTCTGTCAGTGTGTGGGCAACAAAGTGCTCTTCAGAATTGATGGCTGAATTTGACTTTCAGCTGTTCAAGTTTTTAGATTTACCACCTCACTCCCCTTGCTTCTGTTTATATTTTACATGCAGAGATGTGGTAAGCACTATGCCACTTCCCATGTTGGAATCATGTTTCCAAAAGTTAATGAACGACTTTCTCTAAGAATTCTCCTAAATTCTAATAATTTTTAAAGCATGCCCTTCATTCACCATCATCCTGCAGGTTTTGATAAATTTCCGTCTTCATATATTAGACCTTTTGGCATCTAGATTTGCATTTTGCAAGATTTGCTCCTTAAAAGGCCAGTTGTCAGCTTAAAGTTTCAAAGATCTTATAGCAAGAAGTTTCTCAAAAGGAAACATCACTCTCCATTTAGTTCCTTGAAAGATCTTGTTTTCAATTCCAGAAGTGGGCAGCCAAGGTTCAATGTCATATTACTTCTTCACTGCATGCATTCGTAAAAGGAGCTATTTTTTTGTCACTGTTCTTCTCCTGAATAATAAAACTGCTTTTTTTTTTTCCTTTTTCAAATAAACATGGATCCATGGTTTTATAATTGAGGGAGGATGGAAAGATGCCCTGTATTTCAAATGAGGTTTTGTGGCCTGTTATATACTTACTTCAGAACCTTTTATGGACTGGAAAAGAGATTGCTCATTCCAGTTCTTCAAGACCTTTGGGAGAAATTAAGAGGAGTGGAAAGGAGAATCATCAGTATGAAATTCAGAACAGAGGTTTTACCAAGTTCATCAGTCCACTTTATAATTATTTGAAGTAAGAGCATAGATATATATATATGGCTTTGAAATAAAGGCAATAGGTGCTCTGTCTTCAGAACAACTGAAGAAGCAACATTTCACAGGCACTCACAGTTAGTTCCTTTTCTGCTACACCGAGTGAAAAAAGTTTGATCCATGACAACAGGTGACACTCTATCACTGTGTCGCTGAATAATGAGCAAAAGAGCATATAGTGCTCATTCCCAAAAAATGTCTCCTTGCATTTGTTTGTGTAAGGATGATAGAAGTATTTCTTCAGAATTCAAGTATCTTTTAGTTCGTGTTTGTTATTACTTCAATTTTTTGTGTGTTTTTATGTTTTGATAGTTTCTGTACAAGGTCAAACGATTCACGTCCTTCACAGGTTGAAGCCTGCTCTCAGGCAGAGCCCTCCATCTACAGAGAAGCTTCCCTGAATGTTCCCTAACACCAAAGTACCTCAGCTTGGGTCATCTGTTGGTTCCAGCTCTGAGAGAAACACCTCTATGTCCTGAACAGCTCAGCCCATAGCTCTCCTTGTAAGCCTTGTGAGATAGGTCTGGGAAGGGACACATCTGACCAGCCTGGTTCCTGACAGGGACAGCAGTGGTTCTGAGTCCTGCATTCCTGCCCTGAATGACTGAAATTGCTGTCACAAACTAAATTTTTTTGCTGTCGTGAACTAAATCTGTGCTGTTTGTTCTTCGCAGATATCGATGAGTGTTTGGTAAACAACGGTGGCTGTGACCATTTCTGCCGAAACACGGTTGGCAGCTTTGAGTGCAGCTGCCAGAAAGGCTATAAACTGCTCACAGATGAAAGGACCTGCCAAGGTAATGCCTCATTAACCTTACTCTTCATACAATGAGAACGTTTCTTCCAGTGGATTTTTTGTTGTTGTTGTTGTTTTTATACTTAAGTCGTTTGCGCTTTGCAGGTTTTAATTGTACTGTCATAGGAAGTAAGGTTAAAAAACACCTGTGAGATTTCTGTTTGCTGAGGTGGGATTAGAAGATTATTGGAAATTTCTTGTTTCGATGTTTTTAGTAGTAGGAATGCCAGTGTCCTGTTGAAGTGTAAAAATCCAAGTGGCAGTGGTGGAATAGCCTCAAGCAAAGAGTCTTTATGTTCAAATCCTCTCATTTGCTATGGTCTGAATGGGACAGAGGCTTATCTTATTTAGACCAGAGTCATTTAGAGTAACCAACTGTAATACAGCATTTGCAAGATTTGAACTGAAAAAAAAAGGGTTTAATTTGTGAGCTCCCCTTTGCCTGAGAGGAACTGTTTATGAAGGGATAATGGTGACATTTTGTAGGAATTCAAATGAAGCGTGTTTTATTTCATTTGCTGTGCATGTCATGATTTGTTACCTAAGTCATCTGATGTTATGTATTCTATAACTAATTAAGTGCATAACCATTTCCAAGTACTGACCTTGTACCTTTGGAGAAGTGGCATTTAAACTCTGTGGCTTTACTTTTAAAAACTCATAGAAATGGCTAGAAAAAATGAGCATGCATCAATAGAGCCAGAAAGGGAAGGATGATTTGTTCAATTAAAATTTTTTGCAGAAAATGCCATTTTATTAATACATGATTATTTGCATGGGCTTTGAATAAGTAAAAGTTATGAAGTCCAAAACAGCATTAGTATTTTAGATCTTTTTTGTTTATCCACAAAAGAGAAACCACGATCTGAAGATACGTGTGTCATTCAGAGTTTCTCCACTGCTTCTCATTGGTGCTTCCATCCATCATTTGAGAAGCCACCTCCACCCTGACTGTGTGATTAGGCACAAAAGAGTTAGTGAAAGGTTGGTTTCAAGTTGGACAGAATGGAAAAGAGCTGAGATTAGCACAGCTCGTGCCACGTGATTCAGCAGAAATAACACTGTAGGATCATGTCAGACATGAGAAAGTTGCCAGGTTTTGATTTGTCTGCTAAAAACAGAGAGAGAATATTAAAAAGAAACGTTCCCTTCATGATATATTTAGAGATGGTTGGGAAGAGTTGTTCATGGATTTCATGTGTGATGGCATGCTCTCACTGTGGTATCAGTCAGAGGTTTCTCTATTAAACTAATTGTGATTACACCAGGAAAAAACTCGAGAAAAGTTAGGCAAGAGCTGGTGCAGAATTTATTTGTTCATTATGCAGAGGATTCATAGTAGGCTGTGAAAGCTCCCTGTAGATAATCAGGTTTCTGTGATGATAGTGAGAATCTAGAAGCAGCTCTGTAAATGCTGTTCAAGTGAGTTTTGTTCCTTCACATGCTACAGCTCCAGAACGAGAGAGTTGCTGGTAGCAGTACACACCATGCAAGGGCTGAAGCAGGAGGTGATCTTCTCTCCCTCATGTGATCAGACATGGAAGTATAACCATGATCTGGCCATCCTGCTTTTCCCATTGTCAGTGAGGAAGGGCAGGCACTCAGTCTTGCCTCTACATGACACATTTATCTGTTGCTGTAACAGATAGATTTGTGCAAGCCCAGAGAGTTTTTGGGCTGGACAGGTTCCTCCATCCCAGAAACTCTACATACCATGAGATGGGAGAGACAGTGTCATTTCCTGTTTAAAGTCTGAGTTTTTTTGGCCCCAGCAAACATGGTGTGATGCCTGCTTTGTGGAGAGATCACTGTGATAATTTAGTTCCTGTCTGGTGCTTAAGGTGATAATTGGTGACTCATGCAGTCAGTATTAGCCTGCTAATAAAGAGAGAGGGAAACTGAATGTAGAGCAAGAAATCACTGATGCATGAATCACCTGCACTTTGCTTCTTGCACTGTGAGAAGAGTAGAGTCAGGGGAAGTGGTTGTAGTTATTAATGTGAGGTCCATCAGGAAAATGTGGTTTGGGGTTAGTGACTCTTCTGGGGTATAAATCATCCACATTTTGGTTTTTGTAACAGCTGGTCAACACTGACCGTAAAACATTAATGAGAGATTCAGGGAAATTTATTTTAGGCATATTGGCCTTTCCAATGAGTGAAACAGAACAGTCTAATTTCTGTTTATAAAAGATGCTGTTGTTCATGTTACATCTGTTGTTTTGATTCATAATAGAGTTTCCATGATTTATGATCTTTCTGTCAACATTGGCCTTCTCTTCTGGTTTTCATTTTTTTTTTAAATAAAGATTTCTTTCAGTTACTAATCAACGTGTTTACAAAACTCTCATTTAAGACCTTAGAAGTCTGCATTGTTTGGGGCTGGGTCCTATTTAGTTCAGGTGGCCTCCCCAGTGTATAGAGCATTCATCTCCAAATGCATTCATCATTAATACCAGCACAAGGCAATTCTACATATTTCAATATATTCCTTCATATTCCCAGTGAAATACTGAAGTTGTCCCACCTCACCTAATTTCCTTCATGTCCTTTCATTGTAGACCTCAGAGCTGGCTTTGAGATTACAGGGGAATTGTATCAGTGGCAGACTTTGTTCTGGTTGTTTGCAGAGCTCCCACCCGCTCGTACCAAGTGCCTTCCCCACATTCACGCTCTCTGGGAATAGGAAAGTATTTCTCATTCAGTTTTTAGGCAGGAAGGGTGAAACCAAATATAGCAGCTTGCCTAAGATCACACATATAAATGCCTGGGCTGCCCAGAGAATAAATCTCCAATTTTCGAAAATCAGCCCCTGCTCATTTGTCCATAATAAGGTATTCTTGTCTCTTGTGTTTGTGCTCATATCCTGATACAAGAATTCCTTGGGTTTTTTCAGGAACTCTGAAGCTTGGTGCTGTCTTGGTGCCACGCTGCATTTTGAGTGCCTGTATAAGCAGCCTTTGCCTTTCGAAAGGGCCTTCAAATGTTCTGCATTTGTCTGTTTACAACTCGACCATTTTTAGCCCTGGCTGCAAAGAAAACCACTGTCAATCACAGATTACTTCTGCTAGGGAGTGGTTCTCACGCTGGGGCTCCTTGTTAGGCAAGGAGAATGTGGGGGGGTTCCCTTCCTTTCCCCTCCCCTGCATTCCAGCCATTTAAAAGGAAACTTATTTGTTACCCAGAAGGTGAAGAATCCATAGTGCCCTGCCAGTAATATTGTGGAGACTGATACTGTTTTCCCAGAGTCTCTTTTTTTCTCTCAGACTTAAAAATAGATTTTTTTCCTCCTTTGACAGGGAAATCACCGTATGACAATACCAAACTCATCTATTGTGTCTTGCTTTAATTGATCTCTTAAGTGTAAGGTATTGTAAATACTTTGGTGCAGGAAGAAACAGTTGGATCTATTTGTATAAACCTATCAAAAGAGGTCTGCATCTCCTTTGAACACGTAGTAAAAATAACACAGTTATATTTATAGCCAGGAGAGCTTGTGTTTGTAACCTTTTTGGTAATTAATAGAAGAACAACAACTCAGATCAGTTCTAGAATGACATCAGCAACAAGCGAGCAGGCAAGACTTGCCGCAGTGAAATAAAGCTGCAATGAATGTGTGTAAGCTCAGACATAATTACCTTAATCCTCAGCCAGTACCAATTTTAGAGCCAGTTAACTTAATTGCTTATTCAGTTTCTGTTTGTTGTGCAGTGATCTCGGGGAAAAAAAAAAATCAACAATAAGCAGTCTCTCTGCTCCACTCAAGTTCAAGCTTCATTAAGCACCCAGAAAAATGTGTGAAATTCTATCGTCAATAATTTTCCCCTCCTGCTCTAGGCATTGCTTTTTGCAAAGCAAGACAGTGAGAGACAGCACACACATTTTTTACAAATCTCTCCAGGGAGTGGTAGAGATAGAAAGTTGCGTTATCTTGACTAAAAAAAAATGTGCTTTCAAGGGGAACATCCAGTGATCAACGTGTAATATTTTGGGCTGCTAAATCCACATTCACCCCCTGCCCCTCACCACCTCAGTTTGAAATAGAGACAAATCCTCCCACGCTGAGGAATTTAAACTTTTGCAGGGGGCAAAAGCTCAAGGCATTTGCATCATTCTGGTCCACTTACAGCCTCCAGAGCAGGTTTTAAGGAGGATTTGGTGATATCACAGACATGATAAAGTCTGCTCAAGTTGCCTTCTCACCAACCATTTGAATTGATACAGCCACTGTAATAAAAGATGACTGTCCATGAAGGAACAGTACCTCCAGGCCATGTGGAATACCTGCAAGGGCCACCTGGCTTTTTTTGAGCCTCCTTTACAGCCATAGATGACAGCATTTTTTATTTGCTTTGAAGTATTGCCTGTTTGACTGTTGGCTATTTACTACCTTCCTACCAGATTTTAAAACAAATGTAATTGACCCTTTTGTAGCCAGGAACTGAAACACAGGGTCTCTCTCAGTCTGCTGATGATATTGCTGGTGTCTGTCCAAAGGAGATTCAATGATGCATGTTTCTACAGTAGGAAATCCCAAACAGAATTTGCCCCACTGCTTCATGAATAATTGAATTTTCCCTCTAGTGATTTTCTATGGGCACTTTTTGCTATATTTGGATAGCCACAAAGCTCTCCAGTAGAGGTCCAAGTACAGCTGATTTGAGGTGGTTTTCCCTCTCACTGCAAGACATGAACATTTGCACCATCATATTTGATATATTTGTACTTTCATTCAAAACAAGTTTGCTTCTCGTGCCCCACTGTACCCCCCTTCCTCCCTCCTCAGCCTCAGTTGCAGACAAGTGTTCCTCAAGACTTGATGCTCATGGAGTGGAGTGGCTGGGAGTAATGGCCTAGAGCAGTGATGCTGTGAGCAGATATTGAAGCGATTTCCTCAGTAACTCTGGCAGCATTTTGCAGTGCTGTCCTGCAATACACCTCAAGCCTGCTTTTTTGTTTCCTGCTTTTTTTGGTTTGGTTTTTTTTTTTTGTTTGTTTTATATCTCTACATATCTGTTAGTAGAGGGATGTTTTGCATGGGACTTCCAATGCCTAGTGTCAGGAGAAGCCTTCTTTCATGCCAGAATGAGAAAAGAAAAATAGCACCTTGAAAAACACAGCAGCTGTCTGTGATCCAAGGATCCTGCAGGTCTGCTCTTGAAACCTTGCCCTATTAACTGGCTAGGCAATCACCTCTCAGAATGTCCATCTTCTAGCTTATTGTACAGAATGTGCACTATATGCCTTCCCAGGATAAGATTTGGATCTCCCAGCACAGTATCTCCATTGTGAAAATGAGTATAAAATGAGGGATTAATCATACAGGGAAGGATAGATAGAAGGTGTTTGTGGGAATTATTTTTGGCCTAAAGAAGCCCCTAAAGATTGGCTACAAAGATCTTATTATACTCTTCTGTATGGAACCACTGATGATAAATGTGGATGTACAGGACCAGTTTAATCCCAAATAAATGAGAGCATCCACGCCAGCAGCCCTGAATCTCCAGCCATCTTTGACACAAAGCCAAACTAGAAAAAAAAATTAGCCAAAGAGGTTTGCACCCTTGGGTAACATGACAGTGACCTGTCACTCACATTTGATCATATAAGCCAACAAAACAACACATAACCTCATGAAGGATTAGGGTGCACCCCTTGCATTGATTTATACAGGACACACTCACTCCTCTGAGATGACAAAACACATCAGAGCACCGAAGTCAGGGCTAGAGCATCTGGCCCCTCAGTTTCAGTTTATCAACGTGGTTTGGCCAACTTTCCAGTGAAAAGGGGTGGAAAGTTTCATTGCTGGTCTACCCCCTCTCTTTCCTTTACTTCCCTCATTAAATACATAGAAAAGCAAATGCACTCGTATACCCATCCCCATCAGACAGATGTGTCCTGACATATAAAATACATTGGCTTGTTGCAGGCTGATTTTCATCCAGTGCAGCTGAGTCTGGCCCAAGTGTGTTTTAATTGTGGGAACTCTTCATATTTAGACAACAGTGCTGGTTCAGCAGCCAGGGCAGTGCAGCTCAAGAACCAGGCATTGATGCTCTTGGAGGAGATACTGGGAGCTGCTTGTGGAAATCAGACTAGCTCAGAGAAAGAAAACTCAGGATGGTTTCCCTGTCACTGACGATGTTCACTCCCTATGCAGATTTTCTCTTATGGTGTTCTGCACCGCTGAGCCTCACAAAAATATCTCGCTTATGACAAGCACCATATTGCTCCTCGCATCGAGATTAAAAAAAATACTCCACTGGGTAAGCAACATGTTACACTGTCAGTGAAAGGAATGCTTCTCAAATCCCTTCTGTTACCCTGGGTGTCAGTGAGACTGCGAATATTGGTACAGCCTGCCTCTGTGAGAAAAAACGGTTGCAGGATCATACTCAGAAACAATAAATGCCCCAGGTATGAAGTCAAAACAGCTCTAGCCAGTACAGGTTTGTTTGCCAAGTGATAGTATCTGCAGTGTTGGTTGTAGCAATTAAGTCTGCTGCAACATGAAAACAAACACATCCCTCCACCACCTCCAGTTCTCTCCTCTGCACCAGTGTTTTCATAAGTTAAAGGGGAATGTTCTTTGGTTGTTGGCTTCTTGGAAGCATATTAAACCTCACAATCTAGGCTTTAAATCACTTTCTAATAGAATGAGACCTAAAGTGGAGAGGGCAGATGGGACAGATTATTCCACTTCCATTTTCCCATGAAGCTTCTGACACAGGCTACTGTTGGAAGTTAGATAGTAGATTAGTTTGACCTCAGGTCTCATTCAGTATGGTAGCTCTTGCACTGTTAAACTCTATAAAGTACACTGCTATCAAATTGCATTTACAGCTCTGTCTGGCCCCCTCCTCTTGATGATGTGTGTGGGAAGCCAAGCAAAACGTTCCATTAGTGTTTAGAAAGAGAATTTGAGATATATTTTTCAGTTGATGTTGTAGGATTTATGACTTGTATAGTGCAGAAATTACTTTACTGGACTGGAATCGTGTTATGTATTAATGAATTACCAGGATATGAGTCAGCCTTGGAATAGTTTGAGCAGGAAGGTAGCATTCTTCCACAAACAATAATCTGTTGATAAATCATGCTGAAAGCTGTAATTCAATAGGAATTGTTTTTAAAGGGAATCAGAGAAAGACTATATGTTTATATCTATTCTCCATGCCACATTAATGCCATATTACTGCTCTCAAGCGTTCAGTCACACTGATTATGGTCAGATAGCCTTTACCCTGAGTGCTAAACAGAATTGCAATCAAATGACAGCCCGAGCCCAAATATTCGAGAGTTTCATTTTTCTGTGCTTGCATCTACACTCCTGGACCTTTCCAAAGTGCCCTGGTTTGTTTATTTTCTTCTAATGAGAGTAAAAGCTATTGAGACAGAGGGGTGTGATTTTTCTTACATTAGCCATGTTACCAACCGCTGCTCTTTGGTCTGGTAGCTTGGAGATGAGGCCTGAGTTAGGACAGGTGAAATAAAACCTAAAATCTAAGCTCAAGTATTGAGTCTGTGGGATGGAGGAGTGTCTTCTGGGGTTTTGCTGGGCGGAGGATTTTTGAGGCTTGTTTGCAAATCATGGTGTTGGTGTTTTCAGAGGGAGACCTGACGGGATTCTGCAGGGGCCAGCCTTTCTGGGCAGGGTTTTTAAGCAAGCCTTTGAGGCAGAGCCAGAGAACAGCAATTCTTGTGTACTTTCACTGGTCCCTGGACTTGAGCAAGAGCTTGAAGCAAGCTGGGAATGCACAGGTCCATGGGAAATGAAGGGAAGTGCTGCATTTGAATTCACAGCTGAAAACCGAAACTGTGTTGTTGTACTTGCTCTTTCAGCACCATCAAATAACACCAGGCATGTTTTCACCCAGACTAGTCCCTTGCTCCTTCAAGAAGTCTCACTAGCAGCTCCTACTAAAGGGTGATAGAGACAACACCTTAGCAACCTAAACAGTTTTCTCTTTTCAAAAAATATGGCTAAAAATCAAATGTATTGCAGGATAGAGGAAATATTCTTTTCTTGATACAGAAAGGGTAAAGCCTTTGTTTTGTTCTCCTCAGGCTGTTAAGCTGCTCTTACAGAGTTGCCCTGTAAATAGTGGCTTGAGCAGAGTGCAGACTAGTAAACATATTTATGTTTGTAGGAAAACAAATAAACTGCCTGAAGTTTCTTTTAATGTGCTTCTCTTGATATATGGCTTCTCCTACCCCAAGCTCTTGAAGTAGTAGCACAGTTTATTCCTGTAATAGCAGGAGATAACTCAGCTTGCCTTTGCCTTGGGAAATGATTGATACTGGAAAATTATACCTTTGCTTATAAAATCCTGGCAATGTCTTGATAAAAGTACTTATTTTCTTTTTTAAAAAATAGGAAAAGTATTGACTTTAATTGCATTTTAGATTGTCCTAGCAGAACAATGGTAAGAGGATGAACGTAATGGGAGCCAAAGCCAATTGCCTCCTGCTGGGTTCCTGAGATTAACAGAGGAACCTGAGCACAACAAAGCCCTCAAGTAATGGAGAGGGGTGGGGAAGATCTGGGGCAGGTAAGCATAGGCCCAAGAACAAGGGGAATGTCTGGCAAGTCTAAGCATTGTCACAACTTCTCCAATTTCCAGATGTTCTTCACACAGAAAATTCGGCTTTTGCCTTTCTGGTCACAATCTTTCTTTCACCTCATGTCACAGCAGATTCAGCCCTCGAAGCCTGGAGGAGCTTGTGTTGCTGGGAAGTGGTTGTGTCCAATTGTCACACAGAGAAATACAAGTTGGCTCAAGAGGATCTTTATTTTCATACCATAAATACTTCTGTTCCAAAATCTTGTGTCAAAGACAATCTGTACCTAATGTGAGGAAGCTGTAAAGCAAATAAATTCAGTGTCAGAGATGTGTTGAGGATGGTGGTCCCCACTTCTGCCATGCAATGGATTTGTTAGGACAGGTGCACCTTTCCCAGAGCAGTGAAGATGTGGCTGCACAGATTGACCCGTGAAATTCTCCAACATTGAAAAGAGCTCCTATCCAAGGGCTACGCATCCTTGATGCTCACAGTGCTACAGCTTCATTGGTGCTAATGTGCATAACAGCTTTAACTTTAACAAAAATGCCACTGGCTTTTGCTGCACTTGGCCTTCTCCAGGCTGAGTGTTCAGGGGGTCCAGTTTTAAATCAGGCTCATTTATCACAGCTTTCTTCACCTTTCTCTGATTTGCCATTGCTGAAAAGTTGGAAATGTACTTGGACTTTCTTTGGCCTTCCACCAAGCACTTCCATCCCTTCCTGATGCTATCATGGGAAGATTCTGTAGCTCCTGTGATCTGACAAAATGCTTAGCTTAATTAATTTCCTATTGATTTTAAAAGTAACAGGTAATAAAAATGAATCACACCGTTAAGTGTACTTAGGCATTTTTTTATATATTAGCTTTGGTCGTTAGAAGATAATGGTGCTTTACTCAGGTTCAGATCCTTGTATTGTATTTTTATATGTTTTAAAAGTCATTTGGAAATCCTCTCAAAAATTGTTATTCACAAGGATAGCAGTAAGGAGAAAAAGCAGGATGAGAGAACTGCCGTGAGCTTATGGTGAGGTTAAGTGTGATGTGCTCAACAGAGAAAACCAGTATACCAATTTGAAATCCTCCCCTCCAAATGCCTTTATAGAACACCTCCCTAGGCACACTTTGTGCCTGCGACCTTGGACAAACTTACTGATTTTATACTATTGTCTTTAGTTATTAGTAGGTTTTTCCCATGTTCCATAAGAGACCAGGCAAACTTTCTTGCCTGAAAAAAAAAACCCTAAAAAAACCTTTCTTTTTTTAACTTCTCTATTTGAAAGTATCTGCAGAGCTGTCTCTGGTGACCACTGTTGGTTTTCTCATTCTTCTCTCTGCTAGGACAGCTGACCAAATTAAGATTTGAGCTCAGATGAAGAATCAGGGGAAGAGGGAAACTTGGCTTGGCACTTGAGGCCAGGCACCTTTTCCTCCTCAGCAGTCACATGGTGAAAAGTTGATGCTGCTGTTCCCTGACCCTGCTTGCAGGACTGAGATTTAGCAAGTAGTTTTGCTCAACCATGTTTAAAAATATTAGAAGAAATTATTATCTGCCAAAATTCAATTTATCAGGTAATCCTCTACCATTGTTCTGGTTTTAAGTTTGGTGCTGCCCCCAAAAATAGCAGATGATAGGGTCTTCCATGCTGCTGCAGGGAAACATATCAGACATCTTTTTTTCTTGTCCAACAGCAGAGAAATAACAATGTAATAATAATGGTGGTGATAATGATGATGTATTTCATTATAGAAAGAGCCTCGGTCCAAATCCCACCACCTACAGTCAACGAAACCCCCAAAGACCCCAAAGTTGGCCGCCAATTTTTGCCTGGCTGAAACTGCCAGGTTCTGCAGTTTCCATCCAAAAGCGTAAACCTTCCTACCCCTTGGGCAAAGCTCTCCACGATCCAAAAGCAAGCAAATCCGTGGCTGGTGCAAGAGGCAGAACAAAGCCATAGTGCCTGGGAGCAGACTTGGCTCTGCAGTGCTGACAGGAAGAGGAATGTGTGGTGGTCACTCGGCTTGGCACTCGTGCTAAGGGGAACACACACATGTGTTAAGGGAATAGGCTTTTACTGCAGTGAGATGTTGTTCCACAGCCCCGTTCCTGCAGACTCGCAGGAAGTCCTGAGGGAAGCTTGTGGAAGAAAAGGAGCTTGTGGATTCTGTGTGGAAGAAAAGCTAAATATGGAATTTTTGAAAGAAACCGAAAAGAAAAGGGAAAATTAATTTGTTGTTACGTGAGATCACGTAAAGCTCCCTTGGAAGAGTTCCTAAAGAAAAGATTGTGTTTGCTGTGGAGAGGGAGCAAAGAATCTAAGCCTACAATTTTATTGCCAAGTCTCGTTTTTTAACCTGCTTTCCTTTTGTTTTCAAGCCCCAGAGATAGCGCAGTGGTTCACAGAAAGTGCAACTGGTGTCTTTTGATAAGGTCTGATAGCAGAGATAAAGGAAACACGCTGTCATTTGCCTTTAAAGACCTTCCCAAATGTACCGTCTTGTTCTTCCTAAAAGCAGTTCCCTTTGCTTTAACGTCTGGGTAAATAGTGGGAAACCGGTCGCTGTGATGTTAATGAGGGTGATGAGTTTGCTGGGTGAAGAGTGCTCCCCTTGGTGCTTAGCATCAAAGAAGGATCTGCCTGCTGCAGCTCCTCTAACACCGAAGGGGCCAATGAAAGATCGCTGTCTTTTGAACTGAGGTGAATTCACAGGAATTAGCAGGGGCAGGCAGCCAGCCCAAGGGAACTGCTTAGTTGGAATCATTCCTGCTCTCTTGAGTGTAACCTCAGGCCCAAGGAAATAATACAAGAAATCTAAAAGGAGGTACCTGCTTATTCCTGAAAGGCTCAGGTATGTGTTGCGCTGCTTAAGATAAATTATTCGGCCTTTTACAAAATTTAGCCGTTAAAAAGGATCACACCAATTCGAACTCTGAAAGTTGAACTGATGGAAAAAGATTAAGGGAAACACCTAGACAATCCCTTCTGAGACAGGGATGCTTTTGGTGTTTACCAAGCAAAATGCTGGAGGCTGCTTAAGTCCAGGAGGTTGGAGTAAATGAGTATGAGTATTTAATGTGGGCATTAAATATCCTCATTCCATCAAAATAAACATCCAGTTTCTGGATTATGTCTTGAAAGATATTATTCAATTGCAGACACGTAGCAGAAGTGTGAGAACACACAGCAAAAGGAGTAGTCAGTGATGCCCAGATATTCCTTAGAGCAAAATGAGAGCATCTAAAATGGTCAGACCAAAATAATAAACAACAGAGACAGCTGTGGCTCCCTGAACTGCACTTGCACCAGAGCTATATGAACACCAGAGTGTTCATACTGCCTTTGGGACTGTATGAAGACAGAGAAAGACGTGGCCTGTCCCAAGAGTTGGCAGCCCAGGAGCAGAGATAGGGAGTTATTGAACTTACTGTGGGTACAGATAAGCTGGGAGGAAGATCAAAACAAGCTATTTCCAGGATCTCAATACACTGAATAAAAGCAGACAATCCTGATCCTGATCCTGAGGCTGTGAGAATTAGGTCGATTATAATATTGTTTCTTAGTAGAGCTTTATGCCGTGTGCCCATCCCTGAAGCTGAGTAGCAGTCACTTCGTCTAAATCCTTGAAATGCCTCCTCAGTGGGATGCTTATGTAATAACTCACAGTTTTCTGATTATTTATTGCCTCTGTCTCAAACATATATTGAAGGTTTCTTTTGCTGTTTACATACTTTCTTTTTTTTACTACTTCTTTGCGTTCTAACAAATCATCTCTAATAAAAAGCACATTTCCTTGTGAACAGAATCAATTTCCTTCAGAAGTCTTTCAGCCCCTGATTAGTGGGTTACATTTGGTCTTCACTAATCACATACTTAACCGTGAGCAATAAAGTTCTTAAATAAATAAATGCTTTGGTCCAAGTCAACATTAGTCATAATGGACAGTTTCCCCCTCAAATTTCTGAAATACAAGATGAGACTGTGCTACCTGGGCACTTAGCTTCCCATTAAAAGTTACAGCAATTAATGCCAGGTCTGGTTTTTTTCTGCAGGTCATTAGGTATGTTATTAACAATTAAGTCTCAGCAGCAAGATGACTTGATTGCAGCTCAGTAGTGCAGTGGGAAGCCTAAATGGGTGTGGGTTTTCAATTACTTTTAAAGGCCTGGGGTTATAGCTATTTTTTTCCCCCCTTTGTGTTAGCCTGCTCCAGAAGCACTCAGTGGGAAGGTAATGAAGTAGAAGATTTGTACATTACTGCACCTTTCCCCGCTTCCTTTTCATCGGTTTTATTATTGTAGGCTTTGAAACTTAAGGAGAAGTTAGCTGTGAGCCATTCCTCCAGGTCGGGGTTGGCCGTGTGTTGGAGAGCCACATTCTCCCACGGAGGATGCATTTTTACTAACTGTGAACAGGGCTAAGTCACTGTGGATCAAAAAAACCTGAGACGTGGTGGAAACCCCATCACACGGCTGCTGTAGCAAAACAATGCCTTCCCAGCATGGAATTTAAACCACCTTTTGTTGGGGAACATAGCTTGAATCATGACTCCCTATGGTCCAGCAAGCACTCAGATTAAGATATGTGGTTTCCCTAATGTCTGTCAAATATTGGAAACGGGGCTGGCTGGGCTGTGAGGTGAACAACATTACATGGGTGGTATCAGTTCCCCGCAGAAATTGGAGGTGGGGGGGGAGGAGGAGAAGACAGAATATAACTTTCAGCCAAAATCCATATTAAAAAAAAAAAAAAAAGCATTAGTGTTTATTTTAAAAACATCGTGTAACACTTCTTTAGAGTTTCTGTGTATGTGTGCTTAAGGAATGGGAACAAGGAAAGGCTCTGTTTCTCAGAGGAGCCGATAGCTGGGGAGCTGAGGAAGGTGAACACAAAACATCCTGACTAACCTTGAGTTTGGCCTGGGGTGCTCCACAGTGGAGCCCACATTTGGCTTGGGGGTTAAAAATAAATCAGGGCTGTGTGAGATGGGCAAAACAGAGCTACATCTCCTGGGCCTTTGCATGAGGAGAATGTGGCCTCGTTATGTGAGAGGGACAAAATGGCGCCACATCTCGTGGGCCTTTGCATGAGGAGAATGTGGCCTCCTTACAAGATAACCCCAGTGCCCTGAGAGTGGCTTTGCTGTGCTCACTGCACTGGGACACTGCTCCCAGCCTGGGGCTCAACCCCCTCCAACACCTGAATCTGAAACCCACAGATTTCCTCGCTGTGGATATCCTTCACAGCAGCCTGGGCAGAAGTTTTGAGGTAGATAAAAATTTTTGCTGCCACAACGGAGGTATGCCTAATTTTACTGGGAGGATTGGGACTGTATGGACTCACAGCTGTCATAGCACTTTAGAGTACTGCTGTAATGTCAAAAAATGCCATTTTTGACTGATGCACCAGTGTTCAGGGTGTCAACAGTCACTTCTGCTGACGAAGGAGTTGATAGTAGAGGTAGATATTTCCTTTTATTCTTATTGTACATTCCATTTCTAAGTAAAAAATACTTCTCTTCTGTTCTGCTTCTATTTGAAATAGTATATTTAAATTTAATTTACCCGTTTGGCAAATGTGCAGTGATCTAGTGCGTACTTCATGTCTTGCCTCACCAAGCACAGACAAATCAAATATAAGATGGGTTCTTTGCTTACAGTGTCCAGAACCTTTACAGTTTGCCCTCTGCTCCCCATGCCTGTGTAGCTTTTGTTGATTGTCTTTGAGCCACTCCTGTCTTGTTCCCTGTAGCACAAATAGCACCACCAAATAACAACGATCTCTCCTTGCCACTTTTATTTTCAAATCGGGTGAAAAATACTCCAGGCTCAAGATTAAACTCTTATGCAGCTATGATATATGACCTGTGTTTTGGAAGAAGGCTCCCAGTTTCATAAATTGACCTAGCTACTTAATGGATGTCTCAGGGAAAAGCTGTTGAGATGATCATTGGTTTTCTCTGAACAATTTCTGCATTATTGGATTGTAACAAAATGTAACTATTAGATTGTAACATTAGATTGCAAACATTAGATTGTAACAAAATTTCATTAAGGAAACCAGAGATGGGAAAATCCTCATTTTTGAAGTACATTTTTAATGTGAAATTGGGAAGCTGGGCATTGAATTCTCCAGTTCTATAACCACAACCCTCAAATTACACCTCTGTGCAAGTGAGTTTTGCACATGTGCATTCTGTCAGGGAGTCACAGCAGTTCCTGCATCAGTTTGCAGTCCTAAAACATCTCCAAATCCAGCAGGATTTACCAGTCTCACCTCCGTGTGTGTGTGGCACTGAGCTGCTTGTTTGTAATGCTGATGGGGTTTGGTTTTTTTTGGAAATGTCCTGCTTTACACTTTGATTTCCTGACCGTTGATTCCTTTTAATTACTCTGAAATTTATTTTAGAGCAATGACAATCAGGAGTACAGGGTACTGTGTCTGAGGGCTGGAAACAGGGTACAGAAAGGAGCCTTTCACTTCAGAGCTGCTGGTTGGAGTCCAGCTCAGGTCGAGGCTTAGCAAAAATCACCTCTGTGTGATGGCTCCTGGGTGCCCTGAACCCTACATCCACAAACGAGGCAGTGTCCACATCACACAAACCACACAACAATTGCTGCTACTGTAATTGGGAGTCCAGTAGCAGCACCAGTGGAAAGGGCAGGGACTTGAATGAGCGTGGAAAATGAGCTGCTTTATTCCCTGCTCCCTCAGGTCACCTTTGAGACACGTCTGTTTGAGGAAACTTAGAAGAAATTCGATCTCTGGTAGCTCCCTTCTGGAGATAGAAGAATTTACTTTGCAGTACTGACAACCTGACACCCACTAAAAAACTTTACGTTCAAGAAAAATAAAGATCATTATGGGATCGTTTAACATGGGAAAGCCTGAACCTAAAAAAAAAAAAAGAAAAAGAAAAAAGCAGTGCTACATATGATTGAAAAATCAACAATAAAATCCAAATGCTGACTTGACTTGAAATAATAGGAACCTAGCCAAACTAATATTATCAAGCATGGCCACGACTGCCAAAAATTGCTTCCCTCAAAACCCCAGGGAAATCCTGCTCTTTTATTAAACAACTGAACAATCTCTTCCAGTTGAATCCCTTCTAGGGAAAAAAATAAGAAGTGCTTCCTCTGTCAAGCATTCTCTTTGGAGGTGAGAACACGGATGGCTGGAAGAGATATTGGACTTTATTCAGCCTGACATGATGCCTTGATGTCATGGAAACAGGGGCTGGATGGAGAGCTGTCAGCAGCACAGGACACCATAAAGAGAAGTCTGGCACTGCCAATGTGCCCACGAATCCATGGTGGAGCTTGGAAGGGACCTTTGGAGGTCACCTGCTCCAACCCCTGAATCTGGCACTTCCACTGGGTCTGCTGTGAAGTAGGGAGCTCCTTTCTTAAGATTTTATGTGTATCATTCGTATTCCTAAAAAAAAAAAGCAAACAGGAAACTAATCATGTGCTACCAGCAGTGAATTTAACCCCGTGGTCCCTGCAAGCTTCAAACAGCTCAGCTGTGAAGGCACCTCTTAATATGCTGAAATGACACAGTCACCTGTGCTGGTTGCAGTGGTGAATGTGGCATGAATTTTTGGCTAAGTAAAAATAAAAAAATTGTGTTTGATGTCAGATAAGTGCATTAGCAAAGAATGTTCAGACAGCTTGGACTACATGTGAATTTATGCCCAATGCAACCAAAAATAGGGTACAAACTTCACCTTAAGCTGAAGTTTTACAGTACAATTCCTCAATACCACAACATTTCGACTTTTCATCTTCAAACAACTTTAAATCATTTTAAGAGCACCTCAGATGCTGGAAGTTAATTTATAAGTATTTATTTTGGGGTGTGGGAGGGGGAAGATTCAGAGCAACGCAACACAAAATTGTTTTTGTGTTTGAGTGTTTACATGGGGGTGGGGGCGAGGCTGTAACCTGCCACATCTCTGCTTTTGTATTTTTTGACTTCTCTTCAGTAGATGAGGCCAGCAGAATTTGTAGTGTTGCCTGTACAGGGCAGACAGGGTTTAGATGCCCACGTTTGTTCCCCGTCGTTGTGGTAAAGCAGGATTTGAAACCTGGGGCTGTGAAGGTCAAATTCCCAACTCTGTGGTGTCTTGTGAGATAAACCTGTGTCACGAGGGTGGTGGGAAATAAGCACATCCTTCCAGGCTAAATACAGGGAGCTGTTGTGAAGCACCACAGAGGTGTGAGGGCCAACTTCAAAGTTGCTGTGAGCCCAGGGATGACAACAGCACCCAGAGCACAGATTTCAGAGTTTCAAAACACAAAACACAGAGGATTTCAGCATCCTTGCAATGAAGAGTATGTGGTGCATATTTTTGCCTTTTCTATGACAAGTGCTGAATTCCTCAAGGGGCTGGTGATTGTGCAGGCAGGGCTCTGCAGAAAGCTGGGTCCCTCCCTGCCCTCCTCAGCCAGGGGAACTTACACAGGGCCTTCCCTCCATCCAGCAGCCGGAGCAGGACGCTGATTTCAGCAGACAGAATTTCTGAGAGCAGCCAGCAGGATGAGGGGGTTCAAAGGGTGAAAAAGCTGTGGAGTAGAAATGCATTTGGGCATCCTGAGCGCCTTTCACTTGGCAAACAGTGGTCACTTCGTCAGGCAGACTGTTCTTCCAGGGGCACAGAGGGAAGTGCATCCTCCTTAATGTGAAGGAAAATAAGCCAAAAATGCAGCCACACAAGGTGCTGCACGTGAAAGCAGTGCATAAACACCACGGAGTAAACTAGTGGAGGGTAAGATCACTGCTGAGAAATACGAAATTGGTTTTGAAAAAGAGGCTCCCAAGGTAAGCCAGAGGCCAGAAAATGAACTGCTTTTGTAAAATTTCCTGCAATTCCACCTAGCAAACGAGGTTACACATGAATGAAACCATGATGTATGATTTGGCTTCTTAAGCATTAAAAAATCCTTTAAACTATAGCTGCAGTGTTCGTTCCCAAATGATTTCACTTTGTGTATTTATTTAGAGAAAGCTGAAACAGTTTGCCATTTGTGTGTATTCAAAAGCTGCACGTTTCCAAGACTATAAAGGAAACCTCGAAAAGAAATTACTTTCAGAACTCAAATGGTGGTATTTTAAAATGGATTTAAAAACGCATTAAAAATTAAATAGATGTAAGAAAGAGAAAAATCTCAGTTGTCATCTTTTTGTGACTTGATCATAGAAAGTGATTGTGATGCACACATAAAACTGGATAGCACAGATTTCTGTTCATCATGTTTATTTCATTTTATGTTACGCATTTGCCTGAACAGTTGCTTCCCACATTGTGAATTATCTTTTGTGTAAATGTTTGGAAACATTTAAAGTTGGAGGTCATATAAATATAGCTGTTTGTGTCATTGCAAATTTGTGCATAAACTCTCACGCAGATTTGGGTTTGTGTACACACACAGGAAATCTTCATTTTATAGTTCTGGAAGGTAAGTATTTGCATTTATAATAACAGAATGAGACTTAGAATGTTTCATTAAATGTCAAAACTGTGTAAATAATACTTGGATAAAGGAATTGGGTAGAATATCCTGAAGTAGGATGAGTTTTCAAGTTTTTTCAAACACCAACAGCTTTCCAAGCATGTACAATATGAAGTCTAAGTTACATTTTGTGATGGTGTTGTTCAAGTTTTGCTCTTAAAAAGCAGCTCTAGAAAGGGTGGGAACTGTCATAGGAATACTATTCCATTCATTTATAACTGAGGAACAATGGAGGAATGAAATTTGTTGAAATGACCACTTTCAAATAATGCCAGTGTGTTCAATTTTCTGACCTATAAGCAGAAAAATTAATCACTGAAGAGAATTTATTAAAAAAAGAAATCCAAACAAAAAACCCAATAAAATGAACTCAAAAATGTTATTTTGCACAGATTGCTGTTTAAGGTACCTTAAATGTTTTCAGCAAGTCCATTCTGTCAGGACTGCTGTCAAATGAACCTTCACAGCACCTGCTCAGCAAAGCCTTTGTACCGTCCTGGAAGCAACATGCTCTTGGTTGGTTTTTTCATGGCCTGCTGGCTGGAAGAGCTGTGTAAGCCAGGGTTTCACATTGCCGAGCAGTGATAATTAGAGATGCCTGAGGTTTTTTTTAAGGTGGAGAGGTTATATTTTCTTGAGTTGGGTAGAACGTGGGCTTTGGCCTAATATTTTCTGTGCTAGGTGCAGCCTGTCCATTCCTTCTGCTGGCTTATTCTCCAGCAGTGTTTTGCTTACCCTCTGCAAGTCTCTGCAGTTTTGTAAGGCAGAGCAGAAGTCTGGGAGCAACTCCCTGTCCTGGTGGGGAAGATGTCAGCATATTGGTCAGTGGAAGAGGGAATTGCTTGATTCAACCTAAACCTTTTTTGCATCGTGCCACTAACTTCCCCAAAAGCTCCATGCCCTGCTGGGTCAGTGTGATCAGAAGTTAAAGGTTGCCATCTAATGGGGAACGTACATAATACAATCTTCATCGGGTTTTACCAATTTACCTCTTCTTGTCCTTCTCCATGTACCTGCAAGTATTTTCTTTGGAAGGCACTAGAGGAATGAGAACGATATTTTATTCAGATTTTACGTGGGATGGTAAATGATACTTTATCAGTTGCAACACAGTGAGAAAATCCAGTCATTCAGTGTAACCTGATTAAATCTAATTTCCTTAATGCTTTTTCTATTGATTCAGATATAGATGAGTGTTCCTTTGAACGGACCTGTGACCACACGTGTATCAACTACCCTGGAAGCTTTGAGTGTCTCTGCCACAAAGGCTACACCTTGTACGGGCTGACGCACTGTGGAGGTTTGGAAACTAAGTTTTGCTTACGTGTGTGTTTGTTTGCTTTGTGAACTGTTTACAGAGCCACACATTCTTTTAGATAAAGGTTTTATAACTCAAGATGATAAAGGCATAACGTTAAAATAAAGTATCATGAGCTGGGTGTGACTAAAATATCAGTATCTCAAATTTGCTGAAGCATTCCCAAGAGAAAAACACCAATGAAAACCAATGTCCCATTTTTTGCTCAGAACTTCCACAGGAGGGAGGTTACTCACAACTGTAGGGGGGCTTCATATGATGGGCAACAAAGAGAATAGGGGAAAGATGTCAATTTTGCAAAGTTTATGTATTTTGGCTCTGTTGGCATTTGTCCTTACATGCATGTTTATATGGACTTAAATGTAAAAGATACAGTAGAAACTGATTTCTTTATGCAAGTCGTGTCTTAATGCACAGTGTATGTGTGTACACATGGTTAAGACTCTTCACAACTTTAAATGTGTTTTCAGATATTGATGAATGCAGCATCAGCAATGGTAGCTGTGACTTTGGGTGTCTTAATACCATGGGGAGCTATGAGTGTGTCTGCCCACCTGGAAAGAAACTGCACTGGAATAAAAAGGACTGTGTTGGTAAGTGTGGAATTGTGACCCCGAGGTGAGGCTCCCGTTCTCCAGGAGGGTGCAAAAGCCCATGGTTTGGTTTCAGAGAGGCTGCATCTTCACAGTCTGGATCCCCAAATTCATTTTATAAACTCAGAGGACACCTGATCCTGTGGAGCTCCATGGGCTAGGGTACAACTGTAGGTTGATTAGCAAATGAAAAATATGTTGGATTTTATTTGTGTGGAATATTTTTTTAAGTTAATGAGTCCATTCACAGAAATCTAAGTATTATTATTATTATCTTCAGTATTTTATAGTTTTGTCCTTAATTTGCCCTCTTCCCACCTTTGTAATGTCAGCTCTAAGTCTTACCTCTAACACTAATTTAGAATATTCAAAATATTTAACTTTTTACAAGTAGGACATGGTAGGACATAACACCTACATTTGCAGAACCATACCCCAATTTTTCAAGTTATCTCTAAAGGTGTCCTGCTTGATATAAAATACTGACACTAGCTGTGTCAAAAGTATCAATCAGTGAGCACAAATCCTGAGACCAGAAAAATTTGGCACTTGCTGCTAGTGCCACTTTGTGGCAGACCTGAATTTCTGTATCCTTTAAATAGATGACTTCTTTTTCTGAGTCTTACTTGAAGCACAGCAAATCTTGGCCACGGCTACAGCCAAAGAATTTTATGTTAGATTTTAATATTCGGGTTTTTCATTTTTAATGACAATGGCATACCTGGGAGTTTTCATGGCCAAATTTTTTAACCACAAATAAGTTCTCATAGGCACGTTTGGGGATGATGCCTAATACCTAAGTGGGGGCAAGACAGAAGAAAAAGGCGGATCTCCCTTCAGGGAATCTCTGCACGTACTGAGAGAAAGCACTGCTTAATCTGGAGCAGAGAGCACTGCACTGGCCTCATGTGATCATGCAGTTGTGGCATGTTTTACATGGATACAGCAGTATGGAAAGCACTTTATAACCAAGGTGGGGTGGGGAGTGAGAGCCTCAAGCTGAATTCCGGATTTTGCCTTATGTTCTTCCTAAGCACAATTAAGTGGTTCATTTTCCTGCTTACCTGTCTATTGCCTTGCCTGATATGTGGAGAACTGAGCATTGTGACAGCAAGAAATCGCTCACTGTGGTCTTTAGTTATCCATTGGGTCTCCCTTGCCATATACCAGTTACTCCTCTGGAAAGGATTTTGTAACTTAACTACTGGTACTAAAATTTTTGGAGGTCTGGTATGAAGTTAAGACTACTTGTGCTATATTCCCTCTCAGCCTACTAAGAACGTTGGTAAGGGGCTGAATTGAAAATATTTTCCTGGTTGTAAATTTCTCCTGATTATTTATGATGCTCAGCTGGAAGATGGAAATAGAACACCCTTGTCTGTTGATACACACTGTAGTATTTGGTGACTTCAGTGAGGCTTAAAGTGAGCATCGCCTCCCTGGTGATCACCTGCCTTTACTGCCAACAGTTTTGAGAGGAAACTATATCCTAAATTGTTACAAAAGCACAGTAAAAAGTGGAAGAGTTCTATTCAGTGATCCTGAGTGCCATGTGATTTGGAGACATTTGCAGTAACAAAACATTCTTTTGCTCAGCAATGGCACTTTGTGCTTTGTTGCCTCCTCAGTCCAAGGGAGTAGTTTCTTTAAAGACATCACCAGAGCAACATAGAAGACTTAGGAGGGAGATAAGTGGAGGATGATTATTCCCATATCTGAGATGTGAACATCAGGCATATTTATGGGACTTGTATACATTTATATTTCATGACCAATGAGGCCAGGAATACAAACCAGCTGGAGGCTGCTGGGACTCTTCCTCTGCACTCAAGCCAAGTCAGGCAACACTCATTCCAGCTACTGCTTTGGAACTGCTTGGTTTCATGATGGCTTGACTGGGTTTTCCCAAGCCCTGGTAGACCCAAACCAGTCTAGCAGCTACAGCTCTGATGTCAGAAGCAGCCCTGACCTTGGTGTAGTCTTCTGGAGAGCTGACAGGTAGGAAAAATGACATTTACCAAAATGACAGTACCACAGTCAGCAGCGAGAAAAACAAATGTCAGCCAAACCTGTCTTGTAAGGTGAGCAGGTTTGGAAGAAGTAACAAGAAACATTTGGAGAAAAATCATGTACCTGAAACAGCATTTCCATGGGGCTGAAGCAAGAACTGCCCAAAGCCACCTGGCTGAGAGTTAAGTAGCTGCTGCAGTGTGAAAAAGCTGCTTGAAGAGCAGCCCAGCTGCACTTGGTCAGCAGTCTGTGAGAGGGAACCCTCTGGGGAAAGGAGGGAAGCAGGCAGGCTTGTGATGGCATGTGCCAGCTGCAGCCAGGAGTGAACCTTGTCATTTGTGGAGGAAAAGATCTACTGAAGTAACACCTCAATCCAAAAGGATGGCAAATAAAAATAAATGCAGATTATTGGTGTCATGCCATCTTGTCAGGGTGAAGGCTGCCCCAACAATTAACAACTTCATGTGTTTTCAGCTGAAAAACAAGCATTCCCTTACCCAAGTATGAAGAGTCACTTGTGAGACCTGCAGGGTGCTTTGTCTTCATCCTGCCATGAAGCCAAGAGGACAAGCTGGATTTTTCCTTCACATGAGCTGGAGGCACTGATGAGAAATGGCTCTGTGATCTCTGTGGGTGTCACAGGGACCCTTCTAGAATTGTTTGGGGCATTTCAGCAGTGTCTGAAAGGGCCAGCAGGACCATCCATCTCCATCCTAGCATCTCCTGCCTCACCTCTGCCTGGCTGGGAAGTTTTCCAGCTCCAGAAGCTAAAGCGTGGAGCTAAAGCTAAAAAGTCAGTGGGAGTTAGAGAATTAAAAAATACAATTTTAGTGGTCATCTAAGTAAACAGACCGCTGTGCACAGTGTGTAGCTGGTCTGTCAAATCAGAGAGCTGTGCCTCCAAATCAGAGAAAGGACATCTCAGGTCATTGGTGTTACCTGTGGCTTCTGAGATCAAAATGTGCACACAGAATTGTGCTCATAGCAAAGATCCCCAAGTGGAGGATAGGAGGGAAAGACTGATCTAGAGTTTAGGTCTAAAAATGTGGAGGATTTTCATTTTCAAGTACAAGCTCAACATCCCAATCCAAATGCTCTCCCTTAATACGTGTTTATTTCAAAAACACTTCTGTCATTCTGGTTTTTGCCACTTCCTGCCTTCTCTCACCATTGTATCCAAATGTGCACACAAGGTTCTGGGTTGGGCAGTGTCTGATTGTTTTACATTTCTTTATGTTCTTCTTCTCAGAGATGGTGAAATGTCTCCCAAATGCCAAACCAGTTCCCAAGGCTCAGCTAATATGCAGTAAAACAGGAGGAATAGAGAGCTGCTTCCTGTCATGCCCATCCAATACTCTTTTTGTTCCAGGTTTGTACAAAGTATTTGTCCTCTTATGTCTGGGATGTGACTTTTTGCCTTTTCTCTGTTAATGTATTTATGATTCTTGCATTCATTTTTTGTTATGGACAACAGTAAATGAGCAAAACTCCATCATAAATTAAATCAAGAAGAGCTGATTGTCAACTACCCATGACAAGTTTGGTCCTTCCTTGTTTAATTTGAGATGTCAGTTGTGAGGGTGGGAAAATTCTAACAAAAGGCTTGTATTAAAAAGTGACAGGAATTCACTGCAATCAACTGTGCATTTTTGCCTTCCCTTTTGTCACAGCAATTCAATATCTAACAAATTTTTTTCCTGCACTATCCTGGTTAAGGTGGATGTGTCTCTCAGTCCAGCTGAGTATTATTTATTAAAAATTGGACATTTTGTACCCCTGTGTCCTTTTTTTCTACTGCCATTTGCTACTTGTAGTTTTCATCTCCACAGTTTTGCAGGGAAGGAGGTGAGGATTGCTCCTGCTTTTTCATAGATGTTCTGGCACAGGATTATTTTTGGGTGTCTACTTTTCATCTACTTTTTTTTGGGTGTCTGCTTTTAGTCTTGGCATTATATGCAGTTGGGCTAACTTTTTATTCACATTTTATTTTCATTTTATCAGAGATTACTGGAACTGTGCATTTCTGTAATTTGTAAGCACCAGGACACAGTTTTATCTCTGTAATACGTAGACACTGTTGTGGTTGTAAGTGCACCATTTCTGTTCCTGCCAATAAGTTCTGTTGGAGCCTGAAGCTACAATTATTATGAAAGTGCATGGTTTATTTTCAAAATTACAGGGATGATGGACAAACACAAAATATTTTAAACTTGTGCACAGCTAACCTTGTGCCAAATCACTTATGAAACGTATCATTCCAGTGCTGGAAGAAACAAACCTTGTGGTCAACACTGTGAAGCGCCAAAGCTTTTGGCAAAGTATTTCAGCCGCTTAAAATCCAAGTTCAGCTCTTAAAAGTGTCTCTTTTAGCAGCATTGAGAAGTTTTAGCCTCGAGCAGGTGCTGTTTGAGGCTGCTGCCCTTGTGCTGACTGTGTTCTGTCCCCCAGACTCGGAGAACAGCTACACGCTCAGCTGTGGTGTCCCCATGCAGCACGGCAAGGCGCAGCCCAGGCGTAACTCCACCCTGCCCAGCTGCTCAGGTGGGTGCTGCCCTGCTTGCCCCCCCTTTTCCTGGGCTCAGGGAGGGAGGGGATGGACCTGGGGGCATTGCAGGACATCAGGCTGCTCGTTGGGTAAGGCAAGGGTTAAAGCGTTGCCGACCGATAAAAGGAAAAAAACTTTGCGCGGGAGACGAAGTGGTGAGATAAAAACGTAATTCTTGCAATCAAGTGGTGAGATAAAAAAGCAAAAAAAAGCAGTTCTTCAGTGAAAGCTTTCAGGTGAGCAAAATATAGCTCTGTGCACGTTGGGTACAGGATTTCTATCATTCTATAGGGTTAATTAATTAGTGTATCTGGCTGGGACATCCAACAGGAAATCAGTTACCCCAGTAACCCACCCACGGGTCAGCCCCCTTGGGGCTTCTTTGCCTTATTCGCTTGTTATTTCTCTTAAGTTCTGGTAGAAAATAAGATGTCCTTGTCAGGAATTCTCTTCTTAAGAATAAGGCTAAACAGATTTCCAAGTATGCATTAATAGGGTTAGCTTATTATTCTAAACTCTAAGAGAAAGGGTACAAAAATGACCAGGAGCTATATAACCACATATTGACAGTCTACACAGCTACAAATCTATTGAAAATGTACAAAAAGCAAAAATCTTTTGGCATCAAAGGTGGCCAGTGTTCCCTTATGCACACACTCCTTTTCTGCAGCCTCTCCTTGAGGGTGGGGTGTGTGGAGGTGCAGCGTTGCGTTGGTGGGTCAGTGTGGGAGTGCTGCAGGTTTGATTTATGTTCAATAAAGGACAAATGTTTAGAATTATTTCTTTTCCGTAGTCTAGCAAGGCAATAGTGAGAATATCAAAATGTGAGTTTTTCCCAGGGTCAGGAGTGAGCCACAGGGACCCAGCAGTAGCACAAGGGTGGGTCCCAGCCCTCACCTGCAAAGTCCTTCCACAGGAGCACAGACTCTCTCCTACTGCAAGGATAAAAGGTTATCCTCCCATAAAAAGGTTATAAGACTTCTGTGAGAAAATACTGCATTTCATTAATCTTTTTATTGAAAATGGCTGGACTGTTTTTGCAGAGACATTTCAAATGCTTATGAGATCTGATAGCATTTAAAACAAACAAACAAAAAAACCAACAAACCACCTTGAAACCTGGCAAAGATTAGAAACAGCTGAAACAACATCCAGCAGTAGGAAGAGTCAGCCCACCTTACACATACCTGCCGTACTTCTCTCCTATTTTCCAGTTCTCCAGCCATGTATTTCTTGCATATTTGGGACATGTAGGAGGTGCAGTGCTGTGGAGTGACACAGCTGATGTGTCTGCTTGTGGCACAGCATCAGGCTACGTCTAAAGTCCTGGTTCAGCAAAGCCCTACCAAGGAAAGAGGGACCCAGGCTGTGGCATCCCCTGTGACCAACCCTCCACCTTCTGCAGGGCCAGCAGGCAGCCCACAGCAGCTGGCAGGTGACAGCCAGGCCAGTCTTTTCCTCCAGGGACTTTGTGAGGAAATCAGCCAGCAGCTCCGTTTTCTACTCATTGCATGACTGTACAACAGCCTTTAAAACAAGACTCTGAAACCTGCCTTGGGTTTAAAGCTGAGGGATAGAGCTTGCAAGCCACAGACCAAAGTAGAGGCAGCTCCTCTGGATGGTTTTCAATTGCCAACAGCACAGCTCTCTTAAATTGATCCTACTGACACTAGCAAGAGCAGAACTACAAGTAACATGGAAATTCACAGTCAGAGAGCCCAGAAAAAAAATTTAAAAAGGTAGGAATTAATCTTTCTCATAGCAAAAGACAAATTCACCCAAAATCTGAGAAGATGGGCAGAGCAAGTGTAGTACTAACCAATTCATTGATCTGTGTGGGCCCAAGAGTAAGTGCTCACTTTAAAAAATGAACTTGTGGAAATTGACTCCCTTGTACAAGCTGTGTAATTCTTGGGCTGCCTCTTTTCTAAGCCACAAGAAAGCTTTCGATTCTGTATTTAAAAATAAGTTCCAGATTTTGTTTCATTTCCATCCCAATAGTAGCTTTTTTTAACTTTACATCAACAGATTCCCTAGCCCCTCCCATCAAGCAGAAAGCTCGTTTTAAAATCAAAGATGCAAAATGCCATTTACGTCCTCGGAGCAAAGAGAAAACGAAAGATTCTGGGAAGCAGGCTGTTTCAGGTAGGTGGTTTCTTCCAGCATGTAAACAGCACTTTAATTTGTTTGTGTGTTTGTTTGTTTGCTTGTGCATTTGCATGCTTTGCTTTCATGCTGCAGACAGGAAAAAAAATCAATGGTTTTCATGTTTGGTCTGAATTTAAGTTCAGGCCAAGGTTCCCACTCTGGCTGAACAGTGGGTTTGGATCTTGGGTGCTGAAAATCTCACCAGTTGCTTTGAAAAATCTTTGTTCAAAAGTACATGAGTTGGGAATTAAGCTGGTTCTTTTTCTAGCCTTGATAATGGCAGAAATACCCTGAGACAAAAAGCTGTGACTAATGCAAAGTTATGTGAAACGGTGTCAGTTTGGTTTGGTTTTCCCAAATGAGGTTTTTAAAAGAAAACAAAAGCTATTTTTGTTTGGTTTATGCTGGATTAGTAACCTATTGTAGCCCCAAAGACAACCCCTAAGAGGGAAAGTTATTAGGAAAATCTGATGTTACACAGCCTTAGATCTTTTGTTATGAAAGAGCGAGTCGTTATGATGTTAGAAAACATTTATATTTATAAGATTTATATTTACAACATTTATATTTATAAGATTTAGGTGTAATTAACAAAGATGTGGTATTAAAAAATTATATTGCTGCTTAAAGCAACTTACCAGCTTACACCAAACATCTACTGGTGATGCATTCTCTGCTGTGAATTTAACTTACCACCACTTTCACTAGTCAGTGAGAAATCTTATATGAGCCCTAAACAGAGAAGAGTAAAAATAGCTATTTTTTTAAAAAAGCAAATGGTTTAAAGATTTTATTTTTAAAATTTAGACTCATATTTCATCTTTACCCTGAAATCTACACATTTATATCTCTAATTTTACAAGTGTTGACTTAAGTCTTAGTCATCAAAATGCTTACCCTGTGAATAAGACGTGATTATCAGACTCATTTTTAAAGTCATAGAAGTTGAATTTTTTTGGTCCATACAATCACTATGGGAATGTGTTTCTTGGATGCATTTCTTTGTCCTTTGCTTGCTTTGCTTTGTGTTTGTTGTGTTATCTGAACCTCTAACAGTAAGATTACATCATACAACCACACCCTC
The DNA here is from genome assembly GCA_008694505.1 of Cyanoderma ruficeps. Lineage (NCBI taxonomy): Eukaryota > Metazoa > Chordata > Aves > Passeriformes > Timaliidae > Cyanoderma > Cyanoderma ruficeps. Next base: position 559,289 of record VZDJ01000015.1, read on the forward strand.
ACAATGAAATTCTTCTGGTGCCTTGAGTGCTAGAAATTTCTCTCTCTTCCCTGACCTGGAAAGTCCATCACCAGTGGCAAACTATGATTCCTGCTCAGATAAAACCTTCCAACGCATTTTCATAACCTCACAATCAAAGCCTTTTAAAGCCTTTGCTATCTGATGATTGTCACTTCTGAGAGAGATGGAATAACCACTGATAGTCTTTAGAGGCCCAGGCCTGACATTCTCGTAGATTTATAAAATTGACTCTCTTGTTTTGTTTAGCCATCAGATATAGTTTGTAATATTTGCTGACTTTAAATAATTTCTGTAAAGACCTTTCTAGTCCTTATGCATAAAAAAGACCGGGCAGTTTTAGGCATTGGAGGCACCACTGTGCAGCTGAGCATCACCAGCCTGAGCTTTTACCTTCTGCATTCAGTAGCAAAAGGAGCAAACCCAGAACTGGCCAGAGGAGGAGGTGTCTCACAGCACAGAGGAAAAGGTTATGAAACCTGTCACTGAATCCATGATTACCCTGCCCATTGCTGCTTTGCTCCCTGATTTCCTTCCTGTGTTGCTTCTCTCGTGCAAAGGAGGTCAGTTCCCCTGCACAGACAACTGCCAGGTGACCTTCGTCAATCTCAAGTGTGATTCCTCCAAGAAAAAACGCCGAGGCCGCAAGTCGCCATCAAAAGAAGTGTCCCACATCACTGCAGAGTTTGAAGTGGAGATGAAGTCTGAAGAAGTCTCAGGTTTGTGAAAGATTGGTCTGTGGAAATTTAGTTCCTCAGTGTGTTGTTAAAATCTTTTTGATGCTATTTCGTCAAGCTGCCAATGAACGCCTTTTAGCACAAGCCTCGTTCAACAGCCTCTCCAAACTCAAAGTTTCAGAGATTTAGTTGAAAAAAGCCAGGGATGAAATTAAGCCAAAAGAACAAAAATTGAACCTGCATCAAAATTCCTTCAAGGCCTTAAGTCATGTGCTTTAATCCAGTCTGTTTTCTTTAAACAGCAGAAGTGATAATCAATGTACAGGGAACATAAAGATTAGGTAGAAGTTCTGCAAAAACAATGATAAAAATATCCTCCAAAATATAAGTTGCTGAATATGTAGTCTGTAAATCAGACAGTTTTATTACACAGATGAAAAATTCATGTTTTCTTACCAAACTTCGGAATAAAAATAATTGCCTCAAGTTATAAATGGGATGGGATATTATATTATAAATTCCAGCCAATGAAAATGTGAACTGAATCTTACAAAGATGTCCTCAGTCCTCAAAGGCAGATTTCTTAACCTTGAGGGGCACCTCATTAGCCAAGTGATTCAAAGAGTAGTTGTGCCTGAAAGCACCTTTCATTTTGTCACTGACACAATGTTGTTTTGGTTGGGGAAGTGGCAGGAATTCCTAATCAACTGAGCAAAGCATGGGCAGAGGAAATTCAGGAGCATTAATGGTGGCAGACTGAACACACACCTGAAAGGAGAACACATTGGGATTGATGCTTTCTGCAGCACTCAGCTGCATTTGCAGCCCATGGAACTGTTCCATGGATCTCAGGATACTGTCCTGTCCTTTTGAAAGGCCTGATCTTGAAAACACTGAGCTGCTGCTTCAATTTATGTCGACAAGACAGTGAAAGAAACAGAGGTGTCATAGTGCAATGCAGGCTAAGCTTTTTGTTAAGCACCTCTTTTAAACATGAATCTCAATTGCTTCTAGTTTTGTTATCATTTCCCATCTAGACACCTGTAACATTGACTGTGTTCGGAAAAGGATGGAGCAGAAGCTGCAAACTGCAATCAAAACATTGAGGAAATCTATTAATAAACAGCAATTTTACATTCAGTTTTCTGGGACAGAATATGAAGTGGCTCAGAAGCCAGCTAAAGCTACTGAAGGGCATGAAGCGTGCAGTACAGGGCAAGTACTGCAGGATGGAAAATGTGGTAAGTCCAAACAGCTCGAATATTCAGTTATATTCCCCAAAAACAAGCAATCTAAAATTACCTTTTCCGTGGTGAACCAGGGAGGAAATCTCTGAGATAATGATTTAGAATTCAACGATCAGTATTTCTCAGCATTTATGCATGCATTATGGATGGTTCATAAGGGTCTGAAGGGAATTCATTAGATGGCTGTAGGAAAACAAAAGTATAAATATGGTTATATTCCTGTGCTGTCAGGTGGTAGGTATCAAAACCTGCCACAAGACAGTGTTGGCAGTTGTTCCCATCCTATCAAAATATATTCACAATTTGGTAAAACAATAATATGATGTTTGCCTTGTTGCTATATATTTACTTTTATATCATCAGTGCCACTCTGCTCACCACCAAATAATCCGTGATCCATGGATATGTTATATTTAATGCTCAAGAGGTCCGGTGAAAAAAATTATAGAAATCTATTTTATGTAAAATACCTAATTTCTTTAAGCCTTTTCCCTTGTCATCAGGCTCTAGTGCTTTGCTGGGGACAGTGTCCTAGTGCAAATTTATTAATGGCAGTTCTCAGCACTGCGAGCTTTCTAATTACTTACAGACATCTTTTCAAAATCAGGATACCTATTTTTCCAGCTTTTGAGATACCAAGTGATTGACAAGCCAAAAGAAGTCACATGGATAGGTGCTTCCAGTGAGTGGGTTCAGAGCTAGTTGTCATCATATGGGAACAGTGATTTAGAAACTGTATTTGAAAGGCTGTTGCTATCAGTATCTAGAAATTCAGACATTTTAACCACTCCTATCCACCAGAGAAAAATGTGTAATGCAATTACATGCCCTGTTGAAGCAAGAAAAGCATGTGTATTCATACCTGTATTTTGTATTCATACCTGTATTTAAGATGCTCTACAGTTGGAGTATTTGAGTAGCAAGAGACAGAAATTATTCTCCATTGCCCATGGAGAAATCCCTAGAACTGATCTCAGGGGACACACTATTTGGAGTTATCTGCCATAAAACCATCTTTTAACTGCACCTGGTCTAAAGGAAAAGCTCACACTTCCCACCCTTTATGCAGTACTGCTTTAATAAACTGCAAGATACTGTTTTAAGGCTGCACCCAGCCTTATTAACAACACACGTGTGATAAACACCTGAGTGCCTTACAAAGCAATTTAGTAGTTTAAACAATAGTGACACCTTGGGAAGACTGACCTGAAACAGAGACTGGACAGAGCTGGAGAATAAAGTAGATATTTATTGAAAGACCTTTAGGGTACACCTTGGGCAGGGCAAGGGCCTGGTCAGAGCTACACCCAAGGTGGACCCAAAATGGTCACAAAATGGACAAACAGTCACAAGGTTCTATACTTTTATAAGTTTTGGTCAATTTCCATACTGGGCCCCAATTGCCCAACCACAGCCGCAGGTTGTGAGGTCTCATCCTTCTTGTTTCTCTCTTCAGTCCTCCCTTGTTTGTGCTTGTGGGCCTGAAACTTGTACTCGTTGTCCTTGGTCTTCAGCAAGAAAAGGATTTGTTTTGTCTTCTTACTCTGTGAAGAGAGCTGACTGACACTTAATATGAGGCTCAGGGTTCTATGCACCCCTGGGCAGCACAGAATCTGAAAATCATGAAAGCTAAAACTTAAGGCATCACTTCTCCCCTTTAGAGGCCTGACAAGGCCTTTTCCTTGTTGAGCCTCTATTCTAAACATCTACTAATAAGAGGTATTCAATAACAAATAAATATCTAACAATAGTAACCAGGACCTCACCCTGATATAAATTGACCTAAACCACAGTGGAGATGGGTCTGTTTACATCAGGTGAGGATCCTGGACTAATATACACAAAACACACGCCATCATATTCACGGGGCCAAAGACATCCACCTCCTCTAAATGTTCAATATTGGAGCAAACAATGTGATCAAAATGAACACCCTGACGTAGGGTCCCCTTTTGTCTCCTCAGTTACCTGCAGCACGGGCACCTTTTATAGCGGAGAGCACAATCAGTGCGTTCCGTGCTCGCCAGGAACGTACCAGGACACAGAAGGCCAACTCACCTGTGAGCCTTGCCCCAGCAACGATGGCCAGGGAGTAGCGGGTGCCCGGAACGTGTCAGAATGTGGAGGCAAGTTGAATTGATTATAAAGGCTTTAGGTGTGACGGTTCTGGATTCTTTTTCTGCCAAGGTCGGGATTAATAGCGTGAGAGATGAAGTCCGCGCTCAGACTTAGAGGTTTATTAACTCTTATCTGTATTACAGTCTCACAAGGCGTGAGTTCTGCAGTGCCTCTAGTTAACCAGGTGCAAAATGGAGCAGCTCTCTGCCTCTACAAGGTCTTTTCAAGGACAATCCATCCACTTGTGAAATGCCACCTAAATTATTTTTATGTTAAACCCAATAACTAACCCCTTGAAGTCTGCTATGCGGACTTTACTAACCGATTACAGAAAACCACCCAAACCCATGAAGAACAAGGAAGAAGAAGGTGAAGAAGAAGGACTTAGACCCAAAATCCTCCATCTTGCCCCAAAAATACTAAAACCTTAAAATCTCAGTTTCCAGAATTCCAACATTTAGGTGTTGCCACACACACTTTGTGAGGCAAGAGGCTGAAAGAGGAGAGAGGCTGCCACAGTTCTGTCTTGTAAAGGTAACAGAAGAAATCTCTGTGCACTTACAAGCAATGGATGGTTTGGCTCAGGCCATCTGCTCACATTGCTGACAAGATGATGGGATCTGCTGCAGCCATGTGAGTTATGGTATGGAAATGAGCAAGCCAAGCAAAGCACTTTGTGCTTCAAGTCAGGCATGGAAGTACCTTGGCTTGTAAGGACTCATCCGTAATATTGTGAGCCAAAGGGATGGATTACTTTGGGCTGGTATTGGTGATTCTAATAATAAGCCTGGTCATTTAGTGTTTTGCATGAGATGCAGCTTAACCTGCTCTAATTAGCAGCAATTATAAATTTGAGATAGTTCTGCTGCAGAGATCTGTAACCCAAACTCAGAACTAATGATTGCAATTTTCAGGGCTGCTTGAATGCACTGTAACTTTTGGCAAGTGATGTAGCATCTCTGATTCAACTTCATGATTTATAAACTAAATTATAATGATGATAATATGTGACGATTCTACTGTAACTTGATCAGTCTGAGTTTTTAAGATACAGCTCTTAATTATTTTCTTTACCTCATTTCATTAGACTACCAAACCTAGTTTATAGCAGATCCATTATGTGTCTTTGAAATAAATCTGTCCTGTCTGCTACACACGTTCCATCTTGAAAACTCATCCATGTAATTTACATTAATGCATTCTTCAAGGATATCTAAAGAGAACACATGGCAAATGTCACTTGAGAAACTGCTACTTTTTCCCATCTACTGAATGAAAAAAACTCCAGTGTCTCCAGTCCAAACATATGATAGATTTTGCTAATTTGCTGTACGGGGGAACTATCACACAAAAAATTTAAACACCTGTGCCTCTTTGCTGTGCTGATTTGTATTCATCCATAACACAAGAAAAGCTTATCAAAATACAGTCTGAGTTTATAAAGATTGACTGACAAAAGCAGCATAACAAAAAGAAGAAAAAGACTTTTGTTTCAAGGCTTACATTGGAATTATCGCTCCATACAACAACATTTTTACAGGGTGGATTTATCTCACAATGTTTATTGTCAGATCAAAACAGTCTGTTTTTCTGCTCAGCTCTCCCCTTTTCCTCTGGAAATGGCAAGAGAGAATATGCTTTGGACTTCATAAATTTCCCTGTCAAAGATTTTGTCAAAGTTTGTGTCAGCACATATGATGAAACAATGCATTTTTGATAACAACACTTGGTTAGAAAGTTTGTTCTGTCTGTACTCGCAGTATTATTACTGCCAGTAATCAATAGTATTTTTGCATCGTATCTTCCAGAGCAGATAATGGCTGTGCAGTATCCAATAAACTTTTACTGAAATCCTCACTTCTAAACATGAGGAATGCACATTCCACAAGTATGTCAGGGATTTTTAGTGCCTGTTGTGCAGAAATCACTTGTAGCTGCAAGTGAATTCTGGGCTGCAGTGGACACCAGGCACCCACCAAGGCTGATCTCTCACTGCCTTCCTCAGCTGGAGAGGGGAGAGGCAGGATAACAAAGGTTCACAACTTAAGGGCAGGGGGAGACCACTCACCAGATATCAAAGAGACTCAGATTGGGAAAATTCAGTGAATTCATTACCAATCAAAATCAGAGCAGGACAAGGAGAAATAAAATCTCTCCTAAAATTACCTCTTCTACACCCCTCCCTCCTTCCCAGCCCTACCTCCTCCCACCCAGCAGCACAGGGAGATGGGAATGGGGGTTCCCATTATGGTCAGTTCATCATACTGATGCTCCTGCTGCTGCTTCAGCATGGGCTCCCTCCCACGGGAGACTTAATTTACTTCTCCAATGTGGATCCATCTCATGGGCAAGAGTTCTCCAACAGGAATCACTTTTCCACAGGGTCAGTCCTTCAGGCACAGCCTGATCCATCATGAGTCCCCCACAAGGGTCACAAATCCTACCAGGAAACATGTTCCAGTCTGGACCAGGCCAGGTAGATCAGTTTTGCTCCTAAAAACAAGAACAAAAGAGAAAAATTGTCCTAAAATTAGTAGCATCATAATATTTCTCTGAGGTCTGTGTCACAACAGCCAATTTGTACGGTCATATTCCAGCCAGCTGGGATGGGAGCACAAGTAAATCCTGGAGATCCAGACCCCACAGGTGTCCACAAGAATTTGGCTTTTGTGGGGACAGAACCTGAATTTTGCTTTCACTCACTAGGAGTTCATCCTAAGTACCAAAGTTCCTCACTCATGCCAAGCACCCAAGATGCTGAATGCCCCAAATATTTCCCAGCAAGTATCAGGGTTCTTATGAGAATGCAACAATATCTAGAGCTCTCAAAACTTTCTTATTTTCAAGCCAGTTGTCTCTGTCTGCTGCTCAGTTCTCAGAGAAGCTAAATTACAAAGTGCTGGGGTTAGGCAACCTCAGGGAATGTGTAGCATCTCACGGTGCTGGTGTCCCATTCTGGAGTGGTGTGAAAATTCATGCCATAACCTTGAAAGACCTGACATCATGGTTCTCAGGTTCACAGAGTAAAACACTCAATCTAGCCAGAACCAAGCCAAACAAATGCCTATCAGAAACTGCCTGAAGAGTGAATTTGGAAACTTTTGTCAGCAGATTCATTCACAAAGCAATTTGCTTTACATAAATCGCTGTTTCCTGGCAGAGGAGCACGTGACAAGCACTAGTTTTCACAACTACATGAAAAGCTGCTGGTGTTAGGTATTCTCATAGATAAGGTGCTGGACTGGTGCCCTTCCATCTGGTAAACCCCATGATCCACTGTCCATATCTCTGAAATGGAGATACAAAAGTTTGCTTCATAGGCATGGTACAGTTCCATTTCTTCCTATAAAGTGCTTTGAAATACTGAGATGAAAGACTTGGTGAAAGTACAAAGTATTCTACTGAAATCTTAATAGATCCTTTCTAAAAAAAAAAAAAATCAGAAAATAATCCAAACAGAATCATAGTTCCCAAAAAGCATATTATGAATGTGGTTCTATTTACTGGTGGTGGTTTTAGGAAGAAGATATAGGGACAATATAAAATTCACAGGTAAGATTAGAATTTGATCTGCAGCTGTCTTGATGTCACATGTTTAAGTGAAAGAAAGCCCTGCTAACTACTAGTGGGTTTTGTACTTCACCCAGAAAAGTCAACACACTAATACAGATGATCATTTTCAATTTCTAGGGCAGTGTTCTCCTGGGCACTACTCTTCAGATGGTTTTAAACCTTGTACAGTCTGTCCTCTTGGTACGTATCAGCCTGAACCAGGAAGGACCCTCTGCTTTCCCTGTGGCGGTGGGCTCGTGACCAAATACGAAGGTGCTGTTTCCTTTCAAGACTGTGAAACCAAAGGTGAATTCAAAATTCTTCCACAATTCATCTTCCTACTTCTTGGCCTTTGGTTAGTTCTCATCAGTGCCAAAGGGGCTCTTGAAGGCTCCAAAACAAACATTGTCACTGCATGGGAGTGTGATTAAATTAAATGGTCAAGAAATCTGTAAACTGGGAATGGTCTCCTGAGGTTGTGCAGACTGAACAGGATTTATGGTTTTCTTTGGAATTTACCACAGGCAGGTACGGGGTCAGCACTGCTACTAGTAAAAGAATCAGCCCCACTGTGTGGCAATAAATAACACAAACTTGGATTAGACAATGCTTTAGCTTCATGTCCTGTATATTTTTATGTAAAAAACTAAACACTACAAAAGTTATACGAAGTTAAGGATTGATTACTCATGGGCTAGGCAGAAACTGTAAGCATGCAATGTGATCTGTATTCCATAATGTCAACTTCAGGTGCCAATGCTGAAGAAGGAATCTGCCCCAATGCATTTTGGTTTAGTTATTGGAATGACATGCTGGCCCTGGCAAACAGACACTAATGGAAACCTCTCTCCTATTACTGTGAAAGTAATTTTTCTTGTTGAGGTGGATTTACATCTGCTTCCATTTATTAGAAATATATTAAATACAGTGAGAGGTACATTTCTAGTTTGTAAGGGTTGAGCTCTAGTGATGGGGTTTTAGTTGAAAGATCCTTTTTAGTGGGAAATACTGGGAGCTGGTGCCTTTTCTGCCTTTTCTGGCCTACTAAGTATGTTGCAGACCAGGTATGTCCAGAGCAGAGGAAAGCTCTCTGCACTGGAGGTTGCTACATTTTGAAAATAATGCACCTGCTACCTTGCAGTGCACTGTTCTCCTGGACACTACTACAACTCCACAACACACAGATGTATCCGATGCCCTGTGGGAACTTACCAGCCTGAGTTTGGTCAGAACTACTGCATCACCTGCCCTGGCAACACCAGTACAGATTTTGATGGCTCCACCAATGTCACGCACTGCAAAAGTAAGTCACGTTTGTGTCAGTGACACAGAGCGTGTCTTTGGATCTGAACTGCAGCTCGAAGGTTCCGTTTGTCAGGCTGCACTTCAGCTTTCTACTTCCTAATTAGCAAATAACTACTGCCAGAGGGAGTAGTGAAAGTCGGGAAAACAATGAGGAAAAAAAGGTGGGAAAGTATCACTTGAGGCATATGAGTGTTTCAGCTTTAAGATGATTTCAGAGAATGCCAGCTACAAGTTAAAACTACAGAGCCTTTCATTTCCCAGATCCTGTAAGTTGCAACAGTGATGCATATTTCTCTGTGTCTCTGTAGAACAAAATATCTTCTATCAGAGTCACTGCCATTTTAGAATAATTGTAAAATATTAGAAGATATGGTCCTGCATGCTGCAACTGCCAGGTAATTGCTTATGATAGTGAGATCTTCTTGGAGGCTTTTTTGCAGTACTCAGCCTCCTATCTTAATTACCACTTTAAATATCCCCAAGGATTTCGGTGCAGTTTTATTTGATCCTTTGTGAATGACTGATTATTTTAGGCAAGCATTTTTTTTTCATCTCTACCATGCTAATTTAAGAGAATGTTTCTATAATAATTAGGCAATGTCATCTAACATGTGCAGATCTCCTGTAAGTTTTTCGTCTGATTATGTGCCATGTGTCTTATAAGACCTTCATAATTTGTAATGTCATTTGAGTAAATTACATATTTGTACAGAATTTGGAGAAGTTTGATGATTTTTCCGTAAAATAAAACCATCTTTGTTACTCAGAATGTGGACATTTCAAAGCCATAAGGAAGGGTTTAAAGTTGCTTGTGACAGATCTAGAATAACACCTCAGATTAATTTATCAACCAACACAAATGCTAATTTATGTTTCTCCCCAGACCAGCACTGTGGAGGAGAACTGGGAGACTACACTGGCTACATTGAATCACCCAACTATCCTGGAGACTACCCGGCTAACGTGGAATGCATTTGGAATATAAATCCACCCCCAAAGAGAAGAATACTCATCGTAGTACCTGAGATATTTCTCCCAATTGAAGATGAATGCGGCGATGTTTTAGTAATGAGGAAAAGTGGTGAGTTGCCAGACATGGGTTAAACTTCCTGCAAACTGATGGAGTGAATAGTTCATATTGAAGGCATGACTGTCTTCAGTGTAGCCAGTGTTTCTAAGAGGTTTCTTGAATGAAGTGGCACAGCAAATTAGAACACTACCAATAACAGTCAGCAGAGTGATATTAATTATTCAAGTTTATTGTCTGAATCACAAAGCAGTTAATGGGTTTCTGTCTGGCCCAGTTGCCACATGGGATAAATCACTGCCATTCTAGAATTCAGCAATGATAAATTATATTTGGAGAACTATCTCTGTAATCTGTACAAATTGTGCTCTCACTTATCTTTTTATATATCATAAATATATATATGCTGCAGTTATTGCTAAACCTGAACAGTGTGTTGGTACAGCAGACACTCTCAAGAAATCCAAAGTTATCCCACTTTTCTATGGAAGGGAGAGGGTGCATTGTGCCTTTGATTACAAAGTTAATTCAATAACTTCTGAAGTTAAGATCCCAATGAAATGCACTCCTCTTTTGCATGGAGAATGTGAGCATCCTTCTGGTGATTTGTTGCTAAATCAAGAAGCACCATGTTCTTATCTGTCTGGGATAAGCATATGGGTACTCTGCGATACAATGTTAGAGAGTTGTAAAAAAAAAAAATTAATACTGATGGTAGTTTTATAAACATCAAAAAATTACACCTTGCCATCGGCTTAAGCTTCTTGCCAAGGGATTCCCATTACCTTTGTGGAAAAACCTACTTCTCTTTATAGGCAAATAAGGCCAACATCCTTTCTATCACAAAAAGCTTCTGCTCTCAGGAATGTGTCAGCTGAGAAGTGTCTTGTCAATTTGACATCTCTGACCCCTAAATGAGGAAGGGTGCAAAAATTATTTTATAAAGAACATTGTTTGACTTTATTTCTAGCTTCTCCTACTTCAATTACTACATATGAAACGTGTCAGACATACGAGAGACCTATTGCATTTACCTCAAGATCGAGGAAACTCTGGATTCAGTTCAAGTCAAATGAAGGAAACAGTGGCAAAGGATTTCAGGTCCCCTATGTGACTTACGATGGTGAGAATGGAACTGGTTTTCATCTTTGTGTTATGTCTGAATTACAGAAAATTTTCCTTTAGAATCTCTCTTACACTGCTTGCAGGGACAGAAGAATGAGGAAAAACTTTATGTGCCTCATCTAATTTTAGCTGCAAAGACTTTGAAATAACATACAAATAACATATATAATGTTTGAAAAGTTATTTTGTATCTCTGTTTCTTCATCTCCAGAGTGGAGATAATACAGCATTATTATCTGGAGAGAGGTAGTTTTTTGAGGATGTTACTATTTGTTCATTTACAGGGACACTATTTATTTATTTTTATTTATTTATACGGATAATTCAAAATCACTGTTATAAAGAAATAGAGAATTTTAAGGTGATTAAATTAGAATACAGCAGACACTGAGAGAGACGCTGAATAATTAACTGGATACAAAATTTCTCAGCTCTGTCTTCAAGAGGAGGCCTAGCTCATGTCTGACTATTGCCCTCCTAAAGGATGTCACAGTCACTCAACTGATCTTTATCTTTCAGAGGATTACCAACAACTAATAGAAGACATTGTTCGAGATGGCCGATTATACGCATCAGAAAACCATCAAGAAATTCTAAAGGTAAGAAATTCCTGCTTTCTTTGAGGACAACCAAGAATTCCTCTTCTAAGAATTTTCCTAAACAGTTCTCGATACCTTGATAGAGTCACTATATTTAAAGCTCAAGGGTGACCCCAAATTCAATTCTCTGTCTTCTGAGGTTTATGCTGGTATTTGAAGCAGCCCAAAATCAAGTAACTGAGCTGGACTCATCACGTGCTTATGCCCTTTGTGGAAGCAGGAACTAAATGAAATATATGCTAATATGACTAGTAAGATTGTATGTTTGAGAAAAGTCAGCCAAGAATGAAGGACTTATTGTTTGGAGAACCTTCTTCAGCCTCAGTCGGGCATTTAAATGTTTAAACGACTCATTAAATTTGCTGTGCATTAAATAATGTATTTACCTAAGTCACTATCTTGCCTCAATCAGAAATGGTTTTACACAGATAAAAGCAACACTTGTAACAACTAACTGTGGCCCTGGTTTCGTGCCAGAGATGTTTTGGTTTTCTGAAATTCTTTTCCCAGGGAATTTTCTGTAAACAGGAGAAGTAGTTTTGTAACTGTACTATGTTTTTATTCCTTTTCCTAGGAGGGACTTCTTCGTGATGTCCCTCTGGTCTGACCAATGTGATTGAAGAAGTTTGTTTCACCAATCAGATTGGTCTGTGTAGAATAGTATAAAAGAAAGACACATCCCAAAAATAAAGGAGTCATTTTCAGCCTTCTGAAGTTTGGAGTCTGTGTTGATGTGGTGTACAACAGCATCAATTAACTAATTAAAACTGGAAAAAAGGCTGGTCATGGGGCAAGATGGAGCCATGTAAATGTAAGGCTTGCAAGGACAAGAGCTGGCTCCCTTGGCCATCCCTGCCCAGAGCTGTTCTCTCCCTCCAGCTTTTGGGTTGCTCAGGTCCCAGGTGCAGCGCACAGTGCCAGGCACAGGCTCAGCTGAGGCTCTGAATCAAGGCTTTCCCCAGGTGCAGGAGAAGCTCCTTAGAAAGCTCAGCCTCACTGAGGGCCAGCCTGGTCTCCCATCCGTGGAGGGAAGGCCTGGACAGCAGTGTGGAGCAGGTGGGAAGGACAGTCAGAGGCAGCTTACAGATCTAATGCCTGATATCTGCAGTTTGTGGTTAATTCAGTCCTGCCCTCCCAGGGCAGCACCTGCCAGGACAGGAGCACTGCAAAAAGCATCCAGCACAGCAGGCAGATTCATCCCTCTAAAATTCCACAGAAACGTGGAGCAGTTTTTTTACACTGCTTTACCCAGATTCAAGTTCTGCAAAACAGACCTGATTGTTCTTCAATTTTGAAACCTATGTAGAGACTAAACCCCAAACCTTGCTTTTATCTAACATATCTGTGTTGTCTCCCATAGGACAAGAAACTGATTAAAGCTCTCTTTGATGTACTGGCACACCCTCAAAACTATTTCAAGTACACAGCACAAGAGTCAAAAGAAATGTTTCCAAGATCATTTATAAAGCTACTGCGATCGAAAGTCTCCAGGTTTCTACGACCATACAAATAGTCTAGTGGTATTCAATTTTTGGTTACTTTGCATTCCTGTCAAATATTGTCTTTCCTCCATAAGTAGAAACATTTGCTAATTTGAAAGCTCTTTTTTTGCAGTCTTTGTTCGCAATTGTTACTGAAGAACACCTGTAATGTTTTATAATTGTGAAGAGTCAGTGTTCTGAATGGGATTCTTACTACAAAAAAAAAAAATTATGCATCCCTGAGTACATCTAGTTGTAGATCCAAATTTATGCCTGCACTAGTGTATCCTCACTTTCCATCTGAAATCTCACTATGTAAAAATATTCTTTCTAGCTTTTTATTTTTCATCAACAATAACTTTCATCAAAGAAAGGAGGAATCTATTCAAATATGATTAAACTACCTGCAGATAAGTTCTGTTATAGAAAGAAGTATCTAGTATAAATAATACTTGGATTTTGAATTGCACTTGAAGTTTATATTTGAATCTTTAGAAGAAAACAAAACAATCTAAATTTTGTTATTTCTCATTTGTGGCTTGGTGGAACCTCTGTCCAAGTAGAAATCAAAAAGGAAAAAAAAAGAAGAAAAAAAAAGTATAATTTTGCTTTATGAATCACATGAGATTGAGTCCCATGCCCTAATGTCCTAATGTTTTTATCTGTCCTCTTCTAAACTTCCTCAGAGGTTTGCAACTGTCAGTTACTTAATTGAAACAGATTTAGCTCTGGATTTCCATGCATCAATTGGTCCCTTTACAGTAGGATATTTGAGAAATGAACAACAACACTAGCAGTCTTGGTTTTCTTTCCACTAAGAGAGCATCTAATTAAGTACAATATATAAATATATACTTCTATTTGTGGGTACATTAGTAATGTTATCTCTAGTTACTGTAAATATTATTCACGCTTAAATCTTTACTCCCACACACCCTATTTACTCATATCTATATGTAACTTTGTGTAGACAATTAAATGACTTCTCCAAGTGCTTGTCACTTCTATTAACACCCAACTGAAGCCTTTGGAGGTTTTATAATACTGCACAATGGTTTACTCTGGGACAATCTCTTTCAATATGTATTATTCCAGGAAAAATAGCATCAGTGAAGATGCAACTGCTGCCCAGTAAAGGGTCAGCTGTTGCCTCTCCCTTGGGAAGCCCCCACATGGAGAGGAACAGAGTCACCCTCAGGACAACACCCGTGGGAGGAGCTCAGCAAGGAGGAGCTGTTTGCTGGACCTGCTGTCTCTAAAACATTGGGAACACAACTGTGTCCAGACTGTCAGGGACTCAGGGGTGAATAGGACATGCTTTTGCAGAAGAGGTGAAGGGGCAGGTTCTGTGTTAGCAGAGACCTTTTATCTCAATTTATCTCTCCCTTTTATCTCAAATTATCCCAGCGCCCATCAAGCACAGGGACTGCAGGAGAGCTTTATCCTTGTGCTCAGGCCCCGCTCACAAGGCGACAGTGGGTTTGCCATGATGATAAATCCAGGGTTTCCTGCTGTTTCCTGGCATAGAAGCTAAATCAAATGAAAGAGGAACCTTTTTTTTTCCTTTTTTTTTGTATTAGTATTTCAGCCTCTTTCCTTTTCAGTCCCTCCCTCTTGTGTATCATTTTCCCTTCTGATTCTACGAGTTTATTAAATGGAGAAATGAATTCTCCTGGCAGCATCCATTCAGAAAAAGACTAACACAGTTTTGCTTTGCTGCATTTTTTTTTCTGCCTGTCTACCCTGCAGTTTAACATGACCTTAGATGTTTTCAAAGACATGTATTAGGGGTGGTTGTGATTATCTTGTGACACTTTTTTTTGTCCTTGAGCAAGTACTGCTTAAATTTACACAGTTGGTTTCTGTTGACTACAAGTGGTTGAATATTCCATTTCTATGAGAGCACACATTAGGTATTCTGTCGAGTTTTTCTACTTAACCATCTAGTAATTTTGGTTGCCTTCTTTCCTCTTCTGTTGAAGAATATAATTTTTTTCTTTCTATGCCTGATCAGCCTGACCATATAGTCTAACAATTCTCTTTTTTTCCACTCATGGACCTCAAATCTTTGGTGAGCTTTCTTTCTCCTTGTTAAAAAATGTCATTTTCCCATAAAAGTCCTTTGTTAAAGGCTGTTAACCTAACTTTTTCTTGAGGATGTTAGAACTACTTTTATTTATTATTCACCAAGGGTCACTAAAAAGAACGTTTTCATTTTTTTTTCTTTAACAGTAATCATTTGTACAAAAAAAATTAAAAAGCAAAAATCTTTTCAGGTACTCAATTATGCAGGAGTATATAGCTAAAATAACTATTTTAGCCAAACAGTAGTTCAGAGTCTGATAGATTATTTGGAGTTTTATTCAGATCCATTAGAATGAGTCAGGATTGCAGCCATTCTACTGAAAAATATGAAGGAAAAGATATGAAAAAATATGGCAAAAAATAACTTCCTCACTTGGGAAATGATTCACAGTGATCTTAAGTATTTCAAGCTTGAGTAAGCAAACTTCAGAACCTGGTACTGTACACTGAGTTTAGTAAAATCCTTGCTAAATTTTTTGTTTAACACTCCCAACATGTTTGGAGGTAATCCCATTGCATGACACTGATGCCACAGTCCAGAAACCACTGGCAGCATCTTAACATTTTCCAGGTTCTTAGTTCCATGGGAAATCCAGAACCAGAGAGAAAACATAAGAGGAACATGTCCCAGTTCTGGCCACTGGTAGCGAAACCTTGATAGAGCCGTGAGAGGTGACTACAGGAGGGAGAAATTGCATTTGGCTCTGGTACCACTTGCCCTGACTTAAAACCACACTACAGAAAAGCAGGGTTTTGCCTAGTTCATCCTGGCAGACAACCCGAGAAAGAGGCTGATATTCCCCAGAGTCACCTCAGGGCAGGGACTCCACAGTAAGGTCAAGGCACTTGTGGACTTCTGTGGTCTGTGGCAAACACAGGCTTTGTGTCGCTGAAGGAAGGCACTGAAAGAAAGAGAATAATTTGACCCTCAAAAGTTGACATTTAAATGCTTGTGAACACAAAGAGGGTTCATAGCTGATATATTTAGAAAATGAGTTAGGCTTGAATGTTTGCCACTCTGCATAGAAATGCTCTTGGATGTGCAAATTTCTAATGAAATAAGTAATGACAAGTGCTATCTAAGGCAGTCTGAACTGGTTTCAGTTGATTTGAAGAACAGCACATTATTTTTATATCAGCTCTAGAAATTAAAAATGCTTTGATTTTCATACTAGATTTGCAGTTACAGAAACTGGCAGTCACCAAATAGGAGGTGAGTTCAGACCTTCATCTGTTGGTGTAGGATGCCTTCATTGTCAAAGTCAGAGAACCTATTGCTACTACACAATAACAGCACAACAAAGAATGTTTTCTTCTGCAGAGAAGACCCACACACATTTGGGAATCAAAAACAATACAAAGAGAAATACAGCTACCTTTAAGCAAACCAGCTTCATGAACATGGCAGAATATAACATTTTAGCTTTTGCCCTGAATATGAAATAATGCATTTGAACATATCAATAAATACATCCCTGTATCTGTTCTTACAGAATTACACATTGTCTGCAGGACAGGTGCAACAACACATTTATGTCTTATTACAGGTAGACTGAAGAAGTGCCCATTTGTGATTGCCCAGTCCTGTGGCACAAACAGAGCTCTTTATTTTCAATTTGCAAATGCCTCTATGCTTAAAAGCTGCACCTGCAGCACTTATCATTCTAAGCCTTTCTTTCTGCTTTAAATACTGCACTTACTGTTAGTGAGGTGGTGGTGAATCGTCCCTAAACATTTTCACAGGCTACCAAATCCCTGCCTGCATACCTGCACGATGCTGCAGCAATCACAAGTTGCTCATCAAACCTTGAGTTGTGCCTTGAAAGTGCTGAGGACACAAAGGTGCCTCTGTGTGTCACTTGAGTACAGGGAGCAGCAGGATTCTGTGTTCAGTGCATTGCCACCTCTTCTGCCACCCTGCATCTTGCCTTCAATAACAAGACTTATTCTGCCTGGAGATTCAGCTCACTGAAACTGGATTTAAAAGTTCTGAAGTCTTTCAGCCCATTTTCTTGCCCTGTCTTCCTTTTTCCATCATGCATTAGATTTTTACCTAAAGACCAACTTTTCAAAACAATTTTATTTCCTCATTGTGCCTCCCCCATATTACAAAGTTATGACTACTTAAGATTTAGACTAACCCTTCTTACACAGCAGCTTCATTCTAGAGTTAGCTTACTTAAAACTAGCTTACCTTGTAAGCCAGGTTTAGTTTAGCTTAGTCTTAGACTAGCTTAAATAAATGCAGGATTGGTCAGAGCTTTCAGAGGGTCCATACTCTGAGTTGTCAGTGGGTTTTAAAGAGCACAGCTCACCTGAAATCCTGTCTGTGAGCAGAATGCTGCCACATGAGGGAGGAACATCCTTTACATGTGTTCAGCATTCCAAAAGGACAGTCAAACCCCACCCTGTGCCTTTTTATAAGCCTGCCCAACACATTCAAATTTCTCAGATCAGCCTTACCTATAAAAAAACCCAGTTTTAATCTTGCAGATAGCAGGTTAGGAACTTCAGGAGCAAAAGTAGTGCTGTGATTCTTCTACAGGCTCTGCTGACAGGTGTTTGACAGCAAAACTCATCTGCTCTGTGACAGCTCCCTTTTCTGGACTCTATAAACACCTTTGAATGCTCTTAAAAACTTAACTGGAGTAAAATCTTCAACAATTAGACCCAGTGGCAAATTTCTCAGCCACCTCAGGGGTCTGGATGATTTCTTAATGATGGGAATGAGTGACACACACACAGTTCCTTCTATCTGCATCGTGAGTTCAAGGAGCTGCATTTTTTCGTAGTTTAAAACCACTGATTGACAGGAATGGGAGTAACTGGAGGAGTTCTTATAGAATCTCAGTACTCTGGGACTTTAATGAAATTGTTTTCTGGAATGAGAGACTGTTGTAAGCACTTGGGAAAAAGAATACTTCTGTCTTCCAGAAGAATTTATGGAAGAAGGGAAATTTCTGTAAGGTACTATGAACTTACTCCTCAGCGAGAGACTTGGATTCAGAGACAAGTCTTGTGTTTTATCTCTCATCTGAATAGAAGCAGAGTGGGAAATAAACAATGTCAAAAAACTGTTATCTAAGGATCTGAATATATACAATTCCAGTTTGTTATTTCATTTATTTATTCTTTCATCATAAAGCTTTTAATCTATAAAATTAATATGTAATATACAAGAGTAAAATGTACAGAAGTACCTTTAGATCTAATAATTTAAACCATCTGTATTCAGAGAGCAGAGATAACAAGTTTAAAGATATACAAACAATTGCAATTCAGTTTTCTCAATATGTAGAAAAAAAGTGGCTTTGATTAATTAAACTTTATTTTAATTATTGTGAAAATATCTTTTTTTAGAGTTTGTTTTTGTTACTTTTTAATTAAAATTATTTTGTAAATATTGTTTTCTATGTTTTATAACTTAGAAAGGCCATTAATTTGCATTGAGAGCAGCAGGGACTCAACATGTTGATTACAGATACTTTAGGAGACCGGGGTGGATGTGAGGCAGTTGCCAGATTTATTATTCCAGCTTACAGATCCTGTTATTTCTTCAGTCTCACTGGCATGACAGGAAGAGTTTTCATTTAGCATCCTAATTTGAAAAAAAAACTGACTATCAAGTGTCATTCTGAAGTGCTTCCCATTTTCATAACATAAAAAAAAGAATATGTATTTAAAGTTTGTGCTGGTTCTTCTCCCATTGTTCGGGTAAGAAACAACACAGAACTCAGAAATAAAAGGGAATTTAATAGATTCCACACATGGATAGTGGAAATACAAGGAAAGTTGTGGGATCTCTATGCTCGTAGGGAGCAGTGGAAGTGATAAAACCTCACATTGGATCCGATGACAGAGCCTTTTTTAGGCAAAACCACTGAGGCCAGTGGTATTTTCACCTGCAAAAAAGTTCATTATGATCATGTCCAGCACCAGTTTAAGCAGGAATTTCTGGCTGGACTTCAGGGGGAAGCACACAGGGTGTAGTACTGGTTTCTGCATCAATTTGCTCCATGTAAACCACTGGGCAGGAGTGAGGTTTTAAACTGAACTGTTGTAGATGCTGCTGGGACTTCTAAGCTTTATTACCAATGTAAATTGTGTACAAACAGCTATTTCCATATGAAATGTACAATAATAGTTTAGAGCAAGGGTAGTGAATAACTGTACAAAATTTGATACTTAGAAAATAAAATACAGTGCTAAGCTTTACCAATATTTTAACAACTCTGTCAGATTTATAGTAGAAATGTTGTTGTAAATGTACCTTATAAGAAAATACATTTCCTTTTGCCTCTGTATATTAATAGCTTTGATTTCTATGTCAAAGTTAAAAATGAAGCATGTAATAAAACTTTTGTTAAAATCACTTTCATAATAAACATAAAATGGAATGGATACCCCTGCCTACTATTTATTTGTGTATAGGACAAGGCTTCTTGCACAAGTGTGGACAAGAATCAGAAGAGAACTTCACTTTTTTGATAGCATTTACATATTTTGGTCAAATTTTCATCCTTAAGCCACAGAAAGTTTTTTCTTTCTCAGCAAACCACTGGAGTCTGTGGGACACTGATAGAAGTTCCTTCCAAACAGGCTTCAAGGAGAGTTTTTCAAAGAAAAAATCCTGGCTACAGTGAAGGATCACATCACCAATATACCAATATCCCTCCAGGACTTTTAACTACTTGTTAAACTAACTCTGGTGTTACCATGTGTAGCTCATGCAGCTGCCCTTTGTCACAGCCCTCCATTGAGAAGCAGCCTCAAAGAAAGAGGAAGGAAGCTGTCACGCCCCAGCATGGCATTTGCCATTCTGCTGCCATCCTCACGTAAACAGTTCATCTTCAGAGAAAGCATTTATGATGTGACAGTATCAGCATTGCTGATTTTATATATATATTGTTCATTATATAAATACTGTCGGTATGAGCGATGACTCTCAGTGTGTGGCAGGTTTGAAAGGCATCGGGAAACTGGCTGCAAAACATAAATTACTGCCTTTTTCATCTGGTAGGAATTCACTCAGGTAATATGGCAGCTATCCTCACACAACATCACTTTTATGGGACTACAGACGTGCCCTATGAAATGGCACTCAGCTGTCCTTGTGGCTTCAGAGCTTTAAATGGGTAACAAGAAAAGTCAGCTCATATCAAAGACAGAAAAGCTGAACCTCAAACTTCTTAAAGGTCATTGGAAATCAAGTTGATTACTGGTAATGAAGTGTCTGTGCACAAGGACAAAATCAATGATGGAAATCCAGAGAGGTCCCAGCTGACTGGAAGGTGGCAAACATTGTCTCAGTTTTCAAGAAGGGCAAGGAAAGAGGACTCCAGACACTCCAGACCTGTCAGTGTCACTTCAGTGCCTGGTAAAATCATGGAAAAGGTTATTCTAGGAGTTATTGAAAAACACCTGGGGGACAACACAGGCATTGGTCACAGCCAGCACAGCTTCATGAGAGGAAAGTCCTGCTTATCAGTGCTTTCTAAACAAGGCTAGAACAGGCAATTTTATGACAGCCACTTAAGTTTCAGCAGTCGTGACAGTCTTCATTTGAGTACAAGATTCTCTTTTACTGGAACAGGCATTGCCTGGTGTAAATTGCAGAGGGGTCCATTCTCAGTTCCAATCTTGCCATAACTTCTCAAGTATACAAAACACAATGGCCTGAGGAACAGCACTGGCACAATCCAACAGGTAAGTGAAGGCAGGCTGGGCATAGATTATTTATTCTTCTTTTTATCCAGGAATCAACATCAACTGACTCCTGGTGTCACAGAAAGGGCCTATCCTGTACAACCACCATAATTGGCTATTTTTGCCTCTTAAATACGATCTACTTAAATACTGCTCATCTAAATGAGCAGTCAGCACAGCATGAGGTATGCTACGCTCAAAAAGCACTTTTTAACATGTAGAATAACAGCACCTCCACCTCACCTATGTGTGTTTAACAGTAAGTAATGGTCCAACTTTTATAAAAGTAATATATTAGACAGCATGCTATGTATGCCTAAAGACATGGGAAAGGGAAGAAGAGATATCTGCCTTTCTGAAGGCACCCAAGCAGCTGGTGAAAAACTGCAGCAGTGGCTGGGGGGTGAAGCAGGATGCCCCAGGACTGAGGGCAGCATGTTGGATTGCCTACATGGACACAAGATTCTTGGAGCTGCCTGGTAAGGTCTTTTTCCATGGTTGTACCTCCAGATTGAGGGCAGCCTCCCTCTACCCCAGTACTGCATGAGCAGTGAGAGAGTATCTTTGAGAGTAAATCACCTGCACTTCTCAGTGTGTGTTATGTCAGCACATAATGTGAGTGGGTGCAGTAAATTTGTCTAAAACACTCAGTGGAAGTATTGTTTGTGCCAGACAATTGTTTTGGTTTATCATCCTTCACACACTGATCTCTTGCCAGGCTTTTAGAGAGGAGTCTGACTCCAGCCTGCTAAGATCACTCACCCATCTGCAGGGTGTTCTCCAGGGCTCTTTCCACACTGCATGTTCACATTGGGCACCCATTCCAAGGTCAAAGCATGGGTTTCTCTCCTCACTCATAGGACCATCCAGCCACACAACAGGACAGCACAGCCCCACTCTCACACAGTAGCCAAGGTATGGGATAAACCTCACACAGACTCACCAGCTGGCAGGTGGGTGCTGCAAAACCTCCCCAAAAGTTGTGCCTGTCCACAAAGCCAGCAGACAAAATCTACACACAATAACTGCTTTCTTGATGCAGAAGAATACATTTTCCCTTCTTAAAACAGCCTTCTGACAAACCTCTCTGAGGTTTTAAACTCACATGTACAGCTATGAAAAGATACAGCAAATGATGTTCCTCTCATCTAAGCCCCTATCACAGCTTTCCATGTTCTGAAGTTCTAGTTTTACCATTGAGAAAGCTGCTGACTTGAAAGCAAATTGTTTATTTTAAAACATATTACAGGCTTTATTTTAAAGTGCACCAAAAATATGTCCTGTTCCTTCATCTCCTTTTCACTATGATGTTAAGGTCTCTTTTTGCCCCTTACATTCTTACCTCTCTTAAGGAGGTTTCCATGCCATGTTGGCAAAGAGGAAGGTTCTAACATTAAACAACAGGAATATGAAGTGGGGAATGCACATCAGACCTATTTGGATGACATCACCATAAACATTTGGAATAAAGCCACAAACTGCCAGACTCACAAAACTGAAAAACTCTAGCTGTGTTTTTTGGGGGCAAATGCTTCTTCACATATGCTAACTCATGATAAATTGCTGCTGCAGACTGCTGCAGGGTGGGAACTAAATGTGATGATAAGTCATGGGGCCTGCTGTGACAGAGAGGCTTGAGGGCTCATGGGTTGGCTTCCTATGGATAGTTCCAGAAGGCTAAATCCTCTTATTTTAGACTGAGGTAGTACTAGTAAGCCTAGCCTTGCTGGGATCTTTTTGCATTCTCTGTGAATACCTGTGAAAAGTAACCCTTTCAATTTAACAAGCATATTGCCTGAGCAAGGGCTGCACTGTTCAGGCACTGTAAATCAGCCACTCTTCGAAGGAAACAATCAGATTAAAATACTGTGGTGACTTTTCCTTACAAAGATTATCCACAAACACCTGCTTTCATGAGAGGCTGGCTGTGGTACTTTTGGGCTACAGCTCTGGCATCCATCAGAGTAGGAAGGACTACTCCTAAAAGCCTCACAGTGCTTGGAGCAGTGGTAGAAGCATGGTGAGTGCTGGCCCCTGCTCCCTGCACCAGGAATTACTCCTGTTGTGGAAAACCAGCCAAAAAGTAAATAAAAGCTGCCAAGCACAGCAGCTGAGCAAGACCACATTTAGGTAAGTGCTGGACAAAGTCAGGGAAGAGCCCACTTACAGTCTACTCTTACCATCAGTGATTCTCACTGTGTCTTTTTTATTACTTGGAGTTTATCAGCAGCAGCCCCCAGACCAGCAAACTCACCCAAACTGCCTGGAGCCACGGCCAGCCAGCCAACAGCCACAACTACCATCCAAAGTGAGGTGGAAGTGCAAACAAGCAGTGAGAAGGCAGCTGCCTACACTTGGTGAGAAAAAGAATTATGTAAATCTCATGTTCAAACAAGATCACATTCCTCTTGCCTCTAGACAGGGCATGATCACTGTGACATTACTGAACAAAGACATCATGACACCCCAAACTTTTCCTCCTTGGTCTGTTTAAGGAGAAAAGATTAATTTGATTTTTTTTTTAAATGAGGTGAGTAAAATATATGAGTTAACTACACCACATGACAAAGACAGAAGTGAGAGAAGTGTGGCCTTTTCAGTAAGCAAGTCCCCAGGAGGATGGTCAAATCTCCACATTTTACACTAGTAGGGCAAGATCAACACCACAGCCATCCTCTTTTCCCAAACCACAATATTAGCAAAAAATCTGCTCAAGCTCAGGGTAGCAGGGTGGGAGGACAGTCAAGGAACACTGGAAATACAACTATTTTTTGATCTTCTGCTGTTTAATCAGGGAAGTCTCCTGAGAGACATCCTAGTGGAGCCTTTATGCTGAGGAAATGTGGGAACACAGCACGTGGTGAGGCAGACACAGTCTCAGGCAAAGAGGAAAATTTGCCTGCATTTACTATTCAGATATCCAACCTGGAGATTTGAGTTGGATCCTCAGCTGCTGAGTGGTGATGTATAGCTACAACACGTAGGCACCACTTATAATCTCTTTCTACTCTCTCCCTGCCCAGCCAACCTTTTGTAGCCCTTTAATTTATAGACCTTCCTCCTGAATAGTTCTGTGATTATGTGGAGAAAGGGATTGGTGCTACTCTTGGGTAGTTACAGAGGACACCAGTCCAGCAACACTAGACAGGGCAGAGAGCAAAGAGGTATTTCTTCAACAAGGCAGGTTCTCCACTGACTGTAGTCTGTGAATATCAGGCTTTCTTGACCAGCTACCAGATCCTAAAATCATATTTCTTGAACTTGACTATTTCCCGGGATGTGGGACACCCCTCCCAGCACAGCGCTACACTGCCAGCCAAAGCAGCACTGAAGTTGAATCCTAAATTTGGGGATGGGCTGGCAGGAAAAGGAATTTTCACAGTCTGTGGAGCAGATAATGTGCAAAGGGAGCAATGTGGGTTCTCCCAGCAGCAGCAGCGGGCACATCAAAGCCCTGACCTGTGCTCTGAGCAGTGTGGGACACCTGACTTCGCTCTTGGGCTTTATAACCAAATCTGAGGCGAGACCAAAGCTACCAGTAATGTTTAAAAAGCCTCAGGTTAAACTGGTTTAGGCTATTCCCCATAAAATCTTGGAAGGAAGAGATTTTCTTAGAAATCTCTTCTAAACCATCAAAGGAAAGAACAGGGAGAGCCAGCACTCTGCTACAGGCACTTGCAAAAAAACACACCTCCCTCTCATACTGGCAGATATTTTAAGACAGGCCTACATGTTAAAATTCCCTTGTCAACGCTCAAAATAAAGAAGCTTTAATTTAATAAATGACTGACACTGTATGTTTTTCCTGAGGATGACAATTTAGAGCAACTCCCGCTGCTGTGGCCGGCAGTCAGTGCCTGCCGTGCCTCACAGCCCACTCATAACCCACTTTAGGGTTTATGGCTGGGGCCTTCCAGAAGAATCCCTATAACATCGGAAAAATAAATAAATTTCAAAAAAATCTTGCGGCCAGCACTGCACCACGAATGCTGTGAATTTTATTAACGCTCAAGGGAAGGAGAAGAACAAAAGAGAAGCAGAACCCGCATCTGCTCAGCAGAGTGAAGCCTCCTCAGGCCCCTTCTCCTCGGGGGTGTCAGGAACCGGGCCGCCACCCCCGCTGCCCGGGACCCTCGCCCCGTTCCAGGGCCGACCCCGCTCCGGCTCCGGGAACGCCCCGAGCGCCGCTCCCGCCTCCCCGCCCGCCCTCGGCCCCGCCCGGCGCGTTCCGGCCCGGCCATGGCGGGAGAGGGCGAGGAGCATTTGGCGGCCTTCGTGGCCCTGCACGGGGCCGCGCTCCGCGCATCGCGGGTGCCCACGCAATACTGGGAGAGCCTGAGCCGCAAACTGCGCGGAGAGGTGGGTGAGCGGCGCCGGGGGCGGCTCGGCACGGGAGAGCCGCCCTGAGGGAGCAGCCCCCGAGGGCAGCCCGGAGCCGCAGCCGGGGCCGAGCGGCGCTGAGGGGGCGGCCCCGGGATGGGGGCGAGCTGAGACCGTGGAGAGCCGTGCTGAGGGCAGCCCCTCCGGCCCTGGGTGAAGAGGAGAGTCACGGTGTTGGCTAAGCAGGAGACAGTGGGAAAGACACGGTGAGGGTTGTGTTACCGAAACTGCAGCTCGGGGCTGGAAAAGACGTCAGGTGTGTTGTGCGTATCTGGTTTCGTCTTTTTGTTGTCGGCGTGAAGTTTGGAAGCGTTTGGAAGTCGTGGTGGCTAGAGATACAGTACTCGAGAGAGGTGATGAAACAAACAAACAAAAAAACCACAGCACTGTAGCAGCTAGTAAGAAAAAAAAATTAACTCTGTCCCAGCCAAATGCAGGACAGTGTCCTCAACCCTTCAGCTTTTTATGCCAAAGAGAATTAAGAAGAATAGCAACAGCAGTAGTGTTAAACTCAGGATGTTGTCATATCTTAATCCATTATGGCTTGGATTGGCTTTTGCCTGATTTTAATTTTACTTTTTTTCCAGTTCACTTCCACACTGATCTGCCCTGCACTCAATCATTTGTAGCTGTGCAGACCTCAGCCAGCTCATCCCATGTGTGCATGAGTTACATGACTTGGGCATTTTCTTTCAGGTGAAGCTGGCCCTGAGCTAAAGGGAGTGTGGAGTATCCCTTTTTCACCCTTGTAGCAGCCACCTGCTTGCTTCCCAGGAGCTTTGTGATGAGAAAGGGAAGAGAAACAAAGTCAGTAAAAAGAGTGATTTTAAACAGATTGTAAAGACACGGGTTGTATTTAGAATTTTTTTTTTTCAGTTTGCACATCTGCAGCCCAGCCTCAGTGATGAGGAAAGCTGTCTTTGATTTGTGGGAATAAAGGAACAAGGAACTGAGGCAGGAAAGAGATGCAACCCGAAACCATTAGTCTGGAGAGTTGGGAGTGCTTGAGGGAGTCTGGAGGAGTCGACCTGGAGAAGAAAATATGATTGAGGTGAACTTCTAGTCCTGGGGAGCGAAAGAGAGCTGATAAGGGGAGAAGACAACTAGTGGTGGTTTGCTGGAAGGCAGGATAAGCAGTGAAGAAATGAGTGAGAAGTTTGAACAGGC
This sequence comes from Cyanoderma ruficeps, assembly GCA_008694505.1. Classification (NCBI taxonomy): domain Eukaryota; kingdom Metazoa; phylum Chordata; class Aves; order Passeriformes; family Timaliidae; genus Cyanoderma; species Cyanoderma ruficeps. The sequence continues at coordinate 585,776 of VZDJ01000015.1, forward strand.
AGTATAGGATGGTAGGGAAGGTGAGGGAATTGCAGTTTAACACCCATGTACAGGTAAAGTAATTTCTCATTATCTGAGTGCTTCTTTTCCCCATCTCAGCTTCAAAGGAGGGACAGGAGAAAAGCATTACAAGTCATGATATGAATGTTTATAGTCAGAAAGGGTCTGAATGTGTCCCTGCTGTTTCAGTCTGTTGTGTGGTACTGTTAATAACAGGAATACGTGTTTATTACACAGAAGATAAATCTACGTTATCTGAAGCATATGCCCAGTCACAAACTCCTTGTGGAATTACACCCTCTTGAGTAAGTATTCATACAAGAGACTTGGAGCAGGAACACCTGCTGCTCTGCTTAGGCAGGAGGGTATGAGAAGGGATGTCCTGGAAGAGGATGGAACAGAAGGCAGTATAAAGCTGCCAAGGAAACCCAAAGTTGAGAGCTGTTGTGTTTCCACCTGCCCGTATGAAGCAGGAGGCAGCAAACTGGATCTGTGCCGTGATCTAATGCAGGCTTGAGATTTGTGACCTGTGGCTGAGATCCTTGCTTGTTACCAGCGTTGCTGCGAGGGTGTAACACTGAGAAGACAATAGAGTGAGAAGAGACCCGTGGTGCTGATGTTTTTACGGAGGCTGGGATGAGGAAAGGCAGAAGGAAGAAAGCACGTGCCCTAAGGCAGCAGGCTGCTCCTGCTGCTTCCTTTTACTTGCAGAGGTGGCTGAGCAGGCTCTTCTGTACTAAATGTCCCAGGGTGTGTGGAAAAAGAGACTTAATTATCACAGTGAGCTTTGGAAGACAAAGCAAGCTGCTGAGAGTGCTTGTCTCTACTGCTGCAGCTTCTGGTTTTTGTCCAGAAGAAGGGCAAAAGGATATTGAGACGATTGGGATGTCTAGGAAAAGTTACTGTGAGGAGTGCTGTGGACTGGGATAACCTCTTGAGGAGGTAGAGACAGAGCTACAGGACCTTACTTAGGACTAGACCATGCAGAATGGCTGGAGCACCAGCAGTAAAGAAAGAAAAGCAGGTGAGGGGTAGGGGTGAGCTGCTTTTGGGAATCCAGGTAATAAAGTATAACTCAGGGGGCAAAAACCCAGTGCAGCATAGAGCATAGGATGAGTTTCCTTGTTGCATGTGTAAAATGGGAGGAATTTTTCATTTGTCCTGACCTGCTGCAAGGACTAAAACTTTCTAGCATAGAACTTGAAAAATTTCTGTCCGTAGTACAGATAAAACTATCACTTGCATCAATACCTCTAGAACCCAGCCCAAGCAGCTGTTTTCCAGCATTCTCACGTGTTTCAACATACAGAGTGAACCCTCCCTCCACTGTGTACACCAAAGCCTGTGAGAAGTGAAGGGTTTGGGTGTTTTTTATTTACCTTGGGGCCTGCTGGAGCAGGTTTCTTTCTGAGAGCATTATGTAATTGGATGGCTCATTCAAAACATGGTATAACTGCTAGATTGGTAAACCTGCCTTTCTTTGGTTTGCATTTAGCATTCAGGGTATGTTGGGAGGAAATTTTTTTTGTGTTTCTGGCAGAAACTTGAAACATAAAATATATGCATGTGTAATCATTCACTATAAGTGCTAAAATTCTGTTTCTAGTGTGGTGGTTGTTTCTTATGCTGTTGGATAAACTGTGTATAGTGTGTTTATAAGCCTGGAAAATACAGTGCCTGCATCTAATTTTATTCATAATCTTTTTTTTTCTATTCCAGCCATACACTAAGTTATTTTACAGGCTTCTCTGTATTGCAGGGAGATTTTTGTAGCCCTCAGGTGTCGCTGGCAAAAGACTGGTTAGTTTCATCTCAGTTAGAAACGGAGGGGTTTAATTAATTACTAGAAGGAATGCAGCATGGTAATACTCCTAGACTATTTTCCAGAGCAGTGGAGGGCAGACTGTTGCTCAGAAGTTACCTGGTGCCCTTCAGAGCAGTTTGCAGCGTGCCTTAAAAGAATTTACTGGAGATACCTGTGTGGTAATTGTCATGACGTGTGCCTGCTTGGGTGTCAGGTTCTCTGCTTTGCTGGGGTTGGTTAGGTTGGAACTGCACCTGAACATGAAGAGGGAAGGATTTTGCCCAAACTTGTTTTGCTTGCAAGCAGTTGTGCCACTGGAATGTGTCTTCTGCTGTCTAGAGGTTATTGGTTGCTCTGGTGGAATACTTCATGTGGGCTCTCCCTGTTCTGCTTCAAGCCAAAGATTGCTTTTCAGATTGGTGGTGTGATCTTATCCAGCTGGTTTTTGCTTAAGGAGCTTACTTAAGATTCCCTTAATGGTGCTGCTGTGTTAATAGGTTCAGTGTGACAGCCGGGCTCAGAGGGAGGGAGGAAAAGAGGAGACACAAAACTGTCTGTTTATCCACGCTGACAACGAGGTGCTTCTGCCAAAGCCATCAGCGAGCTACTGAACTGCTTGTATTATCAATTACGGGCTTAAAAAACAACAAAACCCTCACAGAAAGCCACTGATTAAGGTGGTCTTGAGCTTCTGCTGTGAGAAGTGTGATTTGCTGTGAGGAATACACACAATTCACTTTTACAAGCTTATAAGCTCTGTAGGGGAAATTTTTCATTAAGCATAATTTTGTAAAGGTGTTAAAAGTGCAGATTTTTTGCCAAATGCAACTGCTACAGCCTCATGCATCTGATGATTTGTTGGAGGGAGAGACCAAAACTTTGGCTTCCTTCAGACAGAAGCTAAGTGTGGAAAACACACACAGTGCCACACTGCAGCCCGTGTCAAGTGACCCCTCTGTGTCACACTTGCACTTTTCCTTTTCTAATGACTCCCAGTCACTTGTGTGTCACTTCTTTGCTGGCTGATGAGGTAATTGAGGGTGGCCCTTGATCCAGAGCACTGAAGTGTCACTTCAAGGAAGAGTGGGACATGTTTCCTGGCACGCTGCTCGTGCTGGCTGCCATGGGCTGGGATTAGCGTTTGTGCCCTGAACCAGACCAGGGAGCTCACCCAGCTGGGAGCCAACCTGACAAAAATTAATTGTGAGCACAGGGAAGGGTTTTCCCTTTTGCAAGGACCTCCCTGCAGCTACAGGAATTTCAGTGACTGCAAATTTTCGAGGAAACTGTGCCGAGACTTAATAAAGCATTGGAGGCTACTATTAGAACAGCAAGAGGTTATGATACTGCTTACTGCTGAGTAATGTTATCCTCTTCTAGCAACTGGAAAACTAGAAACAAATTGGAACTGCTATTTTAATGCCTGCTGAAGTGAAAGAAATTAAGTTTCTGATTTTTATTTTCTTTTAAATAGGTGTAGTTTTAATCTGTAATAAGTTTGTTTGCAAAACATTTTTCTTTACCCTAAAAAACCACGTATGTACATATTAGCCAACACACTGTTAGCATCTCCTTAGCATTTAGCTAAGAAGCTGTGTGCTAAGAAGCTGTTAGCTAATAACAGCTAATAGCTGGTGGCTATTGTTAGCATCTGGAAGACATCCCTGCCCGTGGCAGTGGGGATGGAAACGAGATGATCTTTTAAGGTCCCTTCTAACCCAAGACATTCTATGATTTTTTTATCCACATGACCCCCTCCCCTTGCTTTCCACCGTCCCAGAGGAAAATATCATCCCCTGTTCCTTAGAAGGGGATTTCAGCTACTTCTCCACTTGGATCTGCTCTATGAGCTGTGGCTTAAGGTGAGAAGTAGCTGTTGTTCCCCTCTGCTGACTTCCTCCCTCTTTGAGCAGCTGTCTGCTATTTCTAGGTGGCCTTTCCTCACAAATGTGGAGTTGATTTCCTCCTCCTCCTGTTGAAGCTTAGCAAAAATAATTGTCCTATAGAAACGCTCACCTGAACAAATGAAAACTTGTTGCTGCCACTGGCATTTTACAGCTAAGAAGTTGTCAATATATAGAAGTAATGATTTTTAATAATTGCAGGCTGTGCATTGAACCATTGTAGGTTTGGAGTGTTGAACCAGTAACTCCGGAGTCTACACTTTAAAACTTTTTCCCTCCCTGCTACTTTTTAGTCGTATTAAATTGAGGCAAATAATTTGTCTGCCCATGCGTGGTTTATTAGGTAATGTGTGGGTGATTCTAGCAAAATAATTCTCTCTGAAAAATTTCAACAGTCTTTTGAGGCTTTACCTATTTTTGTCTTCCTAAAAGCATGTGTTCATTTTGAAATGATGGAAGTTGTCAGCAGGGTCTTGGTTCTGCCAGACATGCAATCCCACTGTTTGGCAAGGGATCCTGGTGTGGTGACTGCCCTCGTTTCTGTGTGTTCTGGATGAAGTGTTGCATCCAGAGCAGGCAAGAATGTAAACAAACCCCTTTCAGCACCTTAGCAGAGATAAGTGTATAAAACTTAACTTTATATATAGCAGTGTAAGGAATCTCCCAATTTACTTGGAGGTGAGCGAGCACTGATAGTTTCTCTTACAGGGAAAGAAGAGAGAAGGAAATAGGCTGAGATCTCTTAATTGGTTCAGAACTCAATTGGGAAAAGCTCTTTTTTCTTCAAGGACCTTAATGTACTTCAGTACAGTTGTGGAGCCTGGGTAACACTCAGTTTTGCAGGTCTTAAATTACTGATTTTAGCAAAGGTATTCTGTTTTCAGCCTCTAAAATTCCTAATGAGGCGTTAAACTGATACACAGTCATTGCTAGACCTGCTGGTACCAAAGAAACCAACAAATATTAACTAAAGAAACTTCCCAAACAAACAGCTCTGTTAAAATGTGAAAGAATAAATACTGTTGTTCATCTCTTAAGTTAAAAATGCCAATTTTTATCAGATTACAGGGAAGAAATGTCTGCAGGTGTTGTGCATATCCAGTTGCATGATATTTTGTGCACTTTTCCATCTCAGGTATTTGATGCTGGTGACTACTTTGGAATAATGCAAGTAGAAGAGGTGGATGAGGAGGAAGAAGTTGATGAAGAAATGGAAGAACAATTTAAAAAGCCAAATCCTGGAAATGGACCTTGTTTCAAAGTTATTGTGACAAACGAGAATGGACTTCAAGCCTCCAATCCCAATAGGTGAGTTGTGATTTTTGAAAATAGTGTTCAGTCTTGGAAGAGTGTGAAACCCTGACATGATAGTGACAGTTTGCATTGAGACTTGTTTGATTCTATTCAGAGATCCTCTTTTCCAACCCTAAGACATAGCTGCATTTTTGAGGAAAGATGCATGCTATGAAGCACACCTTGCAAAGGGTACTGGGAGTGCAAATACCTTAATGTGCTTTCTTTTTGAATCATGCAGGAAGATACTTAGAAATTGATTTTAGTAAACTCAGAAAACAGGGAAAAGGCAACCTTGAAATGATTTCTGCAGAAATAAAGCAAACCTTTGTATCTGCAAGACTGTGTGCCTGTGGGAAAAAAACACTAAAGAGATACTTGTGATCTCCACAAATCTCATGCCAAGAAGGTACTCAGAGCAATATTCTGTGGGTTATTGCATTTCCTTCAGTTGGCTGAAGTCTAATTCGAGAGTGTGGTTGTGTGCATGCATGTAGAATTGAATGTATCAAATTACTGTTCCCTTGCTTACAAATCAGCTTATCTGTCTTGAATATAAAACTAGGAGGCATCAATAAAACTAGAATAAACTTGTGTAAGAAACAGCTTTATATTGTAGTACAGCTTTTTGAGTTCTTAGGGGTTTCAAACATAGAACAGAGTGTTTGTCATACATTAATAAAAGGCAGTGAGATGAAGTCATCTCTGCTGGGGATCTGACTACGGTTCTGCTCAGTTGTATAAAACTTCTGTGACACCTTTCATACTTTTAGATCTGAGCTAAACTGGCAAAATCTAAACATTTAAATTAGGCTTGATGAGTAAAACCAACAGGGAATCATAGGTATGTGCCTTTACATCCCTGCCTTAACCTAAGTAATCACCTTTTTAAATCTGAGAATGCACTTAAATTATCAAGTTCAAAACCAGCTCCTGTGCTAATGTTGAGCTTCCTTGCAGCATTCAGGTGTGTGAATATGGGAGCAGAAGGCCAATACACCTGTTTGCTGACATTTTCAAAGAGCTTGACCTTGGCACTCTCAGGAGCCCTTAAATTTAAAATCAAGTGATGTTTTGTGTGTGTGTAATCTAGGATACAATAATTGTTCAACCATACTTGACCTATGTGACAGGTGACGCGTTTTTATGAAATTTGGGTGTTGTGGAGGGTTTTTTGTATGGTTTGGGGATTTTGCTTGCAAGTAGAATTCAGATTTTTCTCTGTATTGGTTCAGTCAGATGATATAACCAAAATATGAAGAACCCTTCTGTTTGAAAAACTGTGCTTTTTTCTAAAAGTCCTGCACCCTAAACAAGGGTTAAACTTGTCAAGGGAAGTTGTGCCAGATATGTGTGGTTTTATTTTGGGTTAGATGGTGATTTTTTTTAAAACAATGCATTTTTTTCTAAAAATAACTTGGTGACACACCCCACCACACCCAAAGGAAAAAACTCAAACCAAATACAAAAAATCAAAGCTTATTGCTCATTTTCTTTTAATAGCATGTACAGGCTTCTGGTGATCAGGCTTCTCCAGCTGCCTTTACAGATGACAGCAGATGTCACAGACCTCGTGGCTAACAAGGTCCTCAAGTAATTTTTCAAAACAGTGCATTGTTTTCCTGCTTCAGGTTGATGCAATAGAGTTAACAGCGATGAAAAGGGAAGATATTTATAATCTTTTAAAGGGAATAAGCTCACAAGCTGAGTGCCTGTTCTTTATTTGCTCCTCATTTTCGTGGAAGCACTCACCAATGCACCACGAGAGCAAAACCAGAGCGTAAATTACTGCCGGGAAGTTGCTCCTACCCCACAACACCACAGCGTGTGCTCTGGGAGCGACTTTGTGACTAAGAGCAGATCAGCTATCACACCATCTCCGGGCAAACAGCAGCTTTTATTCCCAGCATGTGGCTGTGTGTGAGGAGCCCGGGGTGTGACACTCCACCCAAACTCTTCCCGCAGCGTGTTCCTGGTCGACCACGCCTGGACGTACCGCGCGGAGCACGCGCGGCAGCAGCTGCGCCGCGTGCCCGGCCTGCTGCACAGGATGGCCAACCTCATGGGCATCCCCTTCCACGGAGAGGTCCCAGACGAGGGCAGCATCGAGCAGGTGCTGCAGGAAATGTGGAAGTACAACCAGACCTACCAGCTCTCTCAAGGGGTAAGGCTCTAAGTGGGGAAAAAATTGTGCGGTGAGAGGTGTTCCGGTGTGTATTAGCAAAGGTCCTTACAGGCATCCCTTCTGTTTGGAAGGAGAGGAAATGGGTGTGTAGGTAAGACCACACTAGTTTTGGTCACCCTGCTCCTTTTAGGGTGTGTAGGTAAGACCACACTAGCTTTGGGTCACCCTGCTCCTTTTAGGGTGTGTAGGTAAGACCACACTAGCTTTGGTCACCCTGCTCCTGTTAGGGTGTGTAGGTAAGACCACACTAGCCTTGTTCACCCTGCCCTCTGTAGTCCTTCAGCACTGTTCCAGCGTGTCTTGAGCCTTCAGGCACCTTCAAGTGCACACATGCCATTTTTGAGGGAATACAACCCTCAGGGTGCAGGTGAAAACCCTGATGTAGGGTTTGCAGTGGAGCTCCAAGGTTTTTTTGAGTCTTTAGATTTAGAGAGGAGAAAGGTGAGTCCTTTGGCCTCAGCCTTATGCAGAATGGGCAGGGCTAACCCTGAGCAGTGAGACCATGATCAGACTGCCCCTGTTAGCTCAGGGTCTTGAGATTGTTCTCTGGACTGGTCATCTTAATCAATTAAGCTCAAACTTAACTCCCAGTAGAATCAGGCCTGAAAAATCCCTGAGAAGGGGATTCATTGTGACTTTTTCCTTTAATGAAAGGGAAATCTGAACAGTGTCTCTGAGTTTTTCTATCCTCTTTATTGCTCAATTTGTCATGAATAGCTTGTGAAGCAAATGGAATTATCTGTGTTACCGCTTGAAAAGTGATTTTCCAGAAGACAATTAATTCAACCTGTAGCTGAACTTGTCTTCTGTTCACTTTTTGGGGAAATATCTCAAGTCTAGCCTCTCTGCTCCATTCCTGCCTCCATAGAAAGACCACAGTAGTGCTACCAAGCAGTTTAAAGTTTATTTTCTGATTCAGGATTTTTTCGTGGCAAGTGTTGCAGTAAGGGGCACTTTGATGATGCAGCCTCAACACTGGCAACCAGCTGTTGTTGCAGGCAGCAGTTTTGCTCCCTTTCACTCTTAAACTTCAAACACTTTTTTAGCTAATTGATTCTGAGAGAAACTGAAGGAAAACTAATTCTACCAAGCAGCCTTGTGCTGGTTTAGCTCTCTTAAGCAGCTGGTTTGGTTCAGGGAAGGCAAGTCTGGTAGGCAATAGCAGCAGCAGAAGAAAGAGGAGGCTAAAGCAGGAATCTAAGAAGTGGTGTCGGGGTGCTGCCAGTGCCTCTGTCTCATGGAGCTTTTCCTGCAGTCCATGTGTGAGAGATGTCTCCCTCTGGTTATTCGTACAGACTGCAGAGGAGAAGGTTCCTGTCTGGTACATCATGGATGAATTTGGATCACGTATTCAGCATTCAGACCAGCCAAGTTTTGCAGCAGCACCTCTGTTTTATATGCCTCAACAAATTGCTTACACGGTTCTCTGGCCTTTGAGAGACCTTGAAACGGGTGGTGAGTGTGTGTCTGTGGAGCTGGGCTTTTCTTTATTGTTTGCAATAGGAAATGGGTCAGTTCTTACGAAATCATTGAGTATTTCACAGTAGAACAAATGTTTCAAGACCAAAATGGCTGCATTCTTGTAACACTGTCAAACATAAAAGTTCTCTCTGTCTGGTATTTCCGTATTTTGGGATAGATAGCTTTTACCAGTCCAGAAGTGTTGCTATTGTTTTATTGACAGAGAACTTAAATCTTTCATCACTGCCTTAGTGAAACTGCAAATTCAAACATCTAAGAGGTTTTAAAAAATTTTCTTAAAGTCTGTGTTTGGAGCTTTGAGTCAGAAAGTCGGGCTCTGAAAGTTAGGAAACACCTGGCCAATGATTTATTCCTGTAACCTTAATCAGGAGGCCACCCTATGCCTCCATCATGTGGAGAAGATAAGCATCCTAAATAATACTCCTTTTATCTCCTTTCTTTAATTAGCTCTAATTTCTCATTTAAATAATGAAATTGATGCTGGCATTGACTGTGCAGCCATCATTTGAAGCTTTTCAGTGGGAAATGAAAGGCAGTTCCTAAAGATTCTCCTGGTTTTGCTGCAGATGAAGTCACTCGTGATTACGCTCACGGGGAGACGGATCGCCTGGTCAGGAAATGTGTTTTGTTACCTTGGGTGCCTGCTGAAGTGTTGGATGTCAGCTGTTCTACTCCAGAGCCTCCAGATGAGTATTACCAGGTATGATTTTAACAAGTTCATTCCATATCTTACCTCTGTTAAGAGGAGGTGGTGTCTGAAAAAGCACTGCAAGAATTCCGGTTTTGCTTTTTTTTAAAACTTAAAGACTGGTTCAGAGGTCAGCCATTAAACTAAAAAAAAACAGTTCAAAGCACAGTGAGGCAAGAAATGTCTTACACTTATATGTGATATGTAAATGTTTAAGTACCAGAGCAACATAAATGAGTTCTAATATTTTATTGCTGTTATTGCATAGCTTTTTTTATAAGCTCGCTACAAGGTACTTCATATTGAGGGATCCATCTTCCAGTTCTGTATTTGATACATTGTCTGATAGGCTTATTGATTGGATTTGTTATTGTAGCATTGCTGTTCAGTGTTGAATTACAGAAAGATTTATCTTACTCTATTATGAAAAGTTACATTTTTCAGACTGGATATTGGGCTATGTTGTGGTTTAGAACCATTAGATATTGGAGAAGGTACATTTTTAATTTGATGGCACTCTTACAAAGTACTCATTCAGTTTGTTTCCTTTCTAATAAAGGTTTGGGATGTTTTAAGGATGTGAAATTAATGTTTGGAATCTCCTTTACTGATCAATGTCTGCATGAGATTCACTTAGAAAAATGAGGGAACTGATACCTATGAGGATACTGTACTGGCTGCTAATGGCATTTAAAGTACAGCTTCTAAAGATGAACCTATACCTCAACTATGATGGCTGAGAGGCAGAAAATGCTCTATCCAGCTTGTTATTAACAATATCTAGTCAGAAATGAAGTTAACCTTTATTTAGCTTCTGGCAAATAAAGTTGTACACTCGTAGCAGTTAGTCTTGTAACCCAAGGCAGATTGGTTGGTTGGGATTTTGCATTTTTGGAAGAGGTGTACTTTGCATCACCACCTCCTATCCTAGAGCTTCTGGGAGCTGCTTCCTTTGGCAGGGCATCAGCAATGATCCAAGAGTGTATTTCCTTTTATCAGTCAGAGGGGAGCTGTACAGGATGGAGAGAGACTTTGCAGGCATGGTTACTGCTGGGGACTGCAAAAAACATTTTGCTCACTTTCACAGGAGCAGAATTGGCTCCCAAACTCCTATAATTTTTTTAGTCATCTGTAACAAAGCATCACAACTAAATGATCATTCTTCCATTTTGATGGAAATACAGCAACTTTGTCTTCTATTGTATATGGTTGGCTGTGGTTTGAGATTTTTTTTTTGATGTTTAGGAGGCAAGAGTTTCTCAGGGTCTTTCAACTGTGTTGATGTGCCCTGGTCTCAAAGCCTTATTTCTTGTTCCTTTTTATTGATAGGATTTCCTTCTGCCTCTGTTCTTGGTACAGATTTTTTTTCTAAACAGCATATTACACAACATAATGGAATTATCAAAATGTAGCTTGGCTGAAATTCACTTGCACCAAAGAGAAGGGGCCAATAAGGCATTCAGTTGACTCTTTCATTCTGCCTCGAATTAATTTTTTCTGGTTTTTTGTTTTCTAGGCAATTTTAGCAGAAAACAAGGAAAAGCTTCCTGTAGCGATAAATCCACCAGTTTATGCCAAAGACAAAGTTTTCAAGTATGTATCCACAACCAAAATGCTTTCTTAACAGGATTATGTGCAGTAATTGCAGTGTGTTCAGGCTGAGCAGCCTTTTCCACCTTTGAAGAACAGAAGCAAGTTAAAGGTGTGTTCATGTGGAGCCACTTGCCTAAGAGTCTGAGTTACTAGTTGCTCCTGTTGGATATATTCTTCAGAGTGAACAAATTGTCCCTTAGAGAATTTCTAAAAAATAAATTTAGTTCGTTGGGTTTTTTTTGTTTTTTTTTTAAATAAGTGCCACCTTCTGGGTGAAAGAAAAGTTGCTTCATGTTTTAACACTTAAGTTAGACAGTGTTGTTTTCACTAAGTATGACTTAAGGTGTAGAAGAGCCACTAAAGACTTGTCTTCTGCATTATAGCATGTATGTCCATAGGGGTTGCTCTGTGCTGTGTGAATATAACAGACTATTCCCCTTGTTCAGATGGCATTACCAAACAGGAATCCTATAAAAACCTGGGATGTTTTAAATTGGACATGTGTTTGCTGCAAAAATGGACCGTATGCTGTGAAAGCAGTTCAGAAGAAAGCTGGAAGAACACTGCAAAGATAAGGGATTTTTTTGAGCAAAACCAGTGGTGCTGCATGGCCAGGCTGCCTTGTTACTGGTTTTATTCCAGAAAAACAAACCATTGCTTAGCATGTGCTGTGAGTTGCACTGCAGGGTGTTTGTAGTCTTACACTGGGATCACAGTTCTTGCTTGAAACATTTTGCTTAAATGGTAAATTTGCACTAAAGTGTATTTGGCAGTGTACTCACACACCAGCTTCTTGTGTTGATCTGTTACTGATCATCTGAACTTGAGAACTACTGGAAATCAAAGTCACTTCTTGTGGAGAGGCATTTGTTAACTTGCCCAGTGATAGTCAAGATTCCATTTGTAGTTGAAATCTCTGGTTACATGACTGTGAGGATAAGCAAAAGCTTATATTTTTCATCTGCTCTACTCAGATACAGGACTCAAAGACAGATGCATTCAGAGGCAGGAAGCAATACTGAGAACATGGGGAAACACTGATATATTTTTCACTGCTTACCTCTTTAGTTTGTATCTTATGTCTCAAATGAATGGCATTCACATTGGGCAAGGAAGGAGGGGAAACACATCAAATTCTTCCTGCTCTTCTTCTAAGGAATTTAATCCACACCCAATCAATGTACTCCTCAGGGTATACAATGTACTCCTCAGGGTTTCCCTCTCTTTTCCTTTATCCTGTTCACACCTGGATAGAAGGCTGTAAGATGCTTCTTGTGCTCTGAATTTTGTCTACTTAAGTTCCTCCACAAGTAGAGCAGCTTCTCAGAGTCCAGAAAACTCAGTGGGAGCTGCAGCCTTCCAGTGCACTTGGCCTCTTTAAAGGTTTTAGAGCTGTCACCCTCAGCAAATAGATGGGAGCATGTGGAGCTGGGTTGATGGGTGTAGCCTGTTAATAATGTTTGTGCTCTGCTTTGTGGATTGCTGCTGTTTTAGGGGGTTCAGAAGAAATTCAAGGCACAGGGTTGCAAAGTTTAGAACCTGGAACAAATTCTTAGTCATCTTGTATCCAAGCAGAGTTAAGATAGAGAGTGGAAGATGAAATAAATGATTAATCTGAATCCTGAAAAGCAGGGGAGTGAGTACAAAAGTAGCTTGATACAGCAAAATGACAGGTTTAATTAGGTCTTGTAGCATAGTAACTGCTGCCCTAGTTCCATCCAGCTGTGCTGATTGCTGAATGGAAAAAAAGGAATCAAAGAACTAAATGCTTCAAAGACAGATTTATTAGGGAAAGTCTTTCCAGTTTGTGTTGGGCTTGATCATCACTGTTTCTTTTGATCTTCTCTTTCATGTTTCTCTTCAGTTACATCCCTTACTGTATTAAAATGTCCAAAGAGCTGTTATGAGACAGCTCTTTGTTTTGGTTGGTCTTGTCAGCTCTGTGCTGTGATAGCTGATTCTCGGTTGATAACTACTTCTTAGCTTTAAATATTTTGAGTAAATTAAGTAATATCTAAACATACTTACCTTACTTGCATAATTTCACTGAATGTCATCTTTAATCCCAGACTTCATGGCATCCCTACCAGGACTTCAGTGAGACAGGGGGGAAGAGAAACTTCATCATTTGGGGAGGTATGGGTAGGTGGCATCATTAATTCAGTGTGTCACTGATACTGGACTGAAAAATCAAAAATAGCTTGGATGATACTGCAGGATTGGAGTGTAGATGTTCTGCCCTTTGCCAAAGCCAGAACAGGACTTGGTGTTTCTTACCTGTCTGTATCTTTTTTGTGGTATTAATGAAATGGTCTTATTTCCTCTCTAATCTTTAACCTCCCTCATATTATTACAGTGATGTTCCTGCACTTAGCAAAGCTAGACTGAGCTCCCCTATTTCTTTTGTGCTACATTTTTAAGCAAGTCTTCAAATACATAATGCTGAGTGCTCTGGCACTGGGTCTTTGCAGGATGGTGACTTGGAGGGTGTGTTTGTAAGGAACCACTGAACAACTTCAATTTTAGTAGTTCTTGTGCTGCATGTGTTCTTTCGTGCCTGTGTGGAGATTTTGGATGCTTCAGGACTCTGTTACAGCATTGTATAATTGGCCTTTTATCTTCAGGTCACCACTTTGATTTCCTTTTGCTCCAGCAAAGACTGACAGTTGCTCCAAATTAGTGGATGTTAGGGGGGAGCTTGTGGGTTTGGCAGAACTTGTTGTTCCAGTACATCAGATTTGGTATTACACTTTCCCCTAGTATCCAGACTTACAAGGAGAAGCCAAGAAGCCACAAAGTGCACGAAGAAATGCTAGTGGGACTCTGTGGAAATACTAATGTTGTTCTGTTGCAACAGTGAGGAAAGACTGGTGGCTTCTTTCAACAGGCTGATTCCCTTCATCCACAGTGAAGTCACCTCTCTCAGTTGTAGGCTTCAGCATAAAAAGTGTGACTATTGTAATATCGTACACATGGAGCTATGCAAAGCATCTTACATAGTTTACTTTTTAAAGAAATTATTTTCCCCTGTGACTGGGCTATTTCTGCAGTTCATCTTTTAGAGATGTGTCTCTCAGGGGAATATATCTTCCAGTTGGTTAATAGTGGAGGAGGAGAGGAAAGTTCCACAACTGATCAGAATAGATCTGGAGAGGTAGAATACAGTAGTTTATCATGGAAAAAAAAAAAAAGTGTTTTTTTATTCTGTTTAAATGTTCTTTACCATGAGAATGATACAAAAAATCAGTCTTGCTTTTTGAGTCAACCTGCTGAATTCTGAATTAAGTGGCCTCACTTTAAGCTGTAAAGTCATCAAAATAGCCGTTGTTTCTATCTTCTTATTTTAGCATCCAATTCTCTGTTTTTATTTGAGAGGGAAACTTCCTAAGATATGCAACCACTTGTCTCATTCTTGGTTACATTCTGAAATGTCTGTCAGGTTTGGGTTGGAGTTTTGTGTGGTTTTAAACAGGGTTGAGAGGGAATTTGTATCAAACCTCAAAGCTGTGTGTATTCCCAGCATATACCTAATGTAGTTACTTTCCTATGTTTGGGTTATTTAAAGTTTTGAACAAACAAAAATAATCTTCTGAAGCTAGTGACTTGTTTTGAACAAACAAAAATAATCTTCTGAAGCTACAGACTTAAGCTGCCATGATTTCCTGTGACTTTCTTTCATGTGGATGACAGCAGGTTGATTTTTAGAGCTCTTTCAGGAGTGAAGGTATTCACAAGGCCACTCTCACTTCTGGACTTTTCATGTAGAACAGTGAATTCATGTTACTGCTTCTCTGTCAGGGATTTAGTCATCATCTTCTGAACTGTTATATTTATGAAGCTCTCACAGCTAAACTACCTTTGAGATTTGTATCTCAAAATAGTTATTTTTAGGTAATCTCTCACGGTTTTTTAATCTATCCCACTTCAATTTAAGTTGTTTCTGTGTATCAGGAAGAGATTGTCACGGAGAGTGTATAGAGGAAAAACATAATTCTTGTAGAAAGTCAGACTTAAAAGTTTGTTTTTTTCTATTCAGGCATGAGTTCATCAGTTTCAGAAACTAAACTGATATTTTTCTTCATGTGCTTCTTTCTTTTAGGGTTTTCACAGACATTCAGCAAGTCCTCAACAACCTGACACATCCCCGTTTTGTATTCACAGACAACGAGGGAGAAGCAGACATCCTCTACAACTTCTCCCACTTCAAGGATTATAGGTTAATTACTTCCAGGATTCATTATTCCCCGGACAATACTTTTTTAAAAATTTCCTTGCTATAAAAACCGTGTTCCCAAAGCCCACCCAACCTTCCCCCCTTCAGCAAGCGCTTGTTTGCTTTGTAGGAAGCTGAGTGAGGAGAAGCCTGAGGTGATGGTGAACCAGTTCCCATGTGAGAACCTCCTGACTGTCAAAGACTGCCTGGCATCCATTGCCAGACGAGCTGGAGGGCCAGATGGGCCCAGGTGGTTGCCTCGGACCTTTAACCTCCAGACAGAACTGCCTCAGTTCATCAGCTACTTCCAGCAACGTGAAAGAAGGTGACCTGTGTTTCCTCTTCCTTAGGTTTTGTCCTGGCTTGAGGCTACTTTCCTCAAATATACCAGGAGCCCACATTGTGGCAGTCTTGGCAGCTGTTGCAAGAAAGTGAGACGATGGTGGTGTGGCTTTATTTTCTGTAGTGTGAACTGTTGAGACACTGTGTGTTTTTTTTCCCAAAGAGACGAGTTCTGGTGTCACTAAATGTGAATGATTTGGAGGTGTCAGTAGGGAACCAACTTGGAAAATTGCACAATGCCCTGCCAGGATGTTCTCAGGCTCCTGGCAGAACGATTCCACACTGTGACTTGTGCATGTTCACGGTGATGCTGTCCTGTTGGTGGGTTGTTTTCCCCTTTTGATGGAGTCAGATGCACTAGAAGGAAATAAACACTGAGATCATGTTAGGCCCTAACTGAAAAAAAAAAAAATTGTGAAAGGTACTTTTCTCTCCCTTATTCCTAAGACCTACTGCTCCCAGCTGTCAGCAAAAGTGTTAATTCTTGCACGGTAGCCCACAGCTTTATAAAGTATTTTTTTCAGGAGAAGACATGGGTCAAGCCAAGTGGCTGTTCAGCCAGATGAATGAGGTGGATACTTACAGGTATTGATCTCTCTCTTTCTCTCCCAGAGGAGAAGACAATCACTGGATATGCAAACCATGGAACCTGGCCAGAAGCCTGGATACCCACATCACCAACAACCTGAACAGTATCATCAGGCACAGGGAAAGCACCCCAAAGGTGAGACACCGTGGCTTTGAATAGGATTTAAGAGGCAGAGTTGAAAACCTGCTTCGTAGAAGGAGATCTGAAAATACAAAGGAAATTTATTTTCTTCCAAATTCATAGTGCTGGCCATAAGCATACAGTTCAGAATAGATTCGGTTGCAAATTGGTCAGCTCCAGTTGTTGCAGTGATGAACTCAGAGCCTGATGTTGTCTTATTTAAAAAATAAAACTTGCCCCCACAATAAGGGATACCCCAGCCTGGTGCTGCTGTAAAGCCCATCCCCAGGCTGGCAGACAAACACATTGGCTCTAGTTACCATTGGTCATCAACTTGGGAACATTATTGCTTCTGTCCCCTGGCTGATTGTTATTGCTTTGCTCAAGTGGCACCAAGGACCAGCTTTGCCAACAAGAGAGGAATCACAGAGCTTTTTACAGGGAGCCTGCAATATCCAGCTGTACCTCACAGTGTCCCTGCAATATCCACCTGTACCTCACAGTGTGTGAGCACTGGAGCTCGCTTCAGCGCCATTTGTCACTGATGGGTGGACTCTTTGTGTTTTCTGGGGTACAGAAATGCACACAGAATTGCTTCACAATCGTTGCAAAACAACAGGGTCACCAGAGTTAGAAATCTATGATTTTTAAAAATGAAAACATGGTGAACCATGTTGCTTCCACACCCTGTAGTCAAGAGTGTGACAAAAAGTAATGTTACCCATTTGTGCACCTTTCTGAGGAAAAGCTGAAATGCAGGTAGGGGTATACTCTAAGTCACTGAGGTGCAGTGACACTGGCATTTCACCCGAGCTGTTGTCCTGATTTAGGGCAAATTTGGGAGGAAACCTGCAAATGGGGTTCCTCTGGAGAGCAAACCCAAACAGCCCCTCCCTCCAACTGGTCCAGAAAAAGAACTTCCTCGGAGAAAAGTGGGAAAAACTGTTTATTTAACAAACAAAATGCCCACAAGCATAAGAAATTAATAATATGAAACAATAAAACCTCTCGCTGCTCCAAAGAGAGATGGCAAAACTGAGAGGAAAACTTGCCAGGAGGTAGCTCAGCTCTCTCAGTCTCTTATCAGTCCCAATCCCTTTGGTGCTGGAAAATTCCAGGTCCAGGTCCAGTGGGCCATGGGTGTGAGATCCCTGTCCTCCTTTCATTTTGGTCTACCTCTGGGTTTTTCAGTCCAGAGCAGATTTAAACAGTCCCAAGAAAAAGGAAAAGAAAACAGTCCAGGAAGCTTCTTTGCCTCAACTAGCTAAACTAACTAAAAGGAAAAAAAACCTCTCTCTGTCTGTGCGTGCGATGAACGCACCGTCCTGAGGAAGAAGAAAAATAAAATGCAGAGGAGTGAACACACTTTTTCAAAACAAACTACACGCTTCTTCTTTCCCCGCTTCATTCTCAGAGCCAGTCTGAAAGGCACAGAGCACACCATACAGCACACACAGAACAGACAATTGGGGATACAAGCATCATAAGCTCACCTAGGACAGCTGTGTAGCCCTGCTTCCTGCCTGAGATGTTTTGGTTTTCTGAAATTCTTTTCCCAGGGAATTTTCTGTAAGCAAGAGAAGTGTTTTTGTAACTGCATTATGTGTGCATTCTTTTCCTTAGGAGGGACTTCTTGATGTCCCTCTGCTCTGACCAATGTGAGTGAAGAGGTTTGCCTTTGTTTCACCAATCAAACTGGTCTGGGTAGAACAGTATAAAAAGGGAGACACATCCCAAGAGTAAAGGGGTCATTTTCAGCCTTCTGAAGTCGGAGTCTGTGTCGTTGTGGTGTGGAGCAGTGTCACAGCTGTGTTGGCCGTGCTCTGCTGCAGGTGGTGTGCAAGTACATCGAGGAGCCGGTGCTGTTTGAGCGCGAGGACGTGGGGCTGGTGAAGTTCGACGTGCGCTACGTGCTGCTGCTGCGCTCGGCCCGGCCCCTGCGCCTCTACACCTACGATGTCTTCTGGCTGCGCTTCTCCAACAGGTGCTCGCCTCCCCTCACAGCCTGCACCTGCTGGGATTGGGGCCCTTGGAAACTGAGGGGTTGTTCTCTTCCTCAGGGCGTTCTCGCTCGATGACTTGGATGACTACGAGAAGCATTTCACCGTCATGAATTACGCTCCCGGCGTGACGTTGAAACAGGTAAGCAAACGGCCCAAAACACGCCCTCGCCTTTCTGTTGGTAGAAAATCTTCTGATGCCTGTGCTGGGGCTATTAGCAAATAACTTATTTCACATCCACTTCAACGTGGTGTTCAAAGTACCCAAAGTCTTGAGCAAATAGTTTTCTAGACTCTTTCCCGTCTTTCTCCCAGTCATCTGTGGTTATCTAAGGTAATACAAAGCTACATTCTGAATAGAACCCACACTGGTAGAGACAATAAAAGAATTGTAAAAAATGACAGCTTGTCATTGTCAAAGCCTTAGAGTGATTTTTTATAACAAGAAATCCTGGAACAAGGAAGGTATTCAGGAACTGTCTTAATTCCCTAGTTCTCTACTTGCATTTGTATGAATGGTAAATACATTTGATGTTCCATTCTCTTGTCATTCTCCACCAAGACAGCCTTTGATATTACTGACTGTTTTAGGTGCACTGTGAAGACTTTATTCCTCTGTTTGAAAAACAATATCCTGAATATCCTTGGACAATGGTACAAGTAAGTCAGCAATTCATCTTTCTCATGTAAATGTTTGTGATCTGTTTGGGGTTTTTTTTTTATTCACCTTTTCCAAAGTCTTGGGTTGTTAGGAGTTTTTTTTGCAGAAGACATATTTCATGTGTACCACTTTCACAAAGGAGATCATGTGTGTTAACCTTTACTTCAGAACTCTGTGTAGCTTGCCCTCAAATACTTGATTGCTAGAGAATTGTATTTTACAGTTTGGGAATTTTACTTCATGATCACACTACGATAATTCATTATGTTGGACTTAGTAATACAGTCCTGATTAGTCTCACTTGCAGTTTCCTGCTGGTGCCCCAGCTTCTCTGTGTTAGCAGCCTTGCCAGAGCCCTGTCCCTGCTCCTTGTAAAGATGACTTTTCACAAGAACACAGATGGTTCTCTGATACCAGAGCATCTCTTGACTGTAAAAAGGAAGCTCCAAATATTACTACAGTTCCATGAAACATGCAGGAAGGCAGATGAGGGCCTTCTCATTGATTTTAATTTTTCTTGTGATTCATGCTTGAAAGAAAAAGCTGAATGTGAAGAGCTAGTTCAGAAACATGCACAAAACTGAATTCTTTCACTCTTCCATATTTATTAGGAGCTGGAAGACACAGAGTGAATGATAGCTGAGCCTTTACATGTGCATATTTATTCAAAAGTGCATAAATTATCCAACTGTGACTTGATTTTCATAAATTAATTCCCATTTGTTTTAACTAGACCCTTGTATGCAATTAATGATGCTCAGAGTATGACAGGGTTTAAAATAGTCTGGAAGAGACTGCAAGGGATGGAAAGAGAGATGTCAAAATACATCTGTAGGTTACCCAAAGTAGTACAGTGTACAGAAAATAGAGGGAATGGTTCACTGCAGCATAAATTCGATGCTAAAACTCACATCTGTGTGTTCTTCCTGGTTTATTTCACTTTCAGATTGGATATCTGACTGTTTTTCAAAATACCCATGTAGTATGTTCTTAAAATCTCCATGTCCCCTCCACCCTTCTTAGTGGCATAAATGGGTAGAAGATTTTTCATTGCAGAACAGAAGAAAACAAAGCTAGAATACAACTGAATAGGCAGGAAAAAAAAGCCAGAACTTCACAGTTGTACTGCTGGTCTTCACAGAAGTCCCCTAAGTTTTCTTTTTCCCCTCCTCTATACATAAGTGCAATACTTGTTATAATGCCTGAGAAGGGGGTTAATTCTAATGTTAAATGTACTGTTTTCAGGGTTTCCATAGTATTCATTGCCTTCCCAGAAAAGTCCATGGATATTGCCAGGTGCTGAGTTCTTGCTCTGTGTTGGCATTAGGTCTAAGTTCACATTTGGAAGCCAATACTGAGCAGATTTTCATCTGTTGTGTAGTGCAATCGATACAAACCCTTTCAAACACTGCATGAATGAAGTGATTACAAACGCGTGTGTGTTGCTTTTATGGAACCTCTCTCCTCATTCAGAGACCTTTTCTGTTATTAGGCAAGTATTTTTAAGGCATTTGCTGAATTGTTCCAAGTTGCTTCGTCTAAACCTGCCCCTCTTGGCATCTGTGATTATCCATCATCAAGAGCAATATATGCCGTTGACTTGATGCTTAAGTGGGACACCAGCAGAGATGGTGAGAAGCTCCTTTATTTGAATGTTGAATTGTTTATGTTTGTGAACCTTTTCAGAAGTCTGTTTCTTCTCTTTGAGCTTGTACTGTTTCTCAGGCAGTGTGAGCTGTGTGCTCTGTGCCTCCCACTGACACCTGAAGTTGAAAATCTGCAGGGATGGCATCTGCCATGCTGCTTAACAGGAGTGAGGGGGCTGCATCCTTGCTTCCCTGCTGCTGTTGTTGTCTGTTTGGAGAAAAACTGTGCAAAACAACAAAGGGGTAGGAGGGGAACCAAAAAACCCCAATCAAACCACCACACGCACAAAACCCCCCAAATGTCTGAAACACCCAACTCTCTATGAAAATCTTAGAGGCATCTGATTGTCTGTGACTTCCAGGCTTGGAGCAGTGACTTCTTATGGCAGGGAAGGAACTACATTCACCATTTCAGTGCTATTGATATCCTCAGGGCTGACATTCAGCTCTTACCAAGTGTCTACAAAAGTGACTGAGGCTGCTTTGTGTTAGTGCCATAGCATGGCTCACTACCTGAAGCCTTTCTTGCAGGCAGCTGTGGAGGACTGACAGCAAAATCTGCCAGCCAGACAATAATTTATCTCACTAGGAGGCTCAGAAATGTTCTGTAAAGGTGCTTGACCCAGACACGTGTTTTTTGTAGAGGTAAAAAAAGCAACAGAGGCACCAACACGAAGAGAACTGCCAGGGAGTATTGAACAGAGCTGAGCTTACTTCTTGTGGTACTGGGTTCTCTGGGACAAAGAGAATCATTGCCCCTCTGGAAAGCGGAGTAGGATTTACTTGTCCATCAGCAGGTTGCTCCCTCACTTAACAATCTCAACACCAGACATGAAATAAAATCTGCTGCTTTTCTTTGCAAAGAATGCATTTGATCCAGAACTGATGAAGTTTTAAGAGAAAATTAAATTTCCTGACTTCCTTTAGGAGTGGCAGATGGGGGTGGCTACAGTTAAAGGAACAGGGCTGCTAAATACCTAGGAGGTTTAAGAAAGCAAAGTTTAAACAGAAATGTGAAAGGAGAAGCAGAGTTTTGTTGAAGATGTTTGAGACTGACAAGCAAAACAGCTGATTCAGGGAGATCATAGTGAATGGCTGCAAATTCTCATTCCAGGGGAGGCACTGAATTAGCACAGTAGTTGCAGAATCTGTTGGATAATTGTCCTCTGGATAATGATGGTCAAACATACTTCTGTCCCTCCAATAAAAACCAACCCACTGAAACAAAAACACCCTACTGGGTTGGCGGTTTGGGTCATAAAAGATGCTTTTCTCAATCATTTTCTATAATTTCTGGGTTAAAGACAGTGATTTGGGATCTCTGTAGAGCTTGTATTAAGCAATGTTTGTGTTTGCCATGACAGGGAAAAGAATTATGCAGCCTCAGATCTTGGAGGTGAACTTCAATCCTGACTGTGACAGAGCCTGCAAATACCACCCTACCTTTTTTAATGATGTCTTCAGCACCCTATTTCTGGATGAAACAGACAACTGCCACGTGACACGCATTGTCTAACCACAGCAGACGTGACTCCATCGATTTCCTTCTCAGATATGCTTAACAGCAGGATTTATATTTCAGTTCTGTGAGCTGCTGATGCAACCTTTTTCCTATAATGATCACCAGGGGGGAAAAAGAATTGTATCAGAAGAATATGCATATGCCATATACTGTACTGATAATCCCTTTGTCTGCATTGTCCTCGTCTCGCTTTGTTCTTTCTGTAAATCATTGGCGTGTGTTGACAAAGTGTCTTGTTTATTGAATATCAGAGACCTCAGAGTAGGACTTGTTTTTCAGGTAGCCTGATTGCTTGCTTGCTGGAAAACATTGCACAAGTTCCTTGTGTCAACATTAAAATTATAATTTACTGAATCATGTTGGGGTTTGTATGTCCCTTTCTTATCTACCCCTCCTATACAAAGATCTAAAACATTCTGGTGGGTGGAAAATAATATAATAATAGGGTATTTCAGTGCAATGAACTATAGGGTTGATGAGACTAAAAATGTTATGGATCTTCCCATTTTTCTTATTTAAAACAAGAGAAACAAACCCCCACAGCATTTAGGAAACTTCTACTGCTGTCATCCTTAGCCTGCCCCTTAAAGAAACCAGATTTTTGAGGAAGCAAGCAGGGGGCAATGTTTGGAGCAGCACAGGAATGCAGAAGTCTAAAGGAATGAAAGGAATTTTGAAAACTCTGCTAGAAGCCCAAACACTCTTTGGACCTCAAAGTTTAGGGCCTAAGTGAGAGGTATTTGGCAGTGGGGTGCCCATTTGAGATTAATCGTTCCTAATCTTTCCTCAAATCAGGGTCACTTGGCTGAAATGTAGGAATTTTACATGCAAGCTGCAAAAAATTCTGCTGTCTGTCATGACATATATATTGTATGGATAGTAATTATTTAAGCTAGTTTGCAGAAATTAGGATGTGCTTGAGAGGAAAGTACAGTTATAAAATCGTGTAAGTGTTCTAAACCTTGCTTCAAACTTTGCAAACATGCAGCACGTTATCCCTCATGATCAGGAAGATAAAGGAGTATTTGAGGCTGTTTCAGGCTGGTCTGCAGGAACCTGCTTTGTTCCACTGACTGGAGCACAGGGTGGAGGAATAAACTTGGGAAAATGCAGTTGTTGTGCAGGTGGAGCAGAAGGGAGAGCAGGGTTGCACAGCCAGAGGTGATGCTCACACCATGCTGGCCTCCTGATCAGGGAAACCCAAACTGGTTTGGGCTCATTACTTAATTTTGATTATAGAATTGTTTTAACTGGGTTTTCACAGTTTCTTTGCAGGTGCTCTGAATTTCCTGGTTTGTCTTGGCCGTTGCAAAGGTGAGGAGAAGAGATGAAGAGGCTGTCTTTGAGGCTGTAGCTTTCTGCCTGCCTTCACTTTCTGCTCAAAGCAATTTAAAACAATACCAGTAAGGAACAAGGTGATTAAGTTTACATGTAGTTTAATGCATGTACAGTTCTTCAAAGTAGGAAGGCACAAATTGTTAAAAAGAGCTTGTCTTAAACATTTCCAGAGTACAATGGCCAGAAGACAAATAATCTGGTGGCTCTAGTGGGACACATCATAGCACAAAAGCACTGTGCCTCGTGGTAAAAATGAAAGATTCAGGCCACAATCATGCCTGTTCCTGTTAGGAACACCTTTCTGGAAACTGTGGCAGTGTGTGGCAGGATTTCTTCCTCTGAACATAAGCAAGTTTGGTTCCTGCTTTCTTCTGGTAACAGTTAAAATGCTGTTGTCCTGTAACATATGGCATGGCACTTACCACTTTTCAATTAAGACTTCCTTTTAGTTTGCTATAAAACCCAGTCAGGCCTTTGTGGCTTGCCCAATAAAGTTGTATTTGTTTTGTCAACTTGTAATTACCAAAGTAATGGCAGAAGTAGTTCGGCTAAGAGTAAAATAAGGCCGTAACTTTAGATAAAAAAATTATTGTGGGGAAAAAAAATTGGTTTTGGCTGAAAACTGCTTATTCAGGTTTTCTCTTGTTGCGATTGTCCTTCCAGATCCGAAAATTGAGTGCAGAAGCCAAGCTCAGCCAAGCTAAGTAAGGAACCATCAAATAAGCTGCTGTTTTGTTGATGTTGTACCAGGAAGCAGTGGTAGCTGCTGCTGTGCCAGTTGTAAGCAGGAGAGTCACCAACCCCTGAAACACAGAAGGTGGTTAGTGTTGTTTTAACTTGTTGCATTTCCTGTGTGTCACTCTTTCCACCTAGCTCTGGCACCTGTTCTGTCCCTCTGTGAGTTAAATCCTTCTCAGAAAACCAGCCAGCAGAAAAAGATGATGGATTTCTGCTGAGTTACAAACCACTTTGAACATAAAACAATACAAGAAAGGTTATTCATCACAGCTGGGAGCAGAGAGGGAGAATGAAGTCTTTCTCACCCATACCCTCTTTAGTGGGCAGTGAGACACTTTCCCAGAGTGACTTGGAGCAAGCAAACCTTTTGTTTGTGTCCAGTTTGTTCATGTCACCTGAAGAGATGAGGTGTGAATGAATCTGTGACAGATTACAGTCTTTCCCTGTTACAGCATTGCATGTACAGCTAGAGAACCAGGCAAATCTTTTATATTTTTTATTACCAGTTCTTATTTTTGAGAATAATTGAGCTATCTCTCTTCAGAGAGCTGCAGAAAATGAGTCTTTTCTAAAAGGGGTGTTGATCACCTGAGTAATGTTGTAATAAGCTGCTTCTCACTGCTGTGTGCCAGAAAGACCTAGGAATTGCAATAAGGCATAAATGTTTATGTTTTCTAGTCACACAAAGCTCTTACCAAAGGCTGGCAGAAAGCTGCTTGAAATCTATTTAAGGATGGTCTAGCCCTGTACATTCTCTCAGGTGGCTGCTAGCATGCATTAAAGAGAATTTTAGCAAAGTTCTGCAGGCCGTATTTTGTATTTAGACCCATTTTCAGGGAGAAAAGATTATGACACAAACCTTTCATGCTAATAGCTTGTAAATAAGAGTAGGAGCCTTTGGGTTCAGAAACTTAGTGTTCCACTTACCCAGCCCATTTTGTGAGCTCCAAAAAATATTGGAGTCCATGCCCAGTTTAATGCCAGGTTCCCTGCATACAGGCCCAGAGGAACCACTGACTTTTCATTGAAGCCCCCCAGTTCCTTCCACACCAGGTAGGAGCCATATCTGCAGAAAGCAAAGGGGAAATGTCATTCACCACACATTCCTGATTAATGAAATAACTTCAGTGCCAGGGTCTAGATGAATTTGGAAGATTTAGATATCCAGGCCCTATTTGACAAAGCAACTGACAGCACAGGCTTGATCAGCCGCTCTGGGTAACAACGTGGAAAGAAAAAAAAATTCCAAACATGCCACAATTCTCACTTTTAAGTGCATAGAAGCAGAAAACCTACTGCGTTTCAGTCTTAAAAAAGAATGCTATGTTGAAATGGAAACAAGTCTAAGATGCAAATAGTGAAGAAACTTTGTTTTAGTACTGGGACACGGTATTTCAAAGATCTAAGAAAAATGAGAACCCACTTTTGAAGTGGATTAAATGAATGGCATTGAGTGGGATCTGAGCATGGGGAGCAGGAGGAAGAACCCTTTTGTCACTTCCATTACTTTCACAGGGGCTGAACAATGCAGCTTTGCTATTTTTGTTTGCAGTTTGATTGCAGAGAGTAATGAAAACAAAGTTGGGGCAGGGTAAGCATTAGAAATTTCAGTTTCTTAAGTGATTTCCAGAGCACACCGTGGACTTGGCCTTGTTCATACATCTAACTTCAACTTCAGACCAAGATTGTGATCTACAAATCTAGGAATCTGGGTGTCAAGAAAGGCAGGTAAGCTCACTAAATCTTGCTTTTGTTGCTTTCCATATATTTAAAAGATTCTGGAGGAATGAGATGTCTTGGTCATTCAAGGAATGTGTGTGCATGATGGATTAGAGAAGGCTGGTACTAAGTATGATCTTTTCACTGGGCTGGATGTATGATACATAACCAAGACCATCCACCTTAGGATACACTGATTCTGCTGTCACCAAAATAACTGATAAGCTGTCAGAATCTGAACTTTTTTTAAGGTATTTAACCTGCTACCCAGATTCACGGTGAGAAATCCAGACAGAGGGTTACAGATTGTGCAATCAACTTGAAGGAAGTTGGGAAAGCCACCCAGCCTTTTGTCCTCGTTTTTATTCACAGGTCACTAATGATCTCATTCAAATGTTAACACTTCAAATACACAAGTATTCCACTTAATTAAGTTAAAAAGTACAGTCTGTCTGAGGAGAAAGAAAAGAGAATGCTGGTGGGGAGGAACAAGACATGAGGCTATAAAAACTACAAAGCTTTTCTGGAAAGAAAATTAAACCAAAAGGAGAGAAGGTGGGAGTGCCAATGTAGCATTCAGTTTCATCCATTGCATTATTGAGCTCTGTTAGAACAGTTCTATCCTAATTTCCCCCACCCCTTTGTTTTTTTAATTTTTCTAAAACTACTGAAAGACATAATTAGAAGAAAACCCAGTGCTGCCTTGCTCTGCTGTTTCCAGCTTGGCAGGTCTTCCCCTCAGAATGAATGAGGAAAGCAAATTAATGGCAGCTTTTCAAGCTCCTGCTTTTGATGTGGATATTTCTGCATACAGAATGTCCTATCAAACCCACACACAACTCCCAAAACATGTTTTTACCTGTTAAACACGCAGCTTGACACAATTTTACAAACATACAGCCACAGGAGTACAGTCATAGTCCTCTGGTCCAGCATCATACCAAAAGCAACTTTGAGATCAGGTCAGTGCCTTAATACAATGTGAAAAACATACCCCATAGATGTATAGAGAGTTCCCCAAACAGGAGCAAACACCCAGTTAGGTGGACGCCAGGATGGCTTCTGCAGAGTTTCATACCATGTTGGGATTTCCCTTTTGGTTATATTCCTTCCTAAAAATCCTCCTGCATGTGGCAGGAGTGTGAAACCTACTGCTGGGACCCAGGCTGGTACCACTTCCATTGAGACAGTGAACCTGAAACAAAACCAAACACTGATTGGGAGAGAAGTTTTAAAATGCAACTGTGAAAGTTTCCATTTTTTAACAGATTTTAAAAATAGGCATGTCAGATTTGATCCAAAGCCTTGTGTTGTCACTGAGAGAGACTGCAGCTGAAATTAATGGGTCTTGTACCAATACACTTGTAAAGGAACCTGTCCCTGGGGAGGGGGAGCCAGTGGGAAGTGGGGCCTTTACTTCCCTCTCAGCTGAGTGCATGGAGATTCCTGAATTTTACCTACAGGAATACCCTCACCCATAAGCGTGGCAGAGGAATAAAGCAGTTTGATGTTATATGAACTGCACTTGGGAAAGAAAGAAATGCAGCATGACGTGTGTATTTCTGCATTCACCAAAAAACCCATTCCCTCAATGAAATGGCAGAGCCAAGGAAGAAGGGAGCACGTGCTTTCCTGTGCTCAGGCAAAATAATGTGAGATGATGTCTGTAGGATGCTCAGTGGGAGCCAGAGGGATGTGAATCAGTAGCAGACACTTGAGAAGCTGCCTTGGAAAACAAACACCAGGGAGGACAATGAGAAGGTAAGTACTTAAAGACGTTTTGCTAAACAAGAAAGGCGATCTGGATAAGTGGGGAGTACACCTTTGGCTCCTTCACCAAGCATTCGATCAGTTGCAGTAATTGCAGCTGCCAAGCCCATTAAATTTGCCTGCAGAAGTAGGGCTAAGTAATGCTTTGCTCTGCTAGGCCATGCTGCTTTAGTTAGGGTACAGGCAGCAGGAAAACCAGCAGGCAAGGAAGGAGGAAAAAGCTTCATTGCAGATTTTCTGGCCAAAAGCCAGATGCTACAGAAGAGCTGTGCTTAGTTTACTGAAATGTAAACATTAGAGCTGCAATAAAAAAAAGGGGCAGAAGTGAAAGATGTTTTTTCAAATATACAGGAGGCAAACACACCCAAATTCCTGTTCATCTGTTATGCAGGAGAGAGATTATGAGAGATTGTGGTAGTGGGGAAAGAGCAACTGCAGAAGGCCCAGGAGAGAAAATAAAGTTTTAGATCAATGAACATTTCAGATGCTTATCAGGGAAAAGTGCCCTATTTATACTGTCTTGGCTGTCTTTCCCTGCATTTCACAGCTTCTATTGCTCTAGTCATGGCTGCTGGGATGAGGAGACAGGGAGTGGGGAAGAGGAAATTCAGCTTGTGACAGATGTGCTTTAACTGATAGGAAATGGCACAGATGAGGCTGCACTGTCACAGCTCTGACCCCATGAATTTGTCTTTGGAGATCAGGGCAGCAAGGGAGTTCTTGCATGATGGGTTTTGTCCCTGCACTCAGGGCTCTGCTCACACAGATTGAATGTGAGATTCCAGTGGCTGGGACCACAATGCAGTTTGCACAGGATCAAGAGAAATCCTGGTGATAGAAGCAGAGCAGTTTGGAAGGCAAACTGAGCATGGAGGGACTGGTAAGGCACACAGGAGGAGAAAGGTTGAGAGGAGTAAACAAGAAAGGGCAGGTAGGCCTGGGCTTGAGGGAAGTCAGCAATTAATATAATTAAGAAATATACACAAAAAAAGGCAGCAGACAGAGCCATCAGAGATTACAAGTCAAAGTCAAAAACAGAACAAAAGACTGAATGGGTGAAAAAAATCAAGCAGGAAAGAATTCAGAACTGAGGCTGGGGAGCAGGAGAAAGGGGAGGACAATGTGGTACTCTGCTGTGATAGGATCAATCGTGCCTTGGGTGGAGGATGGACAAGGGAGGGAGGAAAAACCTGCAGAGCTCATTGCTGCCATACTTCTGCCTCATGGATTCTACTTCTGAGGAAGCATCTTAAGTGGAGCAGAGTTCTCCTGCACTTAGCTCTGTGCTGTTATTTCCTGAGGAAGCAGGCTGTCAGCTGCCATGTGCATTTCTTGTCATGCCCACTGACAGCCTGAAAGGCTCTGCTTTTACCAGCATGTGCAGGAGCAACAAGGTGTGATGGGAACAAAAGCTCCAAGCACAACAATTCTCTTTGGCTGCCTTCAGATGAGTAATTCCTGAAGGTTAAGGTAGAAATTGAAAGTTAATAAGATCTCACTAATTTTTAACCCCTTTGCTTTGCCTACAGGGAAGCCAGGCTTAGGTACACATGCTGGTAAGTGCAACTCCAGTGTGGCAGCCAAATACTATTTTTTCAAAAATGATAAGCAAGAACCCAAAGGGCTTTATGCTTTATTTGGATGTTAACAATTTAAGGGTGGTTTCCTTGCAGCATTCAGCAACTGCACTTTGTCAGGGGGTCTGTCAGCTTCCTGCCAGGGAACAAAATCTGAAAGTGTTCCGTAAGCTGAAAGTGCTAAATACTAAAAAATTGAAACAATACTGCTCTGTGGCAGTCATTAGTGAATAAATGATGTAGCCATGCATGTTGGAGGAAGAACACTGAAATAATTCTTAAGAGAAAGAAAACCAGGCAGGCAAATAGAAACAGGGAAGGCACAAAGCAAAGAAACGAGAGAAGTGAAGCCACTCATGCACAGCAAAAGGGAGGAAATAGAAATTAAGAGATTGAACACACTGGCTGGAATTGAATGTTGGTGTCCCAGTCTTTTAATTTCTATTACTGCTAATTAATTATGTGCTGTATTTTCCAGTAGTATCTCTCAGGATTTCCCAAGCATTGCAAAATATCTTGCAAGGAGAAAGAGGGATGAAACCATGCAGCAAGATGTGCTGGCAGCAAGACCACAGCTGTCCATCACCAGTGAGAGTCCTTGTGTTCTCATTCCTAAGAAATTAAATACTAGTATCAACTTCCCATAAAAAGCATGGCAAGTCAGGAAACAGCATGGAACAAGCCTGGAAGGTCTGTCCATCTCTGGTTACCTGATGTAGGTCTTTAGCAAGAGAAAGAGAAAAAGGCAAGGATGCAGTGGAGAGTCTGTGCATTGGCCAGTCTTTGTTTACCTGTGCAGTACAGGAGCTGTGCAATGTTTACAGAACACCCTGTACATTTTCTAGAAGTAATATAAGCACAGGGATTCATCAGCCCTGCCCTCCTTTCAGTGTATGGCTGATGATCTGAAGTTAATCAGTGAGAATTTACCACAGACTTGCTAACACAGCCCCACTGACTGCAGCAGCATTACTCAACCTAGAAATAATAAGTACTTTCTCAATGATATCCCAGCTCCAGGCTGAGTTGCACAATATTCTTGCACCCTCATTTTCATGCTGAAGAATGCTGGATGTCTGTGAATGATATCTGCAGCGTGCCCAGCAGATTTCTGCCTCTAAGAGCCACCAAGGTTGGAAATATTTTCTTCTCACACACACTTGTTTACTTCTTTTCCACTTCTTATCTCTGCCCTGCATCATATTCTTCATCATGTTGCCCTTTTCTTTTTAGCCCTAGTGTGACTTCAGGCAGTTTCAGCAGTGCAATGAGGGCTGCACCAGGCCACTTTGCTTTACATACATGTTAGAATAATTTGACATACATCTTATAGAATAATTATTCTAGGTATTCAAAACATCTGACTTACCCAAAGTTGGTTCCAGCTACATAAAGTAAAGGGAGAAATAAAGGGGAAAAAAACCCCAATAGTTAAACTTGCTGCCTAGTGGGCTTCTCTCTGTTGTTTTTTATGGTGCCATAACATGAAGAAAAAAAAACTAACAGAAGCTTTCTGTGTCCTCTTTCTGGAAAAAACACTGTGCACCCAAAGAGAGGGATGGGATGCTCTGTAGGTGGGATTAGATATATCATGACAGAGCAGCTGGGTTGCTTCAGCCTGATGAAAAATGAGCTAAAACATTTTATTGCCTTCTGAAAGACAGGTGCCTTTCCCTCCTTGGGACACTCTGTCAGCAGGAGGAAGGAAGACAGGAAAGGAGAACTGCTTTCATCCCATTTTCTTACACCTCTATGCTGATAAAACTTCTGACTAGTTCCATTCTTGTGCAGCTTGGGGCTGGCTACTCAATCACGTGGCACTTAAAAATTGCATTAAAAACACAAAGGAAAATCTCCCAGGAGGGCTAAATCACCCTGGCAGCCCTGGGCTTCCAGTGCCCAGTGTTTGGACATGGACTGACAAAGCTGAGGCCATTCCATGGAAGGGGGTCCCCGAGACACATACTGTCCCTCTCATCCTCTACCATAAATTTTTTTTTAAGGGCAAATAATGCTCTGCCCAGGTCTGAGAGGCAGCATGCAAATTTTCCCCAGGAAAGAAGGCTTCTTCCCAAGATAGCTGTCTGAAAAATTAAAGGTAACATACTTCATTTATATTGATAAACTATTTATGTGTGTTGTGGTTTTAATTCCTGGGAAGCTGCAACGCTAAAATCAAATTTATATCACAGGGTATGACAAAGAATACAGCTACCACCAAAAAAAAAAAAAATCAGGCTTATTTTTGCTATCTAATCTCAAGTAATAGAGACACTTCAAACAATAAGTGTTATAGAATATAAATAGAATATAAATATCTAACAAGTGTATTTTTATAATACATATTAGATTTTAAAATATGGTATTTATTGATGACTATAATGCAAGGTGTACAGATGGAAACAAAAAAATCTCACTCAGGTTACACTGTTAGTGTGACAAGAGCACAAGTTGTGCAAATAAATCTATGATTTATTCACATACAGGGAACTGAAATGCACGCTGGAGCAGGATCTTTGCTGGGAGAATTTGTCATTTACTGCTCAATCTCTTCTCATTTACACATGCTACAGGTAGAGGCAGCCACGGGCTGGGATATGGTCACATATAACACATATATGTTACTGCCCATGTATTTCAGCTAACTTGAGCAGCTCACTTCTGGGTATTTTACCTGGAGGCTGGCACCAGTGGAAGAAACCATCTTACAAATTAGCAGAGAGAATAGAAAAGTGAGAAAAACCTGCTCACCGCGATCCTTTTGAATTGGTCCAAATAAAAAGTCAACATAATTTCCTGCTGTTGTGACACATTTTCCTTCTCCCAAACTGCACTTACAATCTCTTTTACAGAGCTGCTCTGATTTAATGCTTGATACTGTTTCATAACCTTACTTCTTGCACACTCGTTACACAATTGCAACTCCGGCACACAGCAACTTTGGCTTTTTAAAAAATAACGCTAGCGTTGAACGCCTCAATTATATCACAGTGCATTTTGGGCACTGAGGGATGCTGATTTATAGGCGTCCCTCAAAAATTCAGAAATGAAACCGAAGCCCTTTCTTTCACCATTAAAGATCGTTCCCCGGCGACACTGACGGAAGATGCCTTCAGTTAAAGAGCCGCGTGTAAACTTCTCCGGAGTGCGGAGAGCCCGTGTGCCGCATATGCGACCAGAGGAGTTCTGCCTTTCTGGTGTGCGCGCACGGCTGTGAACCACTGAAAAACTCGCGTGCCGGATAAAAATTAAGAATAGGCTTCCTAGCTTGTGTGTCGGGTTTTTTCTTTATTTAAAACTAATCATGCTAAACTCTTGCCCAAGTCCTCTCCGCCCGTGAGCGTCCCGTCCCGCCCGTCTCCATCCGGCACCGCAGGTCCCGTCCTGCCTGGGGGATCCCGGCTGGCCGGCAGCAGAGAGCAGGATCGCCCCCCTCAACCCGCTCCGCCGACCCGCGGGGGTCCCGAGGGCGCCCGGGGCTCCCCGTCCCGTCCCTCCCCGAGCCGTGCCGTGCTGCGGGCAGCGCCGGTGTTACCTCCTCCCGTGCCGCGCCGCCGCTGCCGCCGGTCGCGCCTGCTCTGCCGGGACGGCGAAGCGCCGCCCCCGGGGCCGCGCGGGCTCCCCCGCCCCGGGGCGGGCTCTCGGCGCTGGGCGGGCGGAGGCGCCGGACGCGGAGCTGAGGGCGGCGAGCGCCAGGGCGGCTTGGGCGGCCCGACCGGCCTCCCTCGTTCCCTCCCTCCCTTCCCGTCCTCTCTGCCGGCGCCCGGCCCGGCAGCGGCTGCCGGCGGGGGCCGCCCCGTTCCCGTGGCAACGCCCGTTCCCGGGCGGCGGCCATGGGCGGCTGGGCCGCGGCGCCATGGCGGCTTGGTGGCTGCAGCGGGCGCGGCGGCCTCCGCGGCGCTGCGCGGCGGTGGGGCAGCTCCCGCCCCGGCGCTGGGGACCGGGCGGCGACCCTGAGCGACCTCCTGCAGAGTTCGGTGGAGGCCGAGGAGCCGGGCGAGGCGGCGGCGAGGCGGGAGCGGCGGTGCCCCCGGGAGGGCACGGTGCTGCTCTTCCCCGGGCAGGGCAGCCAGTTCGTGGGGATGTGCCGCGGGCTGCAGCAGTATCCCGGCGTGCGGGACATGTACCGCCTGGCCGAGAAGGTGCTGGGCTACGACCTGCTCTCCCTCTGCCTGGAGGGGCCGCGGGACGCGCTGGACCGCACCCAGCACTGCCAGCCCGCCGTGTTCGTCGCCTCCCTGGCCGCCGTGGAGAAGCTCAACCACCTGCAGCCTGAAGTGAGGGGGCGCGGGGGGCCGGGCCGGGGGTCGGGGCGGCGGCGCCTCGGGCCTGCCCCTCGCTGCGGCTGAGGCGCCGCCGGGCTCTGAGGCGCCGCTCGGCTCTGTGTCCCCGCAGGTCGTGGAGCGCTGCGTGGCGGCCGCCGGCTACAGCGTGGGGGAGTTCGCGGCGCTGGTCTTCGCTGGAGCCCTGGGCTTTGCCGAAGGTGCCCGGGGGACGCGCGGAACTCCCTGCTAGGATCTCCCAGCCCGCGCTGTTTCCAAAGCATTGCCTGTTATCGCTGTGTCCCTCCCGCTTTTTATTTTTAATCGGAGGATAAATTTTTACTTCCTGCTTCCACTGTTCGCTTTGACACGCGCGTAACACGGCATTAAAAGCATTGACGTTTCACGAGAGTGAACAACTGCCCTTTCTTGCGCGCAGGTGGCCGCGCTCGCATTTACGCCGCATCTCTGTTTCTCTCCGTAGCGCTGTACGCGGTGAAAGTGCGCGCCGAAGCCATGCAAAAGGCGTCGGAAGCTGTCCCCAGTGGAATGCTCTCGGTTGTCGGCCGGCGAGAGGCAAATTACAAATTTGCCTGCCTGGAAGCCCGTAAACACTGTGAATCGCTGGGTATAGAGAACCCCGTGTGCACAGTTTCAAACTATTTGTTTCCAGACAGCAGAGTCATTGCAGGACACTTACAGGTATTGCTTCAGTTGATCTGTGCGTTTCATTTTTTAAAAACTTTTTACTTTGCGCTTCTCTGTGGGTGTTATGTACGGCCTCAGTTTGTCCAAACAAAAGTATTTGATCTGTGGGTTTGGTTTTTTTTGTTTTTTTTTTTCCTGGCATGTGTTCAGGTGTTGGGTAGGGAAAGGAGTCCCTTTATCCCAGTAAGTCTGATGAGGTGATTCTTGTGGGGTGATTGAGGAAACCTTTGTTGTGCAAGACTCACTTCTCTCTCTCTTTTATAGGCTTTGGAGTTTTTGCAGGAGAATGCCCGAAAATATTATTTTAAACGTGCAAAAATGCTTCCAGTCAGTGGGGCTTTTCATACCAGACTTATGGAACCAGCAGTAGAGCCACTGGCTGAAGTCCTAAAATCGATTGAAATTCAGAAACCGCTGCTCTGTGTTTATTCCAATGTCGATGGCAAAAAGTACATGCACTCAAAGCACATTCAGAAGCTGTTAGTGAAGCAGGTGGTGTCACCTGTTCTGTGGGAGCAGACCATGCACTCAGTGTACGAAAGGAAGCAAGGAACAGAATTTCCTTACACGTATGAAGTGGGGCCCGGGAATCAACTAGGAGCCATTCTCAAACAATGTAATTTAAAGGCCTGGAAACAATATAAACATGTAGATGCTCTGGAAGATGAGAAAGCAGCGGATACTTAAATAACCTTTTGAGAAAAATCCACACGCCTCGTGTTTTTTCTGATTTAAAACTCTGTGCTCCCAAAAGAGGGAGTCTTAAAACATTCATGGCTTCTCGTGTCGTAAAGAGCACTCTGTGCATAATTGCAATGAACGTTTTCCTTTGAGTTCCTCAGGTGTGGAAAGGGAAGAGCAAAGTTTGGCTCTTCCATCTGTGTCAGCACTGCAAAGCTGTCAACAAACAGGCCAAGTAGCATCGTTTGGCTTCAATCCTGCAAGCAACTTTCCCTCCTGGGTTGGTTGTTTGGGTTTGGTTTTGGTTTGTTTTTTTTTTTGGTTGGTTGTTTTTTGGGGCAGTTTTTTGGATGTGGATTCAGGTTCCAGTTGGTAGCCTTGGCTGTCTGGTGCAGGGATCTTCTGCAGGACTGGAGGGGTCGTGGGCTCCAAGTTGTAGAGGGCTCTGCTCTGGCTCTGCATTTAGTGGAACCATTTCTTGGGACGCCTTTCAGTGTGTTGATGTTCCTGTTTTCTTACTCAACTGACTTTTGGGGTGTTCATCTGTGTAAAGTTCTCTTACTTTGTGTCCACGTTGCCAGGTGGCAGCTGAGTGAGGCAAATGATGTTACTAGAAAAATTATTTTCTTAAGGTTAAACTATAAATAAACTATGAAGCTTTTCTTGCTATTTTTATTGCTTTGGGGTGCATCATTATTGGCTCTGTCCACATGTGGATGGAAGTAACTTTCCCTCCAGTTGCCCAGTGCCACACTGGTTGTGCAAAGTTACACAAGAAATGTTCTTTGGGAAAAAAAAAAAAGCTTAACAAAAATACTCTGTACATTTCCTGGCAGCAGGAAATGATGAGCTGGAAAGCAGCAGGTTGTCCCAAACCCTCCTGGAAAGAGCTTCGCATTTCCTAGTTTGTATTTTTTATTTTTGGTATTTTAATGCTGCATTTAACAGATACATTAAAAAAAATTAGGACATATTACTTAAATCAAATGACTGACAGCATCTTTAATAATGTATTATGAAATGCAGGAGAACTTCCAATTACGGTACCAATCATTTTGTAATTTCACATTTATGACAGGGAGAGTGAATTAAAAACACTGGCCTTTATTATCATTGCTAAGTGGGCTGTATTATTAAACAGTTCTTTTGTGGACTGCAGCTGGCAGCTGTGCCTCCCCTTACAGTACAAATTCCACTTTTAGCATGTGTAAACATGAACAGTTAGTAAAATACTGAAGAGTTCTTCAGCTTCACCACTGGACTGCTAGAGGCTGATGAGAAAGGGCTGGAATAACTGTAAAGAAAATGATTTCAGTGAATGTTCCTATGTTACAGGTAAGGTGTTAATTATTCAGAAAAGCATACCAAAGTCTTCTGTTAGAATTAGTGCTTATTTAACAATCATATTATTAAACACTGGATTATCCTGTGTTAGAAGTTTCTGACTACACCTTGTAAGACCAAATGCGACATTGATGCCTTTGAAACCAGCTTTTGGTAGTTGAAACTCAGCGTGGTATGTTGGTGGCACTAATTTTAGTGCTTTAAAATTTCTGGACTTTCTTTTCCATTATTTAACCTTTCTGAAGAAATGTTGGAAACCCGTTTTCTATTTGTAGTGTTCTTGCCATAATTTTTTCCCCTCATTTCACTTTGTTGTACACTTTGCCTGGAATTAAAGCTCTTTGGGAAATCCATACTAGAAATCTTTTGTTTGCAAACCATCAAAGAACCTTTGCACTTTTGTCAGCTGCAGAATGCTGAAGGGAAATCTGTATCCTAAGAGCATTCCAATCTTGTGGCTCTCCTTTAATTAGTGGGAAGAAGGACCCGTCACCACTGCCAGGTGTTTGCTTTTCTTCTGTGCAGTGCTTGAGCCGAGGCTGCTCCTCAGTGAACTTTGTGTCTCCAAAACCAGAAGCCAGAGGGAATCATGCCCTTGTTGCAATTTCTAGGAGCAGAAAAAGTGTGTGGAATCTTTGTAGCTCTGTATGGAGAGTGTTCAGGGCTCGATTTTGTGTGGTGCCCGTCAGCACAGCCTCACCTCACCTGCCGTGTCACATTTGCTGTGGCTGGGCAGAGAGGGCCCAAGTAATTAGAAATCCTGGATCTCAGAGCTTCTCTTTAATGTGTTTGCTCATCTATTCCCTGTGCCTCTGCAAACTGAGTGTTTGAGAGGTGAGGAAGCAGCATGGCTCCTTCGCCTATGAAAAAGCAGAAACAGGATGTGGGAGAAAATCAAGTGCCGTAAATGCTGTCACATATGAATGAGGAAGTGTGCAGTGAAAAAAAAATAGAATTAACGTTGGGTCTCTTGAGTCACTGTGGGGCTGTGACTAAAGGATTAACTCACTGTGCTCCACAGGTGAAAGAGGAGCCTGGCACTGACTGCTCCCTGCTGCTCCAGTTAGTGCTGATTGCTGTGGCTTTGGATGCCCTTGGCTTTGTGCTTCACTTGTTTCTTTGCTGGGATTGAATTTTGTATTCCTTGAGACTGTTTTGCTCCATCCTCGCTGGATGATGAAATTCCCCTCTCTTGTGATTCAAAGCTTTACATTATGGATTGGGAGAGTGGGAAAAAGCAGAGTCACCCCACACAGCTCTTGGATGAAATAGGCACTGCAGTCTCCTGTTCATCACTGCTCCCCTGTGCACAAAGGTTATTTATCTAGAAACAATTATTTGGTAGCATTAAATTGATTCAGCTGGGAAGAGTCAATTTTTTCATAGCTGGTACTTTTATTACACATGAATAGTCTGTTTATTAGACCCTCCTGATATTAAATTTTACCCTTTACTAAATAATAACTTTAACATTTTTCTATCACACTGCTATTATGGAGCTCAACAGAGCAGTTAATTCACTGATAAAACTTTATTCTGACTTCTTGGCTGTGTGGGCCAACTTCTGGCCTGTGTGTGACTCCAGTTCCAGGTGTGTTAACTGTGCTTTTCTAGAAAAAAACTTGCCTCCCTGCTGCTGAAGGGCACATCAGCTTGAGAGCATTTTGGAAAAATGTGACACTGGAATATTTGCTGCTGCTGCTGCTTGAATTCCTGGGGTATGCTGGAACTATCACCTTTTACATTCCTTCTTTCCCTGCTTCCCTTTTGCTCTGCATTTCAAGTCATTCTAAGATATTTCTAACAGTCAAATGAAATAGTTTAGTGGAGCTTCATTTTTTTTGTTTTATTTTTGCCAGAAACATTTTTTGAGATGGGCACTTTGGGTCATAATGGGATTTAGGCACCACTGATTAAAGAGAGGAGGAAGCATGTTCCTCAACATGCTTAAATTTGGCTTGACTTGGCACTGAAGAGGGGTTTAAATTCCTTGTCTCATTTAAAGAAGAGACTCAAATTGAAAGTCCAACTTCTCTGATGAGTGCTTAGATCACAAATCTTTTAAAAATACACTAAGGGTAGGAGCTGCTTGTCTGGGCAAGAAGCAGGCATCCCCTGTGCTGAGGGGAATACCCAAACCACAGAGATGCACTTTCGTTTTCTCTCACTGAGAGAGTCTATAGCTGGATACTGAAAACCACCTTCAACAGCAAAGAGAAGAGAAAATGCATTTAGCTACAGAGAGAATAACCAGGCACAAATGGGAGATGTTGAGAGAGGAAAAGCTCAGCTGTGCCCTAATGGGTCCCCGAGGAGTGCAGGAGGGTGGCACCTCGGCCATCTCCATCCTGGAAGTTGTGCTCATGTTCCCCTCAGGCTTCTATTCCTCGCCTTGCAAAAAGCATCTTCTGAAAAAAATCCCTTCTCAGAGTCCATCACATTCTTGGGGTTTTGTTCTGGGCAGCTCCTAGTTTTACTTTGAAAAGGGGCAGAAGATGCTGCCATTAATGTGTGATAGCAGAGTCTTGGAAAATAAAGCAGACAAGACTGCAAAAGGTTTGAAGCAACAATTTAATTTTAAAAAAGTATCATGGTTTTAATCTTTACTATTGCTTTTACAGTGTTAAAATTTAAAGGATGGCCAGCATGCCTTCAGTTTTCCTCACATCCACAATCTCTTTAACAAACTCATTTATAGGAAATAGACAGTTTATATTGCATTAAAATAAACACAAAAAAGACAAACTTTCTAATCACCTGGAGTCACATTTCAAAACTAGCAAGTCAGGCAGTTATCCAGCAACAACCTCCTTATTTTAAAAGTTTTTCTTTAAAAAACATATGAAACAGCAGTGACCCAGCACTAGCCTAGGTTTTAAATATTAAAAGAGATTTTTATCAGTGTAAATTCGAAAAACAAACCAGCTGCCACCACTGGGGTGTTAGTGACGTTGGTCAGTGTCCAGCAATGACCTCCTGTTGTAATTTTTGTGTGTTAATTCTACAGTCCATAATTCATGGCCCACCAACAGGCAGCGACGAGCAAGGCTGCAGGCACCAGCTTCTGGCACAGGCACCTGACAGGAAGCCTGCAAGTCTGGGGGAAGAAAGGGGATGGTAATTAGAAATAACAAGCAGCAAAAAAAAAAAAGGTGCAAAGAAACTAAAAGAGTGCCTGTGTGGGAGGTCAGAGTGGGAGGTCAGAGAGCAGGGTCCAGTTCTGCTGCAGAAATGCAGAGGAGGGTTAATTTTACTAAAGATTCCTCCTCTCTCTCTGGGTAAGCACTACTGGCAGCAGCTCTGCTCATCTCCCCAGGGAGACCCTTCCAGCATTTGATAGTGGCAGGTGCCTCCCCTCTGAACAGAACCCCGTGAGCTGTGTGGGATTTGGGCAGCAACCTCCGTCATTTCAATGAGAAATGTCAGCCTAAAGAGAAGAAAACAGGGCACTGAGGGGGCACCAGCAAAGTAAGGGATAAACCCCAGCCTGAAGCCACATTAGGTGCTTCACTCAGTGACATTCCAAGAGAGTCAGGTGTTCCTGTTGCCTACTTGCCAACAAAAAAGGTGGGAGAAAAGGGAGAGGGAATACCCAGCCTCCGTAGCCAGTGATCCGCTTTGTCCAGTTACTGCTCACATCTCCAAAGCTTCTTATAACACTCTTAATAACATTCCACGTCTGAAAAACACTGACAGCAACCCTGATGATTTAAACAAAACAAAGAAAGCATGAGGCTAGAAAATTTATTCTAAAAAGTGGCAAATAAAATACCAATGCTTAGGAAACAAAAACCAACCAACCAAAACAAAACCCAAACAAAAACCTTTAGTATATTCCTTCCTAAAAGTGTGTGTGTACATGTATATTTCCCTAAATATTTAGGAAGTAGACCTTTGAAATCTAAAGATAGTTTGTTTCAGAATTAAGTGATTAAGTGACAATCTTTGTGGTTGTTTCAAACTTAGAAGAGCATAACCCAATGGGAGATGTTTATGTCTGAAGAATCGGGACAGCAATACAAGACTGACAGAGCAATGCCACAGGCTCTCTCTGGAGTGTGAATCCAGCTTTGCTGAGGTCAAAGGTGTATATAACATATATATATGTTATATACAGATATATTTATACGTTATGTTACACAGCTGTAACTGAATTACATTCTGGTAGGTCTGCAATGAGCGACCATTCTCCCAGAATCCAGGAGAAAATAAGGCAGAGTACCTGGGGCTTCATGAGGACACAGCCCAGTGTCTCATGTCAGGACACTGCTGCGTGTCAGTTAATAACCAGGCAGGACAACCCTGCAGCTCAGAGCAGATAAAAGGCAGTTCAGGCTAGTCCAGCCATGTTTTCTTGTATGTGCATGGGTGAGTTATTGCACATGCAGTAACATGTTAATCCCACACCGGGCTGCAGGTCTCTCATCACTCAGTGGTGCTTAAAATTGTGTCTGAAGTTCCTGTGCCTCTGAGGGATTTGAAACAGCAAGGCATTATTTAAGTCTTTTGACTTGAAATGGCTGTAGTCTGTGGAAACAATTTACACTTTACATGATTACAAAGCTTTTCCTAGTAAAACAAGCTGCTTTGCTTTTCTATGTTCTGTGTGAAGCAGCAGTAGCAGCAATATTTTTGTTGTTGTTGTTTTGCATATAGAAACATTCTTGTTTGTCTAACATGATTTTTAAAAGGATCTGCCAATAAGGGAACTTACACTCGTGCCAGGTGAAGCAGTGTTTCTTCTAATGTCCTGTGGTGCCTCCTGTTAAATTCATCCCCAATGAGGGCCAGCTGATGGCCAATCTGAGTAGCTGAGCTGCAAGGCAGGCAGGGTGGGCACGTTAGAGGAGAAGCCTGCAACAGCAATTCTTTCAAAGCATTCTGCAGAGATCAGGTATTGTTATTCCCCCAACAGTTGGGCTAAACTGGGCATGTAAAAGGGAAATGTTACAGGAGGTTTGTTTCCTGCTATTTATGGGTTTATTGATTAAGGATTTTATACCCATACATGGAGTATTTTGATGTTTTCATAAGAAGCTGCATATTTGGCACTTTTGAAAAAATATGTGGATTTTTTTGGTGGTTAATTTCTTTATACAAGACCATGGGATTCTGGTTTGGGGTTTTTGATTGTCCCACTCCCTCCCCCCCACCCCAGTCAAAATATTGAAACTTCCTTCGCTTCAAACCTTTCAAAATATTTCATCTTACAAAAATGTTGGCTTTGTAATCCAATAGCTTTACTCCAATGAGTTCCACTGTGCAGTGTGGGTCTTCATCTACTGGGTGGTGCCCAGGTACAAACTGATCAAAACCTTAAGGCTTTTAGGGAGGTCCTGGGATATACAGAAACTTGAACAACATCTGTGGCACATGTTGATGCTAAAAACTGGTTACGCTGTCCTGATG
The DNA here is from genome assembly GCA_008694505.1 of Cyanoderma ruficeps. NCBI lineage: Eukaryota > Metazoa > Chordata > Aves > Passeriformes > Timaliidae > Cyanoderma > Cyanoderma ruficeps. The sequence continues at coordinate 627,364 of VZDJ01000015.1, forward strand.
AAAATTTCCAATTAGATTTAGCTTCTCTTAGACACGTGTTTTTGTTCTGGTAGACGATGAATATGCATTTTTATTTTAATTTGCATTTCTGCTGAGCTCTGTTTACAAGATCTGCTGAATAGTAAGTGGGCTTAAGACCTTGATTCTAGAGTCTTTTTAAAAAGAAACCCCTTGGGCTTGGTTTGGTCAGTCCACCAACAACAAAAAAAAACCACAGAAAGGAATTTTCACAGATGGGGGAGAAAGGAAACCCCTGACTCCTGTACTGGGAAAAAAGTATGTATGGGATTAAGAAAAACCCAAGGCAGCACTAGTAGTTTGTTGTAAGTGGCGCCTGGAGAATTATGTAAAAATGGCTTCTTCAGCTGCTTGCTGTAACAGGTGGGTCTCTAATAAAGAGCCATATCTGTGCCCCTGTGCAAGATAAAAATCTACAGACATTTAATGCAGCATAATCTTGCATGGTCAGTGTTAAGCACTGCAGGTTATCCACACTTGCATCTATTCCATTTCCAGCACTGTGATTACTTGGCTTAGCAGTTTTCTGCAAAGTCTGGCACTTTGTACTTGGGGGGGGGACAGGAGGAGTATTAATGTGATGTGATACCTGATATCAAACTCCATTTGCTCTGTGGTGTCTGGAATTGTTTGGAGGTTACTGTAGGTTTCCTCTTCTGGTGCTCCATTGGGGTAGCTGGAGAGGACAAAGTGCCTGGGGGCTCTCCTGATGTGAGACATCTTACTCTGCAACAAGTCATGAAAGACAACCTCAGGGCTTCAGGTTATGCAAGGTCTTTTCAGTTTAGATGGAAATTGTTTGAAGTGCTCTTAAAGTTACTCTTTTTACTTCTCCAGTCATAACACAAGTGTTTCTAAGATAACTATTTTAAGAGTAGTCAAAGGAAAGTTTCAGTGACCCAGCAGATGTCCAACAATTCAAACATGCAGCTTTTAGATTGGCTGCTACTTTAAATTGGCTCAAAACAGAAACCCAGAAACTGGAAAATCTCAATAAATATAACTAGTGTAGACAAGTATAGTTTCTCAGTAGTTTCACTTAGTACGAGATGGTTTCCTACGTTTGCAACAACCTGCCTGGCATTAAATCACTCTAACCCATGGAGATCCCCAGGCAGAAAAACACCTAAAAACAAACTTGAACAGGTTTTCCTAAGTCTAATTCAGGTCCAAGTTTACACTTCTTCTTCAGCTGGAGGCTACCACCATGGAAATTACAAGCAACTCACCATAGAAATAGAATGTAGGAAAGATTTAAACCCATTAATTGCTTTATTAATTGCTTTCCACACAGAGGAGCAAACAGTAGGAACCAGTAAAATCAGTGGAGCCGCCTGCTTGTACAGTGGGTAAGTTATTCACAACCAGTACCACAAAATCAAGGGCAAAATTTAACAGGTTTCAGCACATGTGGCTTGTGTCTGATACTGCAAACATTTGTGTAACACGGAGAGCAGTGTTTGGAGAGCAGAGCTGATGTTTTTGTAGTCATTAGGATTGTTTTATTTGGTTAATCAAGGGAAACAATATCAGAGCTGTGGATGGGGATTATTCCAAACTACACACGTCCTTGGATATTTGCTGCAGTGGAAGGCTCTGCCTGATGAGGAACTTAGTTACAACCTTCTGGAGATGCTCTGCTTTTATCTGGCATTGGTTTTGGCCAGATTTTTATGGTTTCTTTGCTTTCTGGCCCCATCATTCTGATCCCTTTTGTTGATGGAGTGATGCCGGACCGCAGCAACGGGGAGTTCTGCTGGCTGGATTTCTTTCTCATTTTACACACGCTCTCAGCAGGTCAAATGAATAAAACTCAAATAAAATATTCTCAGAAATTAAACTAAACCAAGCAGAAGGTAATGTTGTAATGCTGCTTGGTATGAATTTTGTTTGCTACATTGCTGCAATCTTGTAAAAACTTTAGATTTTACATTTGGGATGAGGTTAGGGCCTTTGTGATCTTTTTTCAATATTTAGATGATGTTTACATTTTCCACAAAGCAAAAAATTATTCATAACTAATGTGTATACATTACTGCATAAGCAAACTCACAAAAATGTGATACTAAATAAATGAAAATATACTTGGTTTACAGAAGCACAGGATCCTCTTAGTGGTGTTTAGTGTGGCTGGAGAAAAGCACAATACAGACTAGTGACGGCTGGCAGATATTCTGTGTTTTACAGTTTGTAGTTTTATCTTCTCAATTTTCTCCTTCTGTTTGTAGCATTTCTGCTTTACTTACAAAGATGTTTAGAATCTATGATTTTTAAATATATCCAGAATTCTCAAAAGCTGTGTAGTTTAGCAGTGACAAAGAGAAGCTGAGATCAAGTCTTCTGAATTTTACTGCACCAGCTTTGAGGGGAATTGTGTGACCCAACCCTCTTTCTAAGAGGAAATACCACAGCCTTCCTTCCAAGGGAGCACCTATCTGAATCTATTTTACAGGTGAGCTAAAAGGATCTTTTAATTCAGATCTTTTTTTTTTAAAAAAAGAGAGAATAGTTTTAGGGGCCGTATTTGTTTCAAAAGATGCCTTGTTCCATTTTAAATGCTTCCTTTATGTATTGCTCCGTGTGTCTCTCTTCCATCCGAAAAAAAAAAAGGGAAAAAAGGGCGATGTCCATAGAGGAACTTTGTGCATTCCAGCACCATACCTGATTTCTAGAGACCCAGTCACCCCAAGGACTTTGTAGCTCTGAATCAGGTGCCAAGGCTCCATACACACACCGGAGTGAAGCTGGATCACATTAAATCAATCCATAGTCACTGGAGCAGATACTTGAACGGATCTTCCATTTCCCAGGGCAACATCTAGACCAGTGGGTCACTGGATGACTGGATGTAGAGGCCAAGGGCTGATCACGTTCCCACAAGTGAATCCCTGTCCCTTTTTGGTGCAAGGTCCAATGTGACACTACTGAAGTAAGGACTGAGTGACCCAGGGCAGCTCCTGGTTTGAGAACTCCACCAGAGCTCGGGCAGGAGCTCCAAGGCGTCCTTTAGATCCATGAATGGGAAACTGGGAATGGCAGAGCAGGGCTTGGAGGATCCCAGGGGTGCTGAAGTACTCCCTTGGACATTTAAAATATCAGTTCTCTGGATGCAGTTAAGCTCAGTAGGCTGCATAGAGAAACAGTCAAAGCACGCAGTGCTGGACTTTTGGAGGTTTAACAACCCAAATGTCTGGCTCACTCGTGCAAAGTAAACATCTAGGGATGTAGTGGTGTACTCCTGTAGCCTGTGGGTACCAATGGAAATGTATTAATTATGTTTCTTCACAGTTCAGAAAATTGTTAAAAGTTATCTAGTAAAACAAGTGCTACAGTGGATAAAATGTAATAAGACCAAGCATAAAAGGTCAGCTGTCTCCTGCACATGTATTACTATTTTTAGCTTTCACGATGACATGGTGAGGGAAAAAAATACTAAAAAAAGGTATTTTCTTCTTCTCTTTTTTTTCTTCTTCTTCATTTCTAGACTCTTAGCTAGTTTCACATTCACAGGGCCATACAACGGAAATGTCTATATCTGTGTGAGATGAAAACTGTGTCCTGAAAAACACCTATAATAACTCAAGGCAGAGCTCAGACATGTAAACAAACCATATACAATACCACAACAAAAGCCCTCAGTGCAACATATGCTACCTCACACCTGTTACCATGATAATACCTTCCTCCCACAGGCTAAAAAAGAGTTGTTGGGTCATGCTCCCCACAGCTCCCGTGTGTTGGCTGTCTCAATGCAAGGCCCATCCAGCAAGGAGGGGCATTCAAATGTATTTTACACGATGGGCAGTGCTGAGGCAAAGGCAGTCTGGGAGGGTCACCGTCTTGAAGGTGTACAGGATGAGCCTAATTTAGTTTCAGAGCAAAGCTTAGCAATTATCTTCTTGAGAATTACCTGTCTTGAGGCCATGTACTGATTTCTGTCATCATTTCAATAATCTGGGTGTATAGGCGTAGTATAGAAATGCACCCAAAAGCCACATTAATGTGGAGCTGGTCTGTTTCTCAGGTTTGGATCTGTGCAGAGCTGATCCAGAGGAGCATATATGACTCTCCACAGCAGGATGGGCTAATCTTCTACCACCCATCTCACCCTATTCTTCCCTCCTTTCTTTCATTTATACAGGAAGAAAAGGCAAACTGATTTTGGTTTTCAGAAACCAAATGGTTGTATGTGTTTGTGTGTATTGCTTGTGATTCAGACAGCAAGTGACCACCTCTCAACACCTCTGAGGATGCCTCTGGCATGACCCCGTGCCAGCAACAGAGATCATTTCCAAACAAGCAACCAGATCAAAAAAGCTTGAGCTTCCCTGTGAAGCTTTGACGGAGCATGCTTAAAGCTTAGTTTCAATGGTGAAATGCCTTCAGCAGAATAAATAATGTATTTCAAGTCAAATACATACTTCTTGTTCTGAGGAAAAGAGGCCTCGATCCAAATTTTAAAAAACAGCTCTCCAAATGCCTAATTATATGATGGAAATTTATGGCAATTTATGAACACAAGACTGATTGAATAATCATTAGTAGAGAGACTGTGCTGACGATGTCTTTACTTTGTGTTGGTTTTATTTATGAGGGTGTTTTTTAATCTAACAGAAGAGAACAGAAAATCTTCTTGAAAAAGGAACATTGCTAAACCAGGCAAGCCAGCAGGTGAGTTGGGGAAAACAAAAGGATTTGAAATTTACTTGTAGTCAGTTCAATTAGATTTGCTGCGTTAGCAGATTTTAAGACAGGCAAAATGATTCTTTAGTATAATGCACCAAGGGCATTAATTATAGTTTATATATTATCCTTGTGTATTTTACAACTTATCAATGCAGTTTATGTGAACTTGGTGTCTACGCATAGAATCTTATGTATTTTATGCAGATGTAAATCTATAAATAATAACAATGTATGATTTATTATGTTTTAGAACTGGTTATGAAAACAGAAAACCACTATTGATAACCTAATTCCAGTGTTCAGGCTCAAAATTCCCAGTGCCTGCCTACGTAAATATGGATTGACAGACAGGACCCTCATCCTTTCCCCCACAGTATCAAAGCCTATCTCAAACTGCTTCAGATTCTACCAGCTGCCCATGCAAACTAAATTTAAATGAAAAACAAATAGAGGCTTGGTTGTTTGCATATATATCCTCAATCCATAGCCACCTCTTTCAAAACATGACATCATCCTCGCTGCTGCAAGCACAAATCTCCGTGCCATTAAACAAGGACAAGTCTTTGACATAGTGACCGAAGATGAAGAGCTAGGTTAAGGTTTCAGAGAAACAGGGATATTTGGCACGCAGGAATATACATTTTAAAATCTCAGGCATTTTTTATGTTTGGTTTCCTTTAGGCTCTCCTACGAGCTCTGTCAATGAGCAGCAGTTGCCCTCGACTTCTGGCCCTCTTCCCTTGCAGGTCAGATGCTGCGAGCCGTGGGCAGCACACAGCCCGTGGGCACCAGGAGATCCCTGCCCCTTCCCTCACAGGGACACCTGCCTTTGGGACCACCACAGCTCATGGCAAAATGCTGCAGGGTAACCATCAGCAACCTGAGTTTCCCTTTGGAAGACTGAGAGGTTAAGTTAAGGTTCCCGTTTTGTGCAGGTTAGTTAACCCAGGGTGCTGCTACATGAACTCTTAAATCAGTGTTAGGGCAAGGAGCAAAGATAAATTAATTCTTTGTCTCCTACCATGTTCTCAGTCAGCTTAACATCAATGACCTTGGAGACTGTTTACACAAAACACTTCTTCATATTGCCTCAAACAGCTATTAAGGGACACTTTGTAAATCTCAAAAATACATGCTCTACTTCTTACATTTTACTTCATTTCTGGTTTTATGCTCAGTAAGTTAGTAAGATAACATGCCTCCACTGGGAATGTAGCAGTTTACTCACCTCAGAATAGGAATTAAGCATTTGATTATATTTAAACATAAAAAAAGTGTTCCTTAAGCAAGTTGTGTAACCTCAGTAGCAAAAGAAACGCATACAGCAGACTGTAAATGGAGGAAAGCTTTTACAGCAAAGAGCACATACAGATACTTTGTATTTCAGTCCCTGCTGGAAATGTTTAAGGGGATCTGATTGAGTCAAGACTTCAAGAATCTCAAGGGTTTTATGTATCATCAGCATTTCCATGTTGTCTGTGAGAGCACTCAGAGAACACCAGCCCTTACTGTGACAGAGACTGTGACTGTAGAGAACAAGAGATTTCCACCTTAAAAAGTAGATAGCACAGTTATGTCTGCATTAAAAAGCCATCATTTGATAATCCTATAAAGTCCTTAAAGAGTCTACTGATTCCTTCAGTGCTCACAAACTTATTTCAATGGCTTCTAAATTGAAAAAGGGGCGTCTGCTTTTATCAAAATGAACACATTCAGTTCCCCAGAGGTTTCATGGGAAGAACTAACAACATTGAAGAGAAGAATATATTGACACCACAGTGAAACTATTTCTATTAAAAAGATCCAAAACCACACACATATTCTGCCAGGCTCTGTTCTGGGTTGGTTTTTTTGTTTTTTTTTTTCCTTCTTGTGACAGCACCACCTATCTCAGGGATATCACCTTTGCTGTGCTTGTTTACAAGGAGTTAAAGTTTAGATTGAGTCAGATTCTGCTCTAACATTTACATTTCCTTTCCAAAACATCTTCTGCCCTTTGTACTTCTCTGTCTCACCAAAAGGTCAAGATCCTTACATAATAAGAACTTGCTTAAAATTGATTATTGAATTCCAAAGCCAAGTTGTTGGAGGTAAATATGACCATATACATCATTCAATAATCTATGAAAGGAAAAATATTTATTCACATTTATTCCACAATTTTGTGTCTTAGATTTTTGTATTTTTAGGAGAGAAAGCTCCTAAAATAAACGATGCAGACAGAAAAGTTGTTACTGGTGTTCAAAAAAGTTGGTGCAAAGCTCATAATTATTAATACAGTTACACAGTAAAATCTGAATTCTTAATTTTAAGATGTGTTCAAGCAAATTAAAGAATAAAATCTGATGTACTGAAGAGACCTCATTCAACCACTCCATCCACTTGCAGGGTCAAGTACCTGCAGTGAACCTGCTGGCATCCTCAGCAGGCAGATTATGGGATTCATGCCTTGATATTAAATGCAGAATTCTAGCAATGCTGGTCACCAAGGTCATAACCCATAAAAATACTGAGGCAGATGCTGAGCTTCAATGGACCAAATACCCTTTTTAATTTAAACCTGATCATTCATAATATTAAAAGATTGGCACATTTGGGAGAGCTGTGGGCTGTGTTTTCCCTCACCTGGTCCCCTTAGAACTGCACAGAACCCACAGCGTCACCCTGCACCTCCAGCCTGTCCTATTTAGGGACACTTTATTGCACTCATCGTCTTCCATGACCTTTGGTGGCATCTTCTACAGGTGCCTCTGGAATCCCAGTGACTGCAGCCACATTGGGAAGGTGACAGAAGCTTGATATGCAAGAACAGCATGACTGTGAGTCAAAGAATTCAAACTTACCTCGGTATTGATGCTGTCCTTGTTCTGAACATCAGTATAGAGAATTAAAATGCCACGCTGTTTGCAGTTTTACTTAGATTTCCTGTATTGGGTCAAGCTCACAGTTCCTATTCTACTCCCACCAGCTTTTGCTCTGCCCAGCAGGTTACCCTGCAGAAGTTGAGTGCATTCAAAATTTTTTTAGTCTGCTCTAAATAGTCTTATGGTCAATGGCCTATTGATACAGAAAACATTAAAAAGAACTACCACAGACACCTACCAAACAGGAGAAGTAGGCAATTTTGTTAGATTTCTTCATTCAGAGAGATTGTGTCTCTACAGAGGTGACATTTTTGACACTAAAAGATATCAAACACCTTGCATAAACACTGATTTTCTTCTTCATTATACACAGTGCTAACTCTCACTCAGCTGACATGTATTAAATGAAAAGAAGTTAATGTGCCTACAATACTTTAATTCAAAATAACTTGGTCCATGTACCTGTGACATAAAATGCCAATGGAGTCGACTCTGTCTTCCTGTTATGCACGTGTCTGTCTTTCTGCTATGGCCTTGAGAAGCAACCTCAGGCTAATACTTTCCATTTAAACACCTCGAAATCTGTTTAATCACAGAACTCACCACGGCAGTGTAATCACTCCTTGTGAAATGACTTAAACATTATAGAGTATATGCTGCTGTACAGATTTCTGTATCCATCTCTGCTGTTGCAGATCATTCCTGTTATCAACAGCATCGTTTTAAACGTGCACAGATATAGTAAATGAGTTATTCAGAGATTTTTAAAAATATGTTTAACTCTGGTATATTTTGCTACATATCTTGGACTTATTTTGAGGGCTTATTTCCTGCTTTGCTAAGAGTGAAAGTACACGCACTCCGCTCCTCATTTGCTTAGAACACCGTAGTTGAGTACAAAGCGCACGGGTGCTCGCAGCATCCTTCGGAGGGGCACAGGTCCCTGCCGGGGCTGAGCAGCCGAGGCCGGACGCCCCCGCGCCCGCGGGCACGGCGTCCACCCCTCCCGCCAAGTTTGCTACAGCACATCGATCCCGCCTCCCGAAGCCGAAGATGCTCCGGCGCCAACGCCGGCGGAGGGGCCGCCCGCGAAACGTCCCGGGACACGCCGCGGGGCCGGGCGCACAGGTGAGGCGGCGGGTCCCGGCACCGCCAGCAGCCCTCGGCACTCCGCAGCGCCCCGGGAGCGCAGCCCGGCTCTGCCCGGAGAGCGCGGCCGGCTTCCCCCGCTCCCCCCCGCGGAAAGGCGCCGCCCGCGTCCCGCCGGGACCCCGCCGCTCACCTCGGCCCGGAGTCCCCGCCGCGTCGTGGGCACACGCAGCAGCGTCAGCAGAGGGGGCTCCCCGCGCCCCCCGCGCCGGCCCCTCACGGCGGCGATCCTGCCCGACTGCCCCTTTTGTCCGCCCGCGCCCCGCCCCGGCCCGGCCGCGCCGCCCCGCCCCGCCGGGGACACCGCCACTACCGCCACCGCCGCCACCTCCGCCCGCCCGCCCGGGCGCTGCTGGCGCCGCGGAAAGCGCCGCGGGGGGAGCGGGGCTGACGGCGCCGAGGGGGCGGGATGGCCCCGGGCATGGACCACCCCTCGATAGGACAACGGCCGTGGTGGGATGGATCCTGCGTGGCCACCACGGCACTTGGCCACCACAGCAGTGTGGTCACCACGGCACCCCGGTCACCGCGGCACTCCGGCCACCGGGGCACCCGGGTCACCGGGGCACCCCGGTCACTGGGGCAACCCGGTCACCGCGGCGCCCCGGTCACTACGGCACCCCTGCGTACCCCCTCGTGCAGAAGGAGCCCCGTTCCAAATGGTTGCCCTTGTCTCTGAGTGGGCCTGTGTGGGTTTTTTCAGCTCGCTGAGCGTGCTGGAGGCCGCGCTGGGTTTTGGTTCGGAAATGTGGTGGTGGTGGTCACTTTTAAACAGGGAGGAGCAGGCTTTTCCTCTTAGTACAGCGTAGCAACTGATACACCCGCATCACCAACTGTCTCGAGGGTACCTGAGGAAAAAGGGTGTGGGGCAGAGAACAGAAGCCCTGGCAGCACAGCAATGCAGAGTTACTGAGAGGTTAAAGAGAGAGATCTGCTGAAACGCTACTGACACCTTGCCCAAAAGGTTTGGTGAGGTCATGGGGTTTTCGGTGTTTTGTGCTGGTGATAGCAGTGTTGTGATTCAGTCAGTATCACCCATCACTAGAGTGCACAGTGTACTGCAAAAGAGCTCTAAAGAACCAAACCCCCGTATTGCTCCACACTTTATTGTCATGTCAAACAGGAGACTTCACCAGCTAATGTTTGAGAGAGGACTTTGCCCTCTATTTATAGTATGATTTCATCTCTCTGAGTGAAGGTAAACACCAGGAGAAGCAGAACAGCAGCATAGATACAGCACTCCAACTGGAGCTGGGATGTCCTTAAGACTTTCATGGCTGAGTTTTTAAATGTATAAAAATGCTTGCCTGCGTGTGTGCCTTATGCAAACCACTTCTTTCAGCACTGTGCAGTACAAACCCCCTTGTCTAACCTTTAAGCTCCGTACAAGAGGTTTACCCATCTGTAAAATGAACATGACAAAACTTCCAACTCATGCCAAGGACTGACTGTGTTTACATCTGTACATGCTGAAAGAAAATTGCCTCGAAGGTACAACATAATAAAAGGTAAATTAACCTCTGTACTATCACTGCTTGCCATGACTTTCTTCTGTTCGCCAGTTCTGATATTTCAATTCTTATATTTACGGCTTCAAATCAATAATAGTTCCTCTCCTGAGGCGGAATTTTGCACATACAGGTAACCTTGTGAGTTGCCTCAAGCTTAAAATAAAATACCCAAATGTCATCATAGGAGTCATATCTGTCACAAAGATAGCACACCAGGGCTGCCACTGCGTTTCCTGATACAACAATAGTAAGGATCACTGAGCTGCTCTCAAATTACACCCCACTTCTCTTTTTTTAACAATAATGTTAAAAAGTGGAAATGCCTTAAAATCGAACACCGCAGCATCTATTATTAGCTGTGATGTAATACTGTCAATGCAAATTTCAGAGACAGCAAAACAACATCTTTTTACACTACGGAACTGTAACATCAATTAAGAACTGCAGAATTAAGCTAAAAGACTTACATTTTAAAAAATACAAAAAAACCCACCCCAAAACAAAACCAAAAAACCCAAAAAAACCAAACCAACTGGTTTCTCTCCTTAACGAAATATTTAATACGTTTAAAAAGTGAACTGCCTTTCGGCTTTCCTCTGAGGTATGATGGAACAAAAAAGGATTGACAAGCACGAAGATTCAGGCTCACTTTTCTTGCTTTCAGCTGCCACAGCAGACATACCTTCCTGGACCGAAAGAAGGCTGTGAAGGCTGCTCTCTTCTGCTGCCAGAGGTATTGTTGTGCTAGGAAATTTCCACTGCACGTGGCCACACACGTGACGCTGCATTTTGCAGCTGCTTTCATAGCTAAACTAGGGAATATTTAATAGCTCCGGTATATGAATTATTAAATTAACTCTTTCCTTGAAGTTGCGTCCTTGTAACAGCCTATTACTGTAGCGTCACCTGGCAAATACTAATGCATATGTATTGTACTCAGATTATTTGGGAAATTAAGGCTCTTAGGAATTTGCTGTACTCCAACATACTGCTTATTTCAGCTACTCTCTTAATGTATCTCGTTTTTAATAAGTAATTTGTCTTACAGAGACAAGTATTAGATGTAATTTGTCTTACTCTTCAGATCTCTGAAGTCCACTAGGTAGTATCTTATCGTTTTGTATCAAGCCTATCACAGAATGTCGGTGACCTTAATATATGGCAGGTGTCTTAATAATTTCTTTTTGGAAGGATTTTTGTATGCATAAAATCAGGCTTCTCTGCACAGGAACTAAGATCGTAGATTCTTATGTACTGTTTTTCTCACTCAGCTCTCACTGTGAGTTAGTTTTTGATCACATTTTTGTTGTCATCAGCACAGGTTTCCCAGAGAAGCTGTGGCTGCCCCATCCCTGGAATTGTCCAAGGCCAGGTTGGATGGGGCTCTGAGCAACCTGGGACAGTGACAGGTGTCCCTGCCTGTGGCAGGGAGTGGAACCAGATCATCTTTAAGGTCCCTTCCAACCCAAACCAGTCTGGGGTTCTGTGATGAAATTTTTGGATGAAAATTTGCCTGCTTCCTCTGAACAGTTTCTATACAAAAGCAGCTATTCCTGCAGCTGTACGGTGATGAACATTTTAGCACCTGATGGGCTCAAACACGGACTTGAGCTTTGGCATCTGAGTGTCCCTGGGGGTTTTACATTGTGGTAACATCCAGGACGGTTTTGTCACGCGATGGCCTTTTTCACACACCTCCGTTTACTCATGGACTGATGTTTGTTAGAGACTTGTTTCCTGACGATGGGGCAGGCCCAGGCCGCAGAGGCGTGAGACCAAAATGTCCCCAGACAGCGGGGACAAGGCTGAGGCGGCTGGGCGGGGTTCGCGACTTTCCCGCCGGGACTCCCGCACCTTCCAGTCCCTCGGGGCCCGCCCCGCACACAACATGGCGGGCGCCGGCCCCGGCAGCCCCGCCCCGGGGCGGCGGCCGGAACGGGCGGGGCGATGGCGGCGTCCGGCGGGGACGGCCGGGGCTGAGGGGAGCGGCGGTCGCGCTCCCGCCGGCAGGTGAGCGCGGGGCGTGGGGCGGGTCGTGGGTGTCCGTCCTCTCCCCGACATCCCCTCTGCACACCCACAGCCGCACTACACGCATCCCCAATCCCTTCCTCCGCAGCCCCATACCTGTCCCCCATACACACCCCACAGGCATACACACACATCCCCGCTCCTTCCACTCACACAGACAGCCCCCACACATCCACACCCCACGCATCCACACCCCACACATGCACACAGACACGCCACCCCACACGTAGAAACACACACCCTTCCATCGCCCCAAACACTCCCCCTCACACCCAGCCACACACAGCCATGTGTCTCTTTCAGTCTTGGGCTCCTTCTCCTCTGTAACACTTGGTGAATCTCGCAGCAGGCCCTCCTGGCCTCCTCTCATGGCACAGTCGAACTGGATTTTCCAGCAGTAAACTTAATAATGAAGCACAGTTACATTTTGTGCTGTTAGAAGGAATTAGAGGTTGCTGGGTCGGGTGCCGGAGGCACAGCTTCACCTGCATTTTGCGGTGTGAAAAGTCTGCCATCAGCACCACTGGCTTCTTGCAGCGGTGTTGATGCCAACCAGGCTGCTTTTGGATCTCGGTTCATCAGTTTGTACTGCAAGAGGTCTCACCTGGGGGTCAGGCTGCTTCCAGGCTTCCCTGCTGCTCGTGGGGGCAGTCTGGGCAGGAAAGGCAGTGTTTTGGAGAAGTGGCAGGGCTGCTGTGCCTCTGGCACATACCTGCTGTCTCTGGTGTGTTTTGAAGGATTTGACTTGGTACAAATATGCGGCTCTTCTTTGGTGTTTTGTGAATCTAAGGATCTCAGCTGACCAGAGGTTTGAATGTGTAGCTATCTTGTGCAGTCTCATCTGGTTATCTAGAATAACTATTTGGAGATTAGAGGATTCCTCTAGTTCCCAAAACAGGAAAAGAATTGCATTCTTGTAATTTTTCTTTTGGTTTCTGGTAGAACCTGTCTCCAGTGTTTAGCTCTGGCTTAGCTCACCTTCCTGTGAGTGAATTGATCAAGGAGTCAGAGAAACAGGTATAATGTAAGTTTGAAATTTGGTGAGCCTCATGGGGTAGCTTGGAGATGTGGAGAACATTGGTTTAAAGGCTTTTGAAAAGTTGACATTGTGGTTGGTTAATACCATTGTAGCCTTTAATGCATTTCCTTTTGAAGGGACAATTGTGTTGCGAGCAGACTAATCCCTGAACTTTTAAAACCACAACAAGGTGCTGTGTGATATTAGTAAGTCACTGATGATGAGTCATACAAACTTCAATACAAATAAATTAATTGTTTCATTTACTTTTATTCTGGTAATGTCTGGAGGGCCCAGAGAAAGATCATGACCTTGTAGAACTAGGGGTTGTATAATAGCACACACAACAAGACAGACCCTGTGCCTTTGTGTGCTCTTTTCTATCTAAGCTTGATTTCAGATTGCTTTACCAACATGAATAAAAATATGTGTGTCTTAAACTTTTTAAAATTGAAGTTTATTAGTAAACATTTCGGCCTTGTAGGATAAATAGTCAATGTGGGATTATGTGGGTTATACCTCCCAGAAAGAAACAATTGGAGCCTGAGCTTGGTGGCAAATGTACATCTCCATATCTAGTCCTGGAAAATAAAGTCCCCTTGAATTCAAGTCCAACGTGTTACTTGCAGAAATTGCATTACCATTAAATTGAATTAACATTCATTAATTACGTTACTATGTTTAGTAATGGTGATTTTATGTTTTAACTTACTTTTCAATGGAAAATTGTGTGTAGAATGGGCAGCAGGTGGTGTTGCTTGTGGGTGTGTGATAGCCCAGCTCGCTCCCGCTCCTTTGCACGGTGAGTTTTGTTCTTGGGAAAGTAATGTAAGCAATACAACAAATGTAGGGAAAATAATAAAAATATAGGGAGAACCACCCCCATTAGGTCAGTGAGGTGGTGGGATGGGATGCCCAGAGCAGCTGTGCTGTCTGTGTCTTTGGGGCTTTTCAGAACACAGATGAGTAAAGCTCTGAGCAAACTGTCCAGACCTCGTAGCTAAGCCTGCACTGAGCTGGAGGCTGGTCCAAGGGACTTGCTGAAGTCCCTTCCTGCCAGAAGGGTCGAGTGATCCCAACAAAAGGCTGACCTGGACAAGTGAGAGATCTAATGTAGAAAGTGACATCTGGTGTCAGGAGCTGAAATGCAGTTTGTAAGCGCTCTTCCAACAACCTGACTGTTTGGGGAAATCCTCCTGTAAGGGTTTAATGAGATCAGTTGCAAGGTCAGTAACTTTAGTTCCCTCCCCTGAGCTACTGCAAATATTGATTGTTGATAGAGCATGTTGGGGATTGTAAAGGGAAAATCCCATGTGAGGGATTTCTCTTGGAACCGTGGGGTTTTATTCTACAGGCACTGCATGATCCAGGTGAATTTTCCTGCTTCAAAACAAAGCAAAAATATATGTTCATAAGTTAGAAACAATACAAAGTCTGTGCTCCCTTCTTGGTTCTTTAATCATTGCCCAGGGTAGAGTAGGGGGTTCTGTCAGTAGTATTTCAGGGAAGACAAATTTATAAAAGACCTATTTATAAAAGGTGGGGGGGTGTGAACAGTCCCTGTAACCAGTGTTCTTGTGTGCAGTTGTCCAGCTGAGAAATGCAGGGTTTCAGTCTGAGCCTAGATGTTTTTTTTCCTTGGGTTTTAAACTAATATATTAATGTGAAAGTTTTCTCTCAGTGCCACTTTTCTGTACAAACAGGTTGATCCCGCTTCAGGATAATGGCAGGGAAAGTAAAGTGGGTAACTGACATAGAAAAATCTGTTCTAATAAACAACTTTGAAAAAAGAGGATGGATTCAGGTGGCAGAAAATGAAGACTGGAATTTTTATTGGTAAGTACACTACAATTAGCAGTTTCTTTTATCAGTGTTATGGAGGCTTGCTCTGTTACCAGAGTCCAGGCTTCTGTAATAAACTGTACTTTCCTGCTCTTCATGATAATGATTTATATTCAGGCTAATTATTCAACATTTCAATACTGAGAGTGAATGTGAAATTAGATCAGGATTGTGGTAAAAGGAGGAGAGTAAATAATCTTCTCATTTGGTGTTTGTCCAATATGAGACCACGAAATGCTGTCCTAGAATGCAGTAATCTATTAAACTGGCAGAAACAGTAAAATAAATGAGGCAAGCAATTTATGATATTCCTTTCAAATACATCAGAATGGCAGTTTGTGCTGCCAAATGTACCCTTTGTGAACCACTTATTTAAATGGGCAGGAATCTAGTAATCTGCTCATGCTTTTGGAATGCAGTTGGGAGAGTGGGGAAACACTCATGGAAATTGCTGTGTGACTGGTTGTATTTTTTGGGGTTATTTTTTTTTTCCCCTGAAATGATAATGTAGCAAATTGGTGGCATTCAGGTAATATTCTTAAATTTTCACATTGAGACATCTCATATGGAAAATTCTTTGCATCTACGTTCCTGGTTTGATGACCCTGTCACTGCAGCACTCTCATCTGGTATATAACTAAACATCACAGATGTTTTTAACAAGATCTCTTAACCAGTTTTCAAGTCATATATTTCCATTCCTTTGTAATCCAAGTAGCAAGGCAGTCAGCAGCAGGTTTTGTGGCTTTTTTGAAGAGGAAAGGTGAGTTTCAAGAGTGTGAAGTGACAGATTTAGAAAGAGGATTCTGTAGTATTTGGGTGCACTTCAGTCACTTTTAGGCCCTGCTTGGGATTGACCTGACTATCAACAAGCCAGAGTCCAGTAGGACCCATTTGTCATCTTTTTGTCCTCAATTCCTGCATCGATTTCAGTAGTGGTAGAGGGGCTCTAAATGATTCATGCTGATTAAACCTTCAGCAGGATTTCATTTGCTTGTTTTAACGGAACTTCAGGATTTGTTGGATTGTCACTGCAGCAAAATATTAAATATAAAGAGAAATGAAAGAGGGAGAAAAGCTGAAGAGGTTGGAGTGAAAAGATCTCTAATTTGTCATCCTGAAGAGAAATCATTGGGTGGCTGTCTTTGGTTTCAGGATGAGCGTCCAGACAATCAGAAATGTGTTCAGCGTGGAAACCGGTTACCGCCTCTCTGATGACCAGATTGTCAATCATTTCCCAAACCACTATGAACTGACCAGAAAAGATTTGATGGTAAAGAATATCAAGAGATACAGAAAAGAACTTGAGAAAGAAGGAAGTCCTCTTGCGGAAAAGGATGAAAATGGGAAATATATTTATTTGGGTATGTTGTTCTTATTATCAGCATTGAGCTTTTTTCTTAGGGAGTCAATAACTGGAATCAAACCAGCTTTTTTGTGCATGAAGCACTGAACCTCTGGAGTATTATGACATAAAAGTGGCTACCTCAAAGTGCTCTGTTCCTCTTTTGGGTTTCATTCATTTGGGGTTTCACAAAAATTATTTTGGAGAGGGAAAATTGTGGGTTTAGGTTAGTTTGCAATTAGGTTAGTCGTGAAACAAAAGGGCTCTGCTACTTCACATGAGAGAGGGTTGCAGTTTGTTTAATTCAAAAGTGAAAAAACATTATGTGAAAATCTTACACTGGAGCAAAAACTAAAACTTTTTGCAGATAGGCTCTGGACAGAACTGAATGAACAAACACTTCAGAGGGGAAATTTGGGAGAAGTTGGGGAACTAATAATGACTGAAATGAAATGAAATGAAATGAAATGAAATGAAATGNTGAAATGAAATTAAATTAAATGCAAACCAGGCAAAAAAAAACCCTCCAAAAAACAAACAAACCCAAAAAAACAACCCAAGAAACCCAAACCCCAAAACTAAACCAAGAATAGATCAGGAATGAGGAAAGCAGAGTTGGTTTGGAGGTCAGAAAGCGTTGAAATGACACAGTGGAGTTGAATTACATCTTGGAAAAGTGAAATGGAAACACTTCCTCCATCTAAGAAGGCAGTTCTTTAAGGATGGAAGTGAAGATAATGTAATAGCAAAAAGTGAAAAATGGTTTTCTTTAGGTTTCAGTAATCATGGTAAAACTGAGTGTGGGAGCAAAGAAGAATAATAGGAGTTCAGAATAAAATACAATAAATAAGAATAATGGGGGAGTTACATGGAAATAAAAATTACACAGCCAAAGGAGATTTTTGCCTGCACAGAGCATGATAAAAAATGGTGAAAGTTGATACAGGAAATTGAGAAATTTTAATTGTTTAGTTGGAATGGTATTTGCTACTCTAATTGCACAGCATATAAGTGGAAGAAGAAAATCTATTCACATGAATTAGAATCTATTACTCTGAAGTTAGCATTGTGCAACATTTTGCAATTGTTTGAGTAAAAACTAGAATGTAAATGAGATAAAAATCAAGATGAGTCTTAATGAAGGTGGATCACGCCAGAGTGGAAAACTGAAAATACAGAACTTTTCTTTTTCAGTCTGTATGTGTCAATAACCTTATCAGTTAGTGCCTTTAATTGAGCACCTTTTTTTTTCCCCTCCCTTTAATTCAGATTTTGTTCCTGTGACTTTCATGCTTCCTGCCGATTATAATCTCTTCGTTGAAGAATTCAGAAAGAATCCCTCCAGCACATGGATTATGAAACCTTGTGGCAAAGCTCAAGGGAAAGGAATATTTCTAATCAACAAACTCTCCCAAATAAAAAAATGGTCTCGAGACAGCAAAACATCTTCGTAAGTTCTTAAAACCTACTCCTTTATTGTGCTTTTTACAATTAGTTGGACTGCATCAACATGCTGATTGTCTGATGCATGGGAAAAAATTCTATTTGCTTTTTCATTTTATAGTTACGTTTGCATTTAATCTCAGTTGTTATCTGGCTTCCTCCTTTGACAGGTTATGATACAACTTGTTTTGGTATGAGGAGGTACACAGAGCTGTTCAGTTAATGTTCTTTATAAAATTGCCTTCAGTGTTGTTGGGGAAGAACTTGCACAGAAAGAATTAGTTCTGCTTCACAGTATTAAATAACAGGAAGCAAGAGAAAAATCTTCCCCTCAGCAATTGCAATAATTTTTTAATATATATTAAATCACTTTTTAAATTACTGCAAAGGAATGATGCATTTCTGTGAAATAAATGTATTTTCCTTTTGGGACACAAAGTAATACATCTAATGTTGATGATCTCCTTCCAAATGGATGAAATAGATTAGCAATTTTATGTTTTTCTCTGACTAGAATTTTTGATCACACACCTAATGTTTTTCTCCTGTGATCAAGTGACTGGCTGAATATCATTTAAGTATTTTTCCCCCTGTTTGATTTGGAATCTGAAGAATGTCACAGTCTGAAAGTTATATTAACTTTTCACAGTGGTTTGCAATTGCACACCAAGCAGAAATTGCAAATATTCCAGTAGTACAAGACCTTGAATAGTGAAGTCAATGCACTACATTCTTTTTGCTTGTCTGGACCTTGCCAAGCTCCAAATTCTCTTAAAGGGAAAAAGGCTGGTTTGGAAAAAAAGCTGCATTCTGAATGGCTTGGTCAGCTACTGTGTGAGTTTAAATGGCTAATTGATCTTGGTCATTTGTACAGTATTTTCAGCTTTTTTTTTGGTATAGAAGGCCTGATGCCAAGTGTGTGTTATTAACCACCACAACTTTATACGTCGTCTTGGCAAAAAGATGCAAGATTTCAGTCAACTCAAAATTTACAGAACAGTTCTAAAGGAGTAAAAGGGTTTCAGGGATTGTGTTGTTGCAGATATCATGTTATGAGACACGGGGTTTGTGTCTTTCAGGTTTGTGTCTCAGTCTTCCAAAGAAGCCTACGTGATTTCACTCTACATCAACAATCCCTTACTGATTGGGGGAAAGAAATTTGACCTTCGTCTCTATGTTTTGGTGTCCACCTATCGTCCACTGAGATGTTACATGTAAGGTTGCATGTCTCTATATTTTGTTCAGAGATAACATCCAGTGTAGTCAAAATCATGCTGGGCACTTTGCACAAAGAAGTGTAGCCTGTAAAGGGCATCCTAGAATGCTCACTTCCTTCTTTCTTATGAGGATTTAACACGTTTTAATGGCTTTTTTTTGTATTTAAGGTATAAGCTTGGATTTTGTCGGTTTTGCACAGTGAAATACACACCAAGTACGAGTGAACTGGATAACATGTTTGTACATCTTACCAACGTTGCCATTCAGAAACACGGGGTAAGTGTGCTGATTGCTTAGATGCTCTTTTGTAGCAACACTGATTTTCTTAAGTTGTCCCAAAAACTTGGAGTCAGAAGGTTTTGTCATGCTCTTCATCATCTTGCGATTGAAATACTTCACCTTGCACTTACAAATAAATACTTGTTTAGAATTCAGACATTTTAGAAAACCACAACTCAAAAGTCAGGATAATGAGTTGCAGCTCTGTAATGGAGTGTGATATTTTCAGTATTGACTCACAGCAGTTGAGAGCAGGGGTTTCCTTTCGTTTAAAAGCCAATATGCTCACTTATAAATTGAACAATAAAATTAATAAGCTTGGATCGTGTGGATATGTGCTTTATAACAGTGGCTTGATATCTCCTTTCTCATCTCCCCTCTCTCTCTGGCATGCAGTTAATTTAACTTCTTATTTCCAGCACTTACTCATCATGGGACTTTCCAGCTTCCTCCAATGTTCCCCCAGCCTCCTGCCCCTGCCTTCCTTCTGTAGGAAGCAAAGGGAATGTGCAGTTGCAAACTTGAGATAAATAAGTGCTGCCTGGCCATCTGGTGGCTTCCTCTTGCATGGACAAAGCTGGAGCACTGCCTGCAGAACAGTTCTGTCCTGTAATTTGCTGTTGATATTCGTGTGGAAACAGGAGAGCTTTGGCAGCCCTTCCTTGTGTCAAAGTAGGCTGAAATTCAGCACTGGGGAGGGAAGGTTAGTGGGGTAGGGGTGACATAGATGGGCATGAAGTGTCACTTGCCAAGCCTTGTTCCTTCAGGGAATGACTTGGTAATGATTGTCCCTGTGGTGTTTGAGGCGGATGTCTGTGATTTACAAACCGTGCCTCTGGTACGCTCATTAAAACTCTATTGTTGTACTTCCTAATGCCAGAAGCTTTGTTTT
This sequence comes from Cyanoderma ruficeps, assembly GCA_008694505.1. Lineage (NCBI taxonomy): Eukaryota > Metazoa > Chordata > Aves > Passeriformes > Timaliidae > Cyanoderma > Cyanoderma ruficeps. The sequence goes on from VZDJ01000015.1 coordinate 647,657, forward strand.
AATGGTATGGAAAATAATATGCATGGACACAAACACACACATGCTCCTGATTATATTAATGTGGGTATACATAAGCACTCATGCACGAGATCTGTGCAATATATCTTAAATTGAAACCTTGCTTGATGTGCCTTCTCTGCTACTGTTCCATAACATGTGCACCATAGCAGAACTGGTTTTGTCTGGATGTTGCTGTAACAGCAATGTGAATGACAGTGTTGGTAGTTCTAAACCAGGGTAAGTGGTCAAATATGCCATTTTTTCAGTACAACAAACATTTTTTTGCTCAGGTGCTGATTTGTGAAGTGCTTCGAACGTTTTGGTTTGACAGGCCACACTGAGAATTGCTTGTGTTGAAAGTAGGTCCCGTACAAAACTTGGAGAAAAAAATCCTGGTGCTGTTGGCAGTAGCAGTGAAGATATGAGGCACATGGTAATTGTTATTGCCTTGTTATTGTGCACCCTTCCATCTTCTCTGCCAGTTAAAGAATGGCCTTCGAGATTTTTCCTAAATAAGAGAAGTGACCAGGGTGGTGAGGTCACTTACAATAAAGGACAACAGAAATGGATATAGAAGTAGCAGCCTAAGAATGTGGAATTATTACTAGAATATTTGAAAAGCTTTTTATAAATTGTAAACCACTGATACCTGTTCAGTTCTGCAGAAAGGGAGAAGAGAAGTTTAATGTTGAGCTTTGCTACCCATCCTATTCTGTTTTAAATGTACCTGCAACTTTGGAGGCATTTAGACTGTACAGTTTCAGTCTTCTAAAACTGTACCTAATTTGAGCTGTCAGTAATTTATAAAAATTGTGATGAGGTGCTGGAAAATGCATGTGTAATACAAACAAAACAACAATTCTTATACATAATTGTTCTCATGTTGTTTTAATGTCTTTACTCAAACAACTCTGCCTGTGTAAAGCTCTACCTAGTTGCAATCTGTTTTGATTTGAGTACTTGTTCTGAAGGGCAAAGAAGGCTGAAACTTTGATCTCTGTTCCCTTGCTGGAGTCTGGTCTCAAGACATTTTTTTCCATGGAGCAAATCCTGAGAACCATGTTTCAGGGTTTTTGTTTGTACAGTCCATTTTTCCAAATTTACTCATGGGGGAGCTGTAAGAGAAAGCTTAATAATAAGATAGATGCTTCTCTGACCTTGTCCTAGAGGATGACAGAATTTGTCTGCTCCATGCATTCTGTGTTTTGTAATTTAGCAGGCATACAATCATTTATTTCTCAGAAATGCTCTGGGGAGAACACTTGATAAAGGGACAAAGCATTTGTCCTGAGAGTTCCTTGAGGGCTGAACATGTACCTTTCCATCAGTGTGAACAATCCTCACTTTGCTCTTGTCTTTCCATTTAAATAGAAGTGATGCAGAGTCTTGATAATCCCTGAAAAGACAACGTAAGATAACCTCCTGTTTCCCCCTGTTCAGTGTCAACACTTGGTGGGGTTTTGTACTGAATTACTTGAAAAAATTAACTTTTAAAAACAATTCAAGTGTCATTTCACTGTGTTCTTAAACGTAACTGTTATCAGTAGCACCATTAAAAAGATACCATGGAACAGACAAGTTGTACTTTAAATAAATAAACACAAACATTTTCAAGTGCTGCATTTTACAACTGCTGCCTTCAGTGAAATTCTGCTGCTGCTCATTAATTGGTTTTTTCCTTATCCCCAGAGGAGCAAAACATTCAGTCCTTTCCTTACACATTTTAAAACTTTCTGTTTCCAAATCATAACTCGTACTTTACTATAAAACTGTCAGAGTACCCGTTGTTTTTTTTTCTCCTAAGAAAGATTTATTGCTTGATTTGTAATGTGTGATACAAGCATATTAGAGCTATAATAAAAGCAGTTGTTTATGTAGAGGGCAGTTCAAAGCTGAGGTCTTCATAAAGCTGCAAGAGCAATTAGCCAGGTTTGTTTTTAGAGCAGCACTTGAAAATATAAGGGAACTTTTTGTGGGGATGAAAAAAAAAAACCTGCTGAACGACTTCACAATCTTAAACTGAGTGAACTCTTTGACTCTTCAGGATGATTACAACCACATCCATGGAGGCAAGTGGACAGTGAGTAACTTACGCCTGTACCTGGAGAGCACCCGTGGAAAGGAAGTCACCAACAAATTATTTGATGAAATCCACTGGATAATAGTGCAGTCCCTGAAGGCAGTTGCGGTGAGTGCTGCTCCTGGAGTGCTGCCAGGGATGACATTCCAGCTGCAGGCTCCCCATAGCCATGGAAGGGAGATTGCCATTCAAGCCCCTACAGCTCTTTCCTGCTCTTTGAGTGATGGTGTGTGCTGGTTGCTGCAGCTCTCTCATCTCGTGATTTCTTGAGATGAGGGAGCTGAATCTTGGGTGGGTGAGTGGGTTGAAGCTGTCAGAGGATATTTGAAGGAGTGGATAAATCTCTTTCCTTGAGGGATTTATGAACTATTTAATATGACTTGATACTGCCCTTGTGAATAGGATTAAGCTCTGCCAAAGTGTGTGACGTCATTCCAGCAATAACAAATGTGTCAAAGAGAAAAAAAATCTCTGGAGGACAATTTATCAAAGGAAACCTAAGGCTATTAGTTCATCAGAGTTATATAACATACTGTCACCACTTTTATACACAAGTCATAGAATTATCATAAATTTATTTAAAAAGCAGCAGCAGCAGCCAGTTCTCTTTTTGAGGGACTTTCTAATGTTTGGGTAATATTCTATGATCACATTAGAGGACAGGTATCACTCTGGGAGTCAGCTGGGGTAACTGAGGAGCTCACTGATGCCAAGGACTCTCCTTAGCCCAAGTACATTGTCTTGTCATCTCTTTTGGGTTGATCCTGGCACCATTTAGAGCTGAATCAGCTCCCTTTGTGCACTGACAATTACTACCTTGCTTTATGGATGGCTTGGTGTTCTGCCAGGGGAATAAGCTGAGTCATGGAAGGGGCCAATGAGCACCAGAATCAGCACAAGAAACAGGGACAAGGTCGTGCAGCTGGGATGGATCAGTGGGAGGTGGGGAAGCATGGCTTAACCTGGCCTCTGCTCTGCAATCATATCTGAAGGTACTTGGGAGAAGAAAAGGGATATAATCAAATGTTAGCAGAACCTAAGTAGAGGAAAAGTGGTGAGAGTGAGCTTGAAATTCCTTTGTCCTTCTGACAATGGCACATGTAATTAGTTTCTTGTTCCTCCTTCCCCCTTTCTTGTTCCTCCTTTCCCCCGAAGAAATGAAAAGCTTCATTATTAGTAATGGGGAAAACATCTCAGAAACCTTCCCAAAAGTTTCTCTAAAAGATCTAATGAGGTTCACATAGAAGAAAGTATTATACCATGCATACTGCAAATGTTTAGCAGATGCTGGAAAGCTGGTTCTCCAGAGGATGTGTATCTAAGCACTGCTTCATTCATGGTCTCTCTTGGCTTTGGTGTTATAGTTACCTTGGGTAATTGTAATTTAAAAATGTGTTTTGTAATAGTTTGACATAAAATTTCTGCATAGTTACAGCAGCAGAATAAAAGAAATGTCTTTGAATCGCTTTTCTGAAGTTTAAAGAATTCACAATTGTACGAAGCTGTAAATTTTCAAGCTTTCTGTTTTCTCCTGATGCATGCAGGCTTCAAATGTAGTTCTTACTTTTGCAAAGTATATAAACACTTATTTTCACTTTGGAAGCATAATGGGAAATTAACATAACTTAATACTTGGCATCAGTGCAATCATTACTACTGAAATATTTACATACAGCCTCAGAAAAAGAGGCAAGGCTTAACTTACTAGTTAGCAAGCTTATATTTGAGTTACAACATTTAAAAGTGTTGTAGAAGATTCATAATGTCATCACATGTAATTTCTAGCAAGGAAAGTGTATAATTGGGTTACTTACTGAAGAGTAGATTTTAATACATATTACTGTCTTTTCTTTTTCCCCAGCCTGTAATGAATAATGATAAACACTGCTTTGAGTGTTATGGATATGACATTATCATTGATGACAAGCTTAAACCCTGGCTAATTGAGGTAAAGTTTTATAGAATACAGGAAAAAACTTCCTTCTCATTTCACAGAGTGAAACTAAGTAGAATTCAATGTAGTCTTTCCTCTTTTTTAACAGTATTTTTTGTTTATCAGGTAAGTGGATTAAGAAGAACATGGGAAAGTGAGATAGGTCATGTGATGACCAAGCTAGCACATGCTTTTCTTTCCTATTTTTTTGATGTTTCTATTTCTTCGTGGCTTTCTGTTTTGGTTTCTAAATCCAGTGCATCCATGCAACTGCACTTCAGAGGCAATCTGAATGTTAGCAGCCCTGTTAAATACTGGATCAGTACCTGGAAAACGGGCATTGACTTGATGGAGCATAACATCAAATTTAATTTTTAAATGCTGTCATGGCCTTAATGTTACAGGTTGAGAGGAAACAAAAGGGGGATACAGAGGATAATTAGGATATTTGGAAAGCTTTTTTATTTTTTACATAAATCTCTCTTTGGTGTATTAACTTTAGCTCTGCATGTTCAATATAAATTTTATCCATCCCTCTTCCTGCTCAATCTAATTCGAAGTGAGCTTCATTTAAAAAAAGTCATCTGTTCATTGTTCTGCTACTACTTCTCCAAAGTAAATGTGGAACAAAGATATGTTAAATGAATCCCAGGTTTAATTAAAACAAGATACAATGTAGTGCTTTGAATGGAGAGCACTCTCCAGCTGACAATGTAACAGGGGAGAACTCAGATAAGAACTCAGAGAAAAGTTGTTTACCCAGAAGAGCCTCAGATTTCTGTGTGTAACAGCAGTTCATGTAAACTGGGAAATTTTTAAGCACTCAAATGTATGGGGTTTGTAACCATGTAAACAGAAAAGGAAACAAAAATTGTGTCTTGTCCGATTCACCCTGGTAGATCTCATCCCGGCAGGAATCTTCAGGCTGACACTGCAGACACTTAACAAAGTGGTACTTTCCTGTCTAAGTAAAAAGAAAAATGCCCAGTGGGGAATTCCTTCCAGTGCCTGAGGAACTGAAAGATGTGCTTTGAGGCACCAAGGCTCAATTTCCCTTATGGTACACCCAGACATCACACATGCTGTTTGGAGAACACTCCAAAAACTGATACTGACCGGGTTTTTTTGTTTTTTTTCTCCTTTTGTAGGTTAATGCTTCCCCTTCCCTTACTTCCAGCACTGCTAATGATCGCATCTTGAAGTATAATCTCATTAATGACACACTTAACATTGCTGTGCCCAATGGGGAGATTCCTGACTGCAAATGGAATAAATCTCCACCAAAAGAGGTTCTGGGCAATTATGAAGTCTTGTAAGTTTTAGCAATGTTTCTTCTAAAGGCCAATGTTATCCTGTCACCTCACTTTTTTTTTTTTTGATGTGTAATGTAGACCAAAAAGATAAGGTGAGCTTTATTTTGATGTGAAAAATGGGCACAAAGTGTCACTTCATTTCTTTGGAGCTGTGTGGGAGGTGGGAGTGCATTAAAGCAGAGTTCCCCCTTGCCTCCTGTCCAGAGAGAATGTTGTCTGATGAGCCTCTGTTTGCACCTTCTGAGCTTCCAGCAGCTAGAACTGAGGGACAGAAACAAAGAGAATGTTTGTCTTCGACTTGTGCAGAGCTTCTAATTGTCTGGAGGCTTATATACACACGCTAATTAAACAGTTCAAATAGTTGGTTCTGGTTTAAAAGTTATTTGATGCAAATTTTCTCTCAGTTTGTAGAAATAATGCCTCTTGAGTCCTGTGAATAATGAATTAAATAATAAATAATAAAATTTTCAGATTTTTTAAAATTCCTCAATCTATATTATAAGGAGAGAAATGAAGGAAACGGAGATTTTTGTATTGGAGTGTCTGCAAGATTTGTCTAGGATTGATTGGTTTTATGCAGAAGAACACGAATTTGAATACCATATTGCTGACACAGTTTCTCATCTTTTTTGGGAAAATGTTTGGCTAGGTTCTCTAGCACTAGTGATATTATAATTGCTCAATATGTCAGGAATGCACTTTATGAACATAGCTGATCCACTAGTTCATACTTACCTTAAATACTTTTTCTCTATACTAGTAAAAGCAGTTAAATATAGGTGGTCTGAATTAAGATTTAAGATTTAATGAATGTTACACACATGGTAGCTATGAATACCCATGTAACAGTATAACTAAGTATAAATTACGACTTTTTTACCAAATTTCTTGCTATTATCTTTTTTTAATTACAATTACCTCTCTATAACCAAATTCTGCTTGGGATTTGCACAGCAGCTGAAATGTCAGTATATCAGTATATGCTGAGGTAATCTGAGGCTGTAATGGATTTAGATATTTACAGAACCACTCATCGCTGTGGTTAAGTGTTCCCAAATACGTGTCACCAAATACATTTTGTTTGATCACCTAGCTGTTTAGTTCACCTCATTCTTTCCCTTCTCTCTCTGTGTGATGCAACAGTGGAGTTCTAACAGTGCAGCTAACAATCCTCCCTTTGAAGCAATAGCTCAGGAGTTATTTAAACTGGCAGCAGGCTGCTGTTCTGCCTAACCACAGGCCTGCAGAAGTACACGGGGAATTTCACAAGCAAGAAATTTCAAACTCAGGAGTTTAATAACTAAAACTGTCAGATGATTTGTTTCTTTCAAGCAGGGGCTGAAAATATTTGAAGATCTGTATTGTAATATTATAGAATCATAGCTGCATGTCATGCTATGTCTGTGTAGCCCTGGTTCGTACCTGAGATGTTTTGGTTTTCTGAAATTCCTTTCCCAGGGAATTTTCTGTAAACAAGAGACATTTTTTTTGTAACGGGAAATTGTTTACATTTCTTTCCCTAGGAGGGACTTCTTGTTGATGTCCCTCTGGTCTGACCAATGTGATTGAAGAGGTTTGCCTTTGTTTCACCAATCAAATTGGTCTGTGTAGAATAGCATAAAAAGAGAAACACATCCCAGGAATAAAGGAGTCGTTTTCAGAAAACCGAAATATCTCAGGCACGAACCAGGGCTACGTGTCTGGGTGAAGCTGTATGCAGAACAGCTTGTATCAAACTCCAGTTCTAGATGATCATCAGAATAGAATGTAGAGACAGAATATGCAGGCCCCAGTGCTGTTGGTGCAGCAGGACAAGGCACTGAGTGTGTTGTCTTGCCTCCAGGTACGATGAGGAGATGGCGCAGAGCGACGGCACCGACCGCGACCTGCGGGGTCGTCCCGGGCAGTCCCCGGGCGTCAGAGGAAGCCGTGCCAGAGACTCAGGAAAGCCTGTCCTGACCACCTGGAAGTGATGACAGAGAAAACAACTGCACTCTTGGTAGGAAGACATCAAGAATAACTTGACGTTTTGGAACAGATTCCTATGTTTTGCTACATTGCATGTAGGAAATACTAACGAAGACAAAAAACAGCCTTTGAGAATTGAAACAAACACTCAAAACCCAGGAACTGTACTAGACATATACTGACCTGATAATTATTACAGCAATACATAAAGAGTGTGTATGTATATACAATTGGGTTTATATAATTTGTATGAGCCAATTCTCTATAATGATCAAGAACTTCCTTTATAAAAGTGGCAACCGTAAATCTGTATTCTGAAAGAAACTCCTTACTGTTCTGGACAGTATTTATTTCCTCTAGTAGCCTATCCCTTCCTGCCTGTAATAAATGAGCTGTAGATTCTATAAAAGAGTGATGGTGGTAAGTATTAGTATTTTCACAGTGATGCTCCAGATTCTTGTAGTAAAAGAAGAGCAACTAGAAAGGATTAGCAGTATATGTACTTGAGGTGGTTGCCAGTTAATGCAGCTATTGATTTATAACCAGTATTAACAAACTGAAAAGCAAGTCTTTATATGCTGAAGGTTGGGGGTTTTTATTTCCTTTCAGTGTTCTGAGCTGCTAACTCTTTAAAGGTAGGAAGTTTTATGGGCTGCAGGAGTGTTTCATTGGTATATTGGGCTGTTTCACTAGCCATTAATTTTTATTTTGAGATAGTGCACGTCTGTGGAAAACAGACAATCCAACCAGATACTGTGATAAATCTCATTGCTTGAACCTGATGATAAATCTTTATTTGTACCAGTGTATTTATGCATGTATATAAGTTAAATATCTGTATATTTTTGTATATTTTATTTAACAAAAATATTGTTGCACATGGCAAGCTATTTTTGGTAGCTATGATAAGAACAGTTGTGATGATCAGTTACCAAAACTACAATGCAAAACTTAGCTACCAGAACTAAGGAAAAAAAGATAAAAATGGGTATTTCAGTCTCCTAACAGCAGAACTTATAAATAAACTAGTGGGGTCTGTGATTGGCTGTTGCTTCCACTTGACTTTCCAACCAAATATTCAGTTGTTATTTATAAATGGTAGTGTGCATTGCTTGTGTTTATTCTTTCTCGCTCCCTCCTTCCTTTTTTTATTTATTGAATTTTTTTGGGTAAAGTTTCACTCTCCCAGAAGTTTTTACTTTTTTTACGTTTTTTACTTTCTTGAATGCCTAAACCAGACCACCTGCAACTGCATCACTTCTCCTGCTTTGGAAGGTTTTTTTTTAGAAGAGGGCAGCAAACTGTGGTCTTTGGGACAGCTGAACCCAGTCTGGCAAGAGCAGCTTGTGTTGGGGAAGGGAGGGCAGATGTGGGCTGGGCTGGCCAATATCCTTACACAGAATCTGGGCTTTATCCTTGCAGTAAAGAACAAAATGTGTAGGCTGAGTCACTCCAAGCATAATCTTCATTAATCTTGTATATTCCATTAAAATAAAATCTAACTGATTCTCTCTTCATCAGACTTGCATCTTCTCACTGGCCTCTACAAAAGCATACTGTAGTTGACTCTTGAAATAATTAAGGCAAAGACAAGATGATCGCTGCAGGATGGTAAAGCTCACCTAAATTCCAGGTCTCATGTTTTGGGGTTGGGGTTTTCAGTTTGGGGGTTTTTTTGGTATGGTGGTGGAGGGTTGATTCGGTTTTTCTCAGTTCCTACCTGTGAGCCTTGCTTGTGTATTGGAGCCTTGACAGGCAAGCTGCTCTAAAGTCGAGGTGGAGTCAGATGTGTTAATCATCAGTCGTGTTGTTTTAATTACGTGACATTTAGTGGGCAGATGTTTCTGGCTGTTAGGGATCAAGTGGGAAGTAGAAACAGCCCTAGGGATTGTGGACCTATAGGAAATAGTATTTTGTAGTGTGATTGTATTTTTGACAGACAGGTAACATAACAAGGGTACTGTGATAGAAGGAAAATGGAGATTTCTCTCACTGCTTGTGGTTAATTCCTGTAGTGGCTGGGACAGAGGATGTGTTGTTCTGGTATTCCTGTATTGCAACACTAACACTCCCTTCTGGGAAGGCTTAACATGACAGCAAAACCAGGTCTGGGTTTTTAGGATTTATTGCTGTGGAAAGCTGTGGAGACTGAATCCAGGGAACACTTTTAGGTGTAATTCCACAGTGACCCAAAACTGATTATAGCCTCTAAATAATCATCTTTTTCCAAACTAGGTTGTTGGTGGTACTCTGTGTTGACTCTGATGTTCTTACAGGTAAGCAGTGACTTGCATCAGGGCCTCCAGAGCACAGACATTAATAACTCAAAATAGTAATGGCACTATCTGTAATATTATTAATACTAAATATTCTTATTTAATTGTTTAGGGATGTTCTACTGGCTTGGAAAGGGTCAGGTCGTGTGCATCCTCAGTATTCAGTATTTCAAAAGTCAGGACTGGAAATTTTACTGTTGGTTTCAAAGATTTCTGTCCCAGTGTATAGCAGATATATTAAGTAAAATGAAGTATTTGTAAAGAAGCATTTTGTATGGAAAATGTCTTTGAAGCAGACCTATCAGTTCTAAACATGTAAATCCTTCTCTTTGGCCCAGTGTAGTATTGGGAAAGCATATTTCAAACCCTTGAGGATGAAACATCTTTGTAAAAGATCTAGTAAATTATCTGTACTACCTCAAAATAAAAGCATTGAAACATTACTAACTAGCAGGAAAAAAAAAGAAAATAAAAACCTGATAGGAATCTTTGACTGCATAGTAAATAATCTCAGAACTAGAATTAAGATTTCAGATGTTGATACCACATTTTAGTTATGTCTCCAACCAATGTATTACTAGTAATTTATCTTGCTGACCCAAAGATGAATTTAGTCATGCAACATCTCTTAAAGAGCAAGAATTCAAAGACACTGCAAATGCAGTGACCCTCTCTTCCTGATCTCATGTCATTTGCTTTTTAAAAACAATAGTCTAGTGATTGTATACACCAGGCTGCTTTCTCCTCATTTCCTTTTCTTGACAGGCTTTTTGCAGAGGTTGAAGTTTGAAGGCCTAATTATATTTTCACTTCGAACATATGAAAAAACCATGTATGTAAAGGGAGTTTTAAGGAACAAAAAGTGAAATAACATGGAATTCTAATGTCCAAAGATTGTTTTTCTGATTCTGAACAGTTCTATTGTGCATCACTTGTGATTTTTTTCCCTGTTGTTACTACTACTACTACTACTACTACTACTACCACTCCTAGCTATTATCATTGCATTTTATTTTACTTCCAATTATTAAACTGTTCTTATCTCAACATACAAGTTCTACTTCAATTCTCCTCCCCTCTCCAGCAGTGTGGGAAGTAGAAGAGAGGGAGCTAAGTGAGTGGCTGGGTGGTGTTTCATCTCCAGCTGGGCTTAAAACCACGACACAAACCCCAGGAAAAAAAAAATCTGTAAGTGAGCAGCAATTCTTCCTTTTCTGTGCAGAACTCGAGGCCTCGTGTACGCCAGTGAAATGTTCTTGAGAAACTCAAAATTAGGAAGCTCTGTTGCTACGTAATGTCTGTTTTTAAGACTCGTTGAGAAATTCTCTGAAGGAATTTGAGTAAGGAAAGAGTCAGTGTTAGCTGGAATGAGTGTGCCTAAAGCAGCTTTTATTCCGGCTTGGAGGGTGCCAAGGGAACAAAAGCAGGCACAGTTAATAGTTCTGTGGGAGGAGGAAGAGGGTGATACGTGGATATTATGCTGTGAGATGCTGGTTTGTGCCTGCTCTTGAAAGGTAAAGGTGAAAATCGAGTTAGGGGGAAGAGAAACTGGAAAGGAAAACTTTTATTTGCTTACTCGGAGATAAAATCTTCACCTTTTCTCTTCTGCATCTTTAACTAAATCTCTTGCTGTAATGGGACAGAACTAATGGTACCAAGTGGTGCCCAGGCTGGTGAGAGCCTGGGGCACACTCTGCTGAGAGCTGGAACTGAGGTGATGAGGGAGATGTGTTCCCCACTTGAGGCAGGTGTTTGCTGCAGGAGTTAAGGGGAATGGAGTCCAGGAGTGATGCTGACATGTATAACAAAAGATGACAAGCCTCACGTGGATGCTGTCATTCAGAAGTAAGGCAGCTCTTTTAGCTGCAGTCCCATTCTCCACAAGGTTAAAGCCTGTTGCAGCTCTGACTGAGAGGGCTGAAATGTGAGTGACTGCGAGCAGACAAGCTCTTAGTTCTGAGTAACTAACTGTGGCCTTGGGCCAGTCATCCTCCAAATGTATCTCACAGAGAAACTGTTTTGGCTTTCAGGGAAGCAAAATAAATCGGAAATAACAGTTCTCAAAAGTCCTGACTTTGGCTAGTAAAATAACCTGCCATGCAGAGCTGATATAAATGTGTCTCTCAGTCCTAAAATACTGTTCCTTCATATGCTCCAGTGCTCCTTGGCATAAGGACAGTATTGTATGAAGAATTAAATGAACAAGCTCTAAACAGCTACAGGAATAGTTATAATGGCATCAGTGTAGAAGGAGTGTATTGTTTGAGTTGAATAAGTGGGGCTTGCTTCCTGAGCACTAACCTTTCTCCCTATTAATTCTTTGACATGGAAGGAATTAATAAGATTCCCAGAGAATGGCTTCTGCACATGGCTTGAGGAACTTAATTAATATAAAAGAAACAGTATTATTCGTAAAGCTACTTCATTGCTGTTGGCTTTACAATAGGACTTCTGCCTAAAATGTCCCTGTCTCCTGATTCGCTTCCTGCTATAAACTCTGCAAAACAATAGACATTTCACAGAAGATATATAGCCCTGCATTTCATCAGCAGAACATGTCAGGCAGAGCTCATTTATCTGTGGTAAAGGAAGGGCTTTACTGTGTCCCTGTAAACTGGTGCTGTCACTGGAGCAGTTGCTGTTCAGTTGACTTGGGTGGAAATTGCAGAAGGGAGCTGACATTCCATGCCTGCTTTATGGCAAGAGTTCACTGCAGCCTTTGCATCAGTGGGAAGGACTCTGTGCCCCATGGTGTAGAGGTATCCATTTATGCTGACCTGCAGGGCTTCTTAAAAAAAAAAAAATAAAACCAGAAACTTTATTCCTGTCTTCTCTGCAAAAAGCAAATGTGGTGGGTAGCAGGGAAAAGCTGACTTCAGCCACACTTTGGTTAAAAATTCGATTATTAAGAGGAAACAGGAACATAAATGAGTGTCTTGGAAAAATTGGTTGTTTTATACTGAATTGCAGGAAGTTGTGTGGGCTAGACTCTGCTTTTCCACCTTTTTTAAGTTGCCATCAAAGCCCAGGCAAGCTCTCCATACTTGAACTTTGCCAGTAATGATGATCATATAGATACCTTTGCTATTGACAGACAGTCTTCTATGCCTTAATTACTCTCCAATTTCATATCTAATAAAAGCAAATCATTCATATCTGAGTCACAGACAGTTGTAAAATAGAAAGCTTAGATAGTATGAAACAGTAATTAGTAATGTGAAGAACAAGGAGACAAGAAATATTTCAGACAAGAACATGGCTTTCATTTGAAAGGTTCTTTCTGAGTGAAAGTTGAGCAGTGAAACAGTGAAATTGATTGACTTGAGTGGAATTAAATTCAATAATCTAAAATTCGTTGTCATTGCTTGGCATATATAGTCACTAATGGCATTACATTTGCAATCAAAATATAGTTCGGGATTTAAATTTACATTTAAAGTGTAAATAAAGATTAGAACTCATGGAGTTTCTTAGCTAGAGAGAAGGAGTTTGAAGAGAATGCTGAAATGTTGTGGCAGCAGTCAAGAAACACAAAATTTGTTGTGAGTGAAGGCAAGAGACAGAATTTCTTTACAGGAAAAGTACCAGTGCCTAAAAGGACACATGGAATTTCTGAGGACAGCAGAAGAAACAAGAAGCGTATTTAAAAATAGATTGTGTTGAAAGTAAAAATAACCGTGGGATACTTATCTAAAACGAGAGGATTTTTTTTTTCCCCATAAACTTCCTGTCCTGTTCTTACCAGTCTGAATCAAATGCTCACCAGTGGGACTGGATAGACTGTCAGCTGTTCTTCTGAGGAAAAAGATCAAGGTAATCTTTCACTGGATGTCACATTTTTAAGGCAACTGAAAATGTGCAGAGAACAACTGCTTTTTAATATTTAGGAAAAAGATATCAAAATACTAAAATCAAAACGATTAATATGGTAAAATATGATTCTCTACATAAGTAGATTATTTATGGCATTGTAATAGTGTCATCTTGCTGGGATCTTGCATCACTGATGATAATTAGACTACTAATCTCTTTTAATTCACTATGAGGAAAACTTAATCTATGGATATACATAAAGCTAACTTACATTTGATAAATTGAAAGAAATAGCACTTTATTAACCAGTGAGGTGTATTTCCCCAAGCAGTTTTTCGAGTATTTATTCAGTGTATATGTATTTATTCAGTGCATGTAGCCTCAAGCCCTGTATATATTTATACAGACATTAAACTGTGTTGCTATGAGTAATGCAGTCAAATTACTGCACCTGCATGTGCATTAACCCCAGTGCAGACAAAATCTGCTTTCTTCACAGGAAGAGTAATAGGGGTGATTACAAAAGTACACTAAGGTGACTCTAATGATGTTGCTTCTAAATTGTTTCAAGTGCTACACTTGGAATGGGGTAAAAAGTTTGCAGTTAAAAATGTATTTTCAAAATTTTGATCACTGCTACTGTCTTACTGGCTTCCAAAGGTGTCCAGGCATTTTTCATTTAAGTGTCAAAAGGAGAGAAAACATCTTGCAAGCAGAAAAGAATATTCAGCAGCTCAAAAATACTATTCCTTAAAGTGGCACCTTGAGAAACCTCCAAATATTAAATGAAGATGTTTACAAAAATTGCCTTTTGGTAAGTTTTATTTTTTCTAGGTAATAGTCCTGCTTTTTTTATCTTCAAAATTATTCTTTCATAGCATTTGTAAATATGTTTCATAGCAGCTATAAAGATGCTAGTTGAATTATAAAGATGCTTAAGTGAAACATTGGAAAACATAACTGTTACTTCTCAGGTTGTACTAAAATTTGAGTCCAGTCGTTTGTACAAAAATGTTGTGTGAATTCCTCATTTCTGATCAATCTCCATTCCCTTGGAAGTTAGAACCAGTTCAAATTCCATATGAAGATGACTCCCAAAATAACACACTGCCTTTCCACTATGACACAAGGGCTAAATTTATTGTACCTATACATGTGTATGTATGTTATACATTAGGTAGATATAAAGTATAGTAAATGTATATATGGAAATACAGTGAAATATATGTAAATAGAGCAATAAATTGTCTACAATTTCCATGCACATATTATAATGTAATATATATAATTATATGGGGTTTTTATATATATAATATATATATAAGCAGTACATCAGCCTACCAAAGTCAGTGCATGGGAACAGCTGATTTGAAGAATAATTTCTTCATTGTTAAAAGACCGTCCCATAGTTTGTTCCACCAGACTTGGGACTTGAAGATACATTTCTTACTCCTTTTACAGTAATTGTCTCCAAACTGACCTAAGAGAAGGATGTGGGCCCTGGTTTTCACAGGGAGTGACACAGATGCAATCAGCACTGGATTTGTGCACAGTGCAGTGATTTTGGGGCACAAGGTGGTGGCATTCATGGAACTCCGTGTGGAATAGTTGGGGATTTTCTGTGTCAGTACACCCCAGGCTGCAGGTTCTGTCCTCTGCCAAACTGGAATTCCCTTTCATCACAGTGTGAACTCTGTTCTGCCGGGGACTGCAATGATTTACGCTGAATTCCTGTTCTGTTTCTTCCATCTTTGAACAAGTTTGAGCATTATTTGAGCAAACAAAGAGATGAATGACTGTTTTGATGTTAGATTGAAGAAAGTCTAAGTGTTCTGGCATGGAGAATTTCCAGCTTTGACAATGCTCTAGGCAAAATGGAAGCTTAATTCCTTACAGAAAGAGCTGTGTTTATGATTGTATATGTCCCTTGTAGTATGCTGTAAAGAAAGCTCGATCTCACGTTAATGAGAGACACTGTAGAAAACTAAAGTGCAGCTCTGGTCAGAAGTGTAAGAAACAATAAATGACAAGATTTCTCCTCTCATATGTGGACTGTTAACTTTCAACACGGGGGAGTGAAGAAAGAGAGACTGGGGAAGGAAGAAATCATGTTCAATCTTAGGAAGCTTACCTGACCTTACACTGACCAAATTTCAGAGTAATGTTAATAGCAGTTAATTCAAGTCCATTTGTCAAGGACTTTCAGAAGATAAATTTTATCCCAGTGGTATGGTCTTACAATCCTACTGAACTCAAAACTTAAGTTAATGAGTCACAGACTGAGTGAAAGAGTACAGGAAGACTTGGCGTCGATCTGATTATAGGCGGACTTGCCTAAGAAACACGGCCAAGAGGAAAATACTCTCAGGACTGTTTTGCAGCCCTGCCCAGTGATCCAGAGCTCCTGCTGTCCTCAAACCAGGCTGTCCCCGGGGACAGCGCCGGAGGCACAGCAGCGATGAGCAGGGCACATGGGAGGGAAATGCAGAAACTAGAGCCGGAGAAGGCAAAGGCTGAAGGGACGAAAGAAGGTCACCCTGGTGGCTGCTGCTTGGAACTTTAAATGGTTCTCTGTCTAAAACAAATAAATCCGAAAGATAGGCGAAGGCGAGAAGTTCTGATACTGGGCGAGAACAGCGTGGCTCCGCGGAGAGCGGTGTAGCCAGAGCAGCAGTGCCATGTCAGAGGTGGCCCTGTCCTTGAGCCCGTGCCCGGGGCAGCTGCGAGCCCAGCCCAGCCCAGCCGGGCCCCGAGCGGGCGCTCCCGGTGCCGCAGTGCCGGCGGAATCAGCACCTGCACCGCTGCCGGGCGCGGAAAAGTCCCCGACGCTTTCCCGGCATCTGTCAACTCGCTCGCATTTCGCTTCGGGAAACAACATCTGCTTATTCACGGTGCCCGGCAGTGGGAAACGGGACAGGGACGCGGTGTTATTCCCGCCGCGCCCTGCCACGTTCCGCACTGCTCCTGTCACGGTTTCCTACACTCGGATACCTGGCTAACTCTGCGGACGGGCCGGCCGGGCAGCCGCTGCCCCCGGGGTGGGCCCGGACCGGGTCCGGTCGGAGCCCCCCGGGGTGAGCCGGGGCCGGGGGCGGTCGGAATCCCCTTGGGTGAGCCGGGGCCGGGGGCTGTCGGAGCCCCCCAGGGCGAGCCGGGGCCGGGGCTGGGGGGGGTCGGAGCCCCCCGGGGTGAGCCGGGTCCGGGTCCGGGTCCGGTCGGAGCCCCCCGGGGTGAGCCGGGGCGGGGGCCGGGAGTGGGGGGGCGGTGCCGCGCGCTCCGCTCTGTCAGCCCCCGACGGCCGCCGGGGAGCGCGCGCCGGCCGCGGGCGCGCGCACCGCCCCCGACGAGGAAGCGGCGTTGATTGAGAGTCGCGGAGAGCCAATAGGGGACGGCGAAGCGGGAGCTTGCCCGCGCTCTCGGCCAATGGGGAGGCGGCTGGGCGGGCGCCAGGGGGCGGGCGGGGGCGGCGGCCGCAGCGGCGGCCCCGAGCGGAGCGCAGGGATCGGGTCGGTTCCGCCGCGCTCTCGCCGTCTCGTCACCCCCACCCCCGACGGGCACGAGCGACGGGCAGGTCCCGGCGCTGCAGGTGAGGGCCGCTGCCTTCGGGAGAGGCTGGAGCTGGGGGCCGGGTTGAGATCCCCGTCGAAGCCGTTGGGCAATGGCGGGCGGTGGGTCCGGGCGGGGGGAGCCGCTGGTGCCGCAGCCCGGCCGGCGGCGCTGCCCGTGCTGGGGTCGGGCCGGGCGGGCTGGGCCGGGGAACGAGTCCCGCGGACCCCGCTGGGTGCGGGTCGTCCACCCCACGCCGCTCGGGGCTGCCGCTGCGGCGGGCGCGGGGAAGGTGAAGCTCTCCTTGCTCGGCGCCAGGCGGGGAAGGGCAGGGCCGGGGCTTGCGAGGGATGACGACACTGGCTCGGTTCCTGTAGGAGGGGAGAGCTCCCTGCTCGGGGAAGTTTAGTGACCCACTCGGTGGTGGTGGCGGCTTTGGTTTGGGGAGGAAAAGAAGGCGAGGATGGAGTCCTAAACTTGAGCAGCTGGGTTTTTCCTCCCGACTTTGAAATCCCGGCGCCCCGGATGATGGCAGGTAACGATGCTGATTTGTTGGGAGGAGATGTTTCTACGGGGGAGAGTGAGGTTTGGAAGAGCTCGGGGCCTCCTGAGTACTGCTAATGAGCTCAGTCAAGCTTCTTCTCTTGCCGTTGCCGCCTTCTGTCTTGACTTTCCTTTTTTTTGGCCTGTGGAAAGAATCTCCTCATGTCCCAGACCGAAACGTCTGTGTGAGAGACAGACATCCCTTTATGTGCACTGGGGCTACCTGCTTAGGGAAGAGCAGGATGTGTGCGGTGTCCGCCTGGCTCGCTGTGTCTGTCTCTCTCAGCTGTCTCTGCTCGGGGTGACTCAGAAGCTGATAATAGATTCAGTCTTCTGAGCCGTCATCCTTTTGCCTGAGCACTGAAGGAAGCCAGAAAGACGCAAGTGCTCCACGCTGTCCTTTGTAAACTGAACAGTTTGAAAGCTAAATGCAGGCACGCAGTTTTAAACGCTTGGATTACTTGATTGAAATCGTAGATTAGCTGGGATAATTTATAACTTGTACACTACTGCTCACATTTCCTGTACCTGTGTGTTTAAGTTTGATCATTCGACACAGACTGGGGTAGAAAAACGAGCCGTGGATGTGCTGGGTACTTGTGTTTCTGTGCTCCACGACCTGCTTAAAGGGCTGCCACAAGACTGTTCTCTCTTGGTATTGGGGGGTGGGTGAGGGATTCCCTTCTGCTAATTTGGATTTAATGCCAACATCTGCTCAGCTCTTCTTTAAAAGACGAAAACCTTTCCCCTTCTTTTAAAAGTTAAAAAAGTAGTAGTGCATTATTATAAGAGCCATGGTGAAGGGAATTATATAAGCAGCTGAGTTTTCATTCTAGTTTTAGTGCAACAGAAGGATCATTCTCATATAGACATATGTTGAGGCCAGTGGAAAAGCATCATTTGGTTGCTTTCTTGGGCGGGGTGGGCACACATGCATTATGACTTTTATTTCTGCTTAAAGGTGAGCACTAACTAAAAGAGTTTGCCAGCTGTGTTTCAGATAGTCAGAACTCATTAATTGCATTCTTTACTATTAAGGTTATTAACACTGAGCGCTCATGTGCTGGCTGTTTTATACCTGTGCCTGCCTGAAATTATATTTTATCCAACTTGCAATTTGCCTTCAAAGATAGTAGTTATATTCTGCCAATTATGACTGAATCAGCTTAAGCAGGAGCGTGTATTAACATAAGGAGCACGTCTGTTGAGCACAGTGCAGCATCATTTTAGAGATCCTGATCTCTGTACACCACAGCCTCAGTGTGGTGAGCAGGAGAGGTGTGCAGGTGCCACGTTGATGTGGCTGTTCTGTGTTCAAGTGCTCCAAACTCCCTTTGGGAAGTAATTTACAAATCTGGATCAGTTTTTTCTTTTTTATGCCTTTGAAATACCATCATAATGAAATGGCTTTTTGACTGTGGTCTAGATCATTGTGGTTTATGAATGTTTTTCAGCAGTGACTTCAGAAAATGCCTAGATGGTGTATCTTTCTAGTGGGTAGATGTCTGCTTTCTTTTCTTGTGACAAGGCACTTGAATGTTGGATTGAAATCAGTGAACCTGTTCTTTTTACCAGGTGACACATTTGGATGATTTAGTGTCAGGAATGAGGAGTTTTGTTCTCGTGGTCTGTCTGTGGAGCATATGGGCACCTTTTCCTGCTCTAGAGCTGAGTGAGCTATGTGCTTACAGATGTCCATGTGTCAGTTTTGTGCTTCCCTCATCATGGTTAAAATGAGCTTGAGGGTGTCGGTGGGTTCAATGGGTAGCCTATAAATGCAGGCCAAGAATATTTTGTGCTTATTGCAGGAATTGGATGAGCTGCTTAACAAGAGTGCTGCCAGTCAGAAGTTGCTTGTGATTGTACAAATCTTCGTGTTGTAATACAAAGTAGCTAAAAGGTAGTTTTCTGTTTGGGAATTGGTGCCTGGTTTTCTTAGTGTAGCAGCTTCTGGAAAAACTGCATCTTCTCATATATTAAGCCAGATTAATTAATACATTAAGATTGAAGGTGGTTTGTGGTTTGGTTTTTCTTAAATATATATATATATTTAACATCCATATAAACTAAGACGTGAATGCCTTTTTGGTTCTTAGAATCTCTGTTTTTTTTAAAAAGATACTGTGATTTAATGGCTTTCTTGTTGCCTGAGACCTGGAATGACGTGTCTAATGCTTGAATTTAAGGCTAGTCTGTGAGATTAACAACTTCTTTATAACATGGGATTTAATTCAAACTCTGTCATAATCCCCAAAACTTCAGGAGGTGACACTGTTCCTTTCAACTAAACTCAGTTACTGATTTTTGTTACTTAATGTAACGATGAACTATTCCCAGGAGATGAAAAGGAAGAAGTAGGAAATAAAAGAGTGATGTGACTGTGCTGAGGTAAACCAAGCTAAACATTATGTGATTGGATAGAATGCTGTATTTAATATGAATGTTACGTGGCTGGTTGGCTCATTGGGGTTGAGGAGAATGACCTGGAGTTGACAGTAAAGCAGCTGCTGTATTCTGGGGTCGATCCACAGTTTGTTGTCCGATTTGTCACAAGACTTGAATGTTATTCCTTTATGTGTTATCCTTTAAGGTGCCTTGCTTAGGCGAGGGGAATAACCCTAATTTCTCTGATGATGTTGGTCTAGAATCTGCCTTGATGAGTGTTCCTTGGAGCGTGAGGGATTCTGCTTGAGCTGCTGGTGCACTTGCTTGGAGTCCTGTGGATCTTGGTGGACAGGATGTGTCAATATTTGAGGAGGTTCCCAGCCCTAATTAGCAAATAGGGGTAGAACTAACATGGCTCTTGTAACACTGCACAGTAATGAGCTCTGAGGCAAAATGAAAATCTCTCAGGCTTTAAATAAGGTGGTTTGGTTCAAATTTTTAGATTATGCAAATATTTAAAAACTGTTCTGACTTACATAAGGTATTGTAAGTATTTTGATAATCTTGGAAACCTGTATCTTGAACTGGTTGGCTTTGGGCCAGTGCATGTTTTTAACCCTTTTTGCTTGTGTAGGACTCTGCTTTAAGAACTAATTCCAAGGCAACTATAGACCAAAAATTTAAACAGCCTTCTTTGCCTCTTATCACATACCCTACAGCAGTGAATGACAACCCAGACTACGGTATAAACAGCAGAAATTGTGAGAATGAGAAGTCTGTAGGGTATTATTAAATATTCCTTGGACAGTTCGACTGAAACCAAAAAGGCTGGATTTTATATCATCTTTTGACATAAACTCATAAATGTAACACAGTGTATGCCCTGAAAATGGGCACCACTCAGACTTTAAGTGACACAATGAATGTGCAACTATGGTCTTAAGTATCTTCTTACGCCTGTTGTGATTAAAATATCGTGGAATGCTGCTGTACTTACAAGCTCTTAGCTTTTTGATATAAAGTAATAAGTCATTTGCTACTAATAAAACTGGCTGACCTTGGTGTTAGTGCACTGTTCATCCTGACGTCCTTGTTGCAGAAGTGTGATGTTCTTTCTGTCTTATTTTATTGTGTCTTTGTGCGTGAGTAGCACAAACAGGGCTCGTGAATCTGACTTTTACGTGTGACTGTACATTAATCTCTCCCACATAGCAGGTAAATCTGTGGCTGCCTGGTGATTGTAACAACAAAATGTGTATGTTGACTGGGCTCTGAAAGGCCTAGCAGAGTTTTTGTGCCTGGCATGTCACAGCCAAGGTTTTGGATTACAAAAGCAACTTGCATAGAACTTCTTACCTGGCATACTAATAGTAGCTGAATTTCGAAATAAGAATTTTTATTTTTTTATATATATATATGTATATATATTTTTTTTCTCAATAGCAGATACACAACCATATTTGATTAATTTCAAAATAACGTGACGAAGAATATAATGAGCTGTGTTTTTTCTAATTTCTGACTGAATAAGCTAAATAAAAGGTGCAGTGTGAATATGCTTGATGTGCCCTTTTTAAAAGGGGTAATGTGAAGCAGAGATTTCAATAAATAATCTGCAGTGAGTCATAGGACAAACGGGACGTGGTTTTGGTTTGACTTGCACCTCTCATCCTCTCCCTTAATTGAGGCTTTCTTGGCAATTTGACAGATGCCTTCCTCCCTGCTGAGTGGAACAATGCTGCTTTCTTTGGGGGAGAAATGATAAATTGATAATAAACAGGTACAGATCTGTTAAATGAACTCTCTGTATTTAATAGAACCACATGTGTGCAACATCAACTTGTAGACATGCTTGCTTCCACAGTCCTTGAATAATATTCTTCAAAATATTTTTTCCAAAGTCTTCACGTTCTTTTCATCCCTTAATAGTTAAAGAGAAAAGCTTCAAAACTTATTTTTCAGTTACCTGAAATAATCTAAGCACTCAAAGTAATGTGATATCTGGTCAACATACAATTGTGCTTAACCTGTAGGACCTCCTGAACAGCTTGCTTTAAGGTCTAGAGGGAATTCATTTGAAGGAAATTACTCCTAAGTTCTTGCTCTGTTGAGTGAGGTTACGGTTCCATTCCAAAATGTGAACACGCTCTTTTATATAGGAGAAACTGGATTTTCTTTACACAATTTCTCTTTAGTTTTTTTTGCATTGGAGAGCTCCATATAAAGAATGCTGTCAGTTTAGTGTCATTCAGATACTGATAGAAATAAATTGAGTGGTTAGCTTTTCTTCTTCTGGGCAATTAAATTCTTAGAAACTGTCACACCCATGCCTGGGAGCATTGCCTTCTCACTGATTATTATTTTAGGGCTCTGAGAGTTGAGGCTTTTGTCATTTTTGAAAGCTGGTGCAACTGAAAGTAGTAACAGCCAGCACATATGGATAAAGTATGATCAACCAATGAGTTTTGATTCATGGTGCCACTTCCCAAAGCACACTTCCGTGCTGTCTTAAGCAAACAGAGTTCTAAATGGAAAGTTAAGTGAAAAAAAGTTTTATTCTGTGGCTGTGTCACTGATGGCCTATGGTGAGATGACCATAGTTGGATGCCAGCTGCCCATCAAGCAACTCTATCACTCTCCTCAGCTGGACAGGGCAGAGAAACTATAACAGAAGACTCACAAGTTGAGATAAGGACAGAGAGAGATCATACCCCAATTCTGATCATGGGCAAAAAACATACTTGATTCAGGGAAATTAATTTAACTTATTTCAAATCAAATTAGAATAGGGTAGTGAGAAATAAACCCAAATCTTAAAACACCTTCAGCCAGCTCTTCTGTTTTTCACAGGCTCAACTTCACTCCTGATTTTTCTGCCTGAGTGGCACAGGGTGACGGGATGGGAGTTGCAGTCAGTTCTTCACACATTTTTCTCAGCTACTCTTTGCTCTTCACACACTTTCTCTGCTCCAGAGTGGGGTCCCTCCCACAGGAGACACCTCTCTACAAACTTCTCCAACGTGAGTCCTTCTCTCAGGCTGCAGTTCTTCACAAACTGCTCTGGTTGTGGATCCTTTCCAGAGAGTCAGTCCTTCAGGAACAGCCTGCCAGGAGCCTGCTCCAGCCTGGGCTTCCCATGGTGGAGTCACAGTCTCCCTTGGGCTTTCATGGCTCCAGTGTGGGGTCCTCCACGGGCTGCAGATTTGGCTGTATCCTCAGGAGCGTGTGTTGGAAATGGCTTTAATGAACAGGCAGTTTTGGTGTGTGGATCGTGCATTAGCATTCTATAGACATTTTAAGATGTTATCATTTCATTAAGCAGATTTTAATTGCTGCTGCTCTTAAAATATATAATTATGTTGATTATCCAATTGCTAATAGTATGCAGAAGAAATGCAAAAGAATGATTGAATAGATTTTAATCCAGGAAAGAACTATTTGTAATCATCTGATCTTTTCTGAAAAAGGCCATCCACAGGAGTTGTGTGAGTGAATCCCTGTTGGAATTTGGTACATCCACAAAGAAAATTTCCCATTTAGATAAAACAGATGTAGAGTGTGCCACAACCCTGTTAGGTGCCCAGTTAGCTAATTAGTCCTGCTGCCTCTAACAGGGTAATCGCTCTGATGTATAGTCAGATAATAGATACTTCCAGCAGCCTACCCAACAGCACTTTATGTCCTACAATTCATTGAGCGCGTTCACCTCAGTGTTCTGCTCCCTTTCAGAATTCCTCAAACTTGATGCTTAAAATATTAGTTCATATTTATAAGATAGGGAAATTAAACTTTATCTTGATACAGTCCAATGTGAATTGCAAATTAGGATCTTTAGGTTGTGCTCATTTCACCAAACAATCCAGATAGGTCTGTCAGCACTGACTTTGGTCTTATTTTACATTTCTTCAGGCTTTTTTTGTAACTGGTCTGGGCAGTAGATCAGTCACAATTCCTGATCTGTTCACAGGTCATCAGTAATAATGGTACATAGCTTAGCAGTAGTTTGGTGAACCCATCCAGCTTTGTAATATTTCTTGACTCTTTCTTTTCAGGGCTTAAAATAAACGTAACATCAGAATGAACTTGTATTATTCTGTGTCTCGATCAGAATACCTTATGAAGGCAAGTTCAGTGCTGTGTTGAAATGAAGGTCCTCAGCATAGTCACCATCACTCAGGATGGTGTCCTCATAAAAAGAAAGTGATGCTAAGAATTTGGTTGTATAGTGTCTGTCTTTTTACTATGTAATAATAATCATCAACTTGGTACATTCAGATGGAATCTCACTTGTTCTGTTTATTATTAATAGACTTGTCCTGGTTCTGGCCAGGACAGGTTAATTTGTGCAGTAGGCAGGGGTGGCGTGGCCAGGACCTGGAGGTTGTTCTGTACCACCTCAGGTAATTTTCCAGGGATGGGGGAAAGGCTCCTTCAGGAGCATGAAGGAGGGAGTGCCTGGGCATTGTCAGGCTGTTTCTTTGTGCTGAGCATGCTAGAACACCCCAAATTATATTTTAAAATTCTTGAACAAAAGTTGGTTGAGGCTCCTAAGTCCTTTTAATTTCTAATTTGAAGGCCAATAATCATACCACTCAAATAAGATTATTTGTGAGCATTCGTCTTCTGCCTTCATTACTGCATTAAAGTGAGTGATGGCATTGTTGAGAAGGTTGTTACAGTAAGCATAATGAAGGAGCTTTAAATATATTTGCAGTCTGCCAATACAACTATTTCTGTGTTTGTTCTGCTGTCTTCTGTCATTTCTAGGTTTTGTTATATTTGTTCCTGTGAACTTCTCCTCTTTTCCACTTCACAGAGAGGTGGTTTTTTTAGGTAACGTGGTTTTCTTCTTCTGATGTGGCTTTGGAGACAGCTCTTAAAAAAAAAGTCTTGTGTGATTGTCTGTTATTCTCACACGATATAGTAAAATTAAAATAATACTGAAGCAATATTATTTTATCAGATTGCTGAAGCCGAGCTTCTCAGGACAGGTAGTCACTTGTAGTTGTGTCATCCATTCTCTTTTGAGGCACGGATGCGTGGAGTTCCTTCGGGATGAATGCAGTGTGCTGTTTGAGTTAGGACACTGTAACCTATAAATCCCATACAAATTTTGGAGTTGGGAGGGCGAAACATGCAACACACAGGGGTGGGACCAAAGGGCCCCACAACAAGGTGCCACTCTCCTTCCCACAGCAGCTCGTTGCAGAAGGAGCTGTGTGTGCTGGGTTGTTCAGCGTGCATTAGGGGCCTCTGGTAGATACCGCTTAGTGCTCGTGTGGTGCAAAATCTCTATGAAGTGTTCAGTGTTCTTTAAAGTTGCTAATATTTCAAATGAGTAATGGATATTATTGCAGAAGTGTCACCACTCCTTTCTTGACCAGTCCTCTCTCTCTACATAACCACGTACAACCTCTTGAGCTGTGTGGCGTGTACAGTGAAGTTTCAGTGTTTTTAATGGGCTTGATTTATGTTCCCAAAGGCAATAATATCATCTCTTACTTGAATGCCTACTGCTTACCCATAAGCAATGAGAAAATCTTTTTGCCTTTCTTTTGGGGTGCCAGCCTTTCTCTGAAGGCCATCCTGTGTGTGGTCTGTGTATTTGCCTGTTCTTTGTGTTGGCATAATGTCTTGTAGCTTGTTAAACTGGCTCCAAAGTTTGTTGCTGCTTCTACTGGCAACGATAAGTTACTTCAAAACCAGTGATAGTCTTTGTTGTGACTAAAACAGGAAATCAGAGTTTTTCACTGATGCTCAGCTGTTTGTTGTTGCTGTGTGCTCCGTGGTGGTTGTGTTTATCTGCCTGTGCTGTGTCTGGGGTCGGTTCTGTGGTCCAGCAAAAAAACTTTATTTTTCTCAGAGTCATTTTCACCTGAAAAAAGCTTAGCTAGCACCTGACTTCCCAAACAGAATGGATGGGATAGGGCTGGGTCAGGAGGAATGACTGAGGATGTGGCACAAGCAATATCAATCACTGTCTGTGGAATGAATTTATGCCGTAACAAAGTGATCGGGCTACGCGTTGAGCTATGTAGTGCAGTGAAAAAATTCTGTGAAGTGAATGTTGAATGTAAACAAGTCTCCATATAAGTTCTTTTATAATCAGACACGTGCCAAAGATGGTCAGGTGTAACAAAGGAGGGGAAATGGAATGGATAGAAATGCAACATTGCTGTTTGCCCTGGCAGCTGAGGCTGTGCTACCTGAGCTGCTGAAATACAACTGAGAAAATGTGAAGCTTCATCACTCAGACTCTGCCCTCACACCGTCCGTAGTTAAGAGAATTGCAGATATCCTTCAATTTGCTTCGTGATTTTTACCAATTTTAAATGCATGGGTGAATAGAAAATAAGTATAAAATGATATTCATCAATTTAAAGGTAAACTTGCAGATGTTTTCTTGGTGGTTTTTTTTTGTTGGGTTTTTTTTTTTTTTAATTCTACACCTCTAGTTCCTCTGTGCTCTTTGATAAAGTGGATATTTAGATTTTGGC
>VZDJ01000015.1:674037-709022 GCA_008694505.1 Cyanoderma ruficeps
CAAGTAGAAATTTGGTGAGGGTGTTTTTGGTTTTGGGGTTTTGGGGTTTTTTTTTGGTTGATTGGATGGTTGACTTTGGTTTGGGGTTTTTTTTAGACTCATTGGAATTTGAGAAGTAGATTTTGTTGTATCCCTGTTACCTTTGTTCTGTGATACTGTCCAATATGCTTTCTTGGCTGTTCTCAGTGAACTACTATTCCACCAGGT
Organism: Cyanoderma ruficeps; assembly: GCA_008694505.1. Lineage (NCBI taxonomy): Eukaryota > Metazoa > Chordata > Aves > Passeriformes > Timaliidae > Cyanoderma > Cyanoderma ruficeps. Next base: position 674,245 of record VZDJ01000015.1, read on the forward strand.
CTATTTTTCTTTAGGCAGGTGCTTAGATTGGCTAGCAGAGAATATCTTAGAACAGTATTGCAGAACATTTTGTGGTTTTCTTTGTTTAATTGTTGTCTGTACTGGCAAATGTGCCTGGGATATCATGAATGTCCTGTCTGTTCATTGAGCTAGGAGCAAATTTATTATTTATGTTCATACACACAGATTTGAGGAGATTAAAGGACAATCCATATAGTTTTAAATGATCTATATGTGAACCTTAAAATTTGTTTTAAACGAGATTTGATCTTAAAATTGGGTTGAATTTGGCTAAGAAATTCTTTGTATATATATCAAAGTAGTATATAAGCAGCTGCTTCTGCTTCGGCTTGGGCATCCCCATATCAGAGAGCAACATGTGGGTTTAGTCTGTATCAAATTACTGTATCTTTAGCTCTTGGTTTAGCATAGGCTATCCCATAGTTTCTGGTAGAATGTAAATCCTGTGGTGTGTGGTGTCATGAGTAAAATCCGTGCTGTGCAATGTTAATTATTGTCAGGTCATTCCCAAACAGTTCCATAACTGAGAAACACAAATAGCTGAACCAAGTATCATGCAGTGATTCTGAATTTATATTGGGCTGTACAAGATAACCTATAGTTTCTATGCTTTAGACTTTGATTACTCTGATAAAATAGGATGTTGTTTCTCTTTCTACAGAGATCCACCTAGCTGGGGTTTTTTGCTAGCCCTGTACAGAAACTAAAACTGTGATTGGAGATCTCCCCTTTATCCCTCCTCCCCTTTCTTGTAAAAGAGGCTGCATAGGAAGCACCTTTGTTTCTACTTGTTGTTAGGCATTGCAGAAACACTTTCTGTAATTAAGGAAAAGTAGTGCTAAATTTAGCATGTAATTAATGTGTTGCTGAGCAAAATTACTAGTTTTACACTAATAATTTTAGAAGTTCTTATGCCACTGCAGAGGTATCTTATTGCACAGCAGGAAAGGGATGAACAGGTTTCAAAGTTCTCAAGTACATCTAAAGGTATTTCGTTGGGTTTATGTGTTTTAGTTTTTGCACTTGCAGTATTTATTTCAGATATGGATTATTTCACACATACAGATAAAATACTACATTTTCTGAGTGAATATTGCTATCCCAGTATAATATCTTTTGAGATAATTTGTCTGAGTTGTGAATGATGTTATTATTTCAGTTTTAAAGTTTATAGTGTGTTTGGGGTTTTTTTTAATTTTCAGGGTGTAAAGTATTTAATTTATCTAGCGTACTCACTAGAGTGCAATTTATTAGGTACAAAGAATACCATCAAAATCTGTTGTACAAATTGGCTCTTTAAAGCTGAAGATTTTATAAATACCCTTGTCAAAATATGTTTTGAGTTTGCCAAGGACAAATCTATCACATGAAGCCTTCCATTTGTTTTTTTTTTAATTGCAGTGAACAGTTAGAGAACAAAGTTATGTAATCTCATTTCAGGAAAAAAAAGCTTTTATGAAAATCTTGTGAAACACTCTTTGTAATGCAATAGCAATTAACTTGTGCAGTGTTCAACCCTGCAAATGGGGAGAAACAAGCGCTGTAGAACTTACAGCTCTTGTTAAATTGCTTTGTCAACTGCTGTTGCAATCCTCCAGGAATCTCTGCACTGCTTCCCAGAATGAATTAAAATTGAGCTACTTTCTCTGGTTATGCAGCTGAATTGGCTCATGAGAATTATTGGAATGTGCAAAGAATAGCATATTGCACCTAGGCTTTGACATTAGGATTTATGTAGCTGTGAATACTAAAAGGGCTGCTGGAAGTCCAACTACATAAGTTTAAAAAGACGTTTCTATCTTGTTTCCAGTTGTTTTCCTGTTCTAGAAGGGGGGAGGGAGGAAATCATCTCAGGTGAAAGACAAATAGAAGTAGGGATTTGGCATATGTATGTCAAATACGTAAAATGAAAATGCAATAGCTTGGAGTTTTGTCTAAAGCTAGGCCGCTGAAACTTAAATATTCAAGCAGTTAGTTATTTGATAAGTTAGTTATTTGAAAATTCATTTAATGATTTGTTATTTGATTTCTTTGGTTTTGTCTAGAATTCAGAACTTGATACAGAATTACGGGTTATCTGTGTTAGGCTGAGTAAGCCTTACAGAAGTAACTTGCCTCCAAATCCTGAAATCACTGAATATATTCTAGAGTATTACTGTTGAAATGCCCTCAGTAGAGGACTGTAAAATATGAATTTGGAGGTTTTCAAAACTTTGAGAAGTTTTCAGTGCCTTTAGCTTACAGGCAAAAGTGCTGGCTTTGTACTTGGATATATTGGATCCCTTGAGCCAGAAGTTTTTCTCATAGCTACAAGAACCATCGTGTCCTGATTATTTTTTCTCATAGCTACAAGAACCATCGTGTCCTGATTACTTTATCGGTGACATTAGGAGGAACCTTTTTCAACCTATCTGCATTGCTGCTGTCTTCCATTGACTTTTGCCTTTCCAGACACAAGAAAATGGGCAGTGGTGATGCATTTTGCTTGTCAACTGGAACCACAGGGGAGTTAGTAAGAGTAGTTTTAAGGCTGATTTTGCTAGTGTTTAGTCACAGCTGTGAGCCAGCACTAAACCTGTTCAAGTGGCCTTCTTTATTGCTGCACTATTTTTAGGTTGAAAAGGCTATCTTTAGAAACTTCTTTATTTAGTGAACGTTGTAGGGATATAGTTCACATACTCTCATACAAGCATCCAGGGAGAACTTGGATAAAACCTTAGGACTCTTCTGATATTGCATAATAGTTACGCTGCGGTTCTAAATTTTTCCAGTTGGCACCAGGCATCATCATTGAGAGTGAAGATCAACAGAAGATTTCTGTGACAGCTACTGTATCATCTTTTAGAAGAAGTTTGTAAAGCTGAATTGCAGGTGGATGTTAGTTCTAACAAAATGTTGGCTACACTGGTTTGGTGTCATTAAAATTCTTCAATTTGTGTATCAATAAGAATAGACACAAATATTTCTGAAAGAATAGCTGCCTTCCTTTGAAAGGAGTTTTAGGTGTCAGTGGTAGGAGTGCAAGTCTGAAATAGTTTGGATTTAGAGCTTTATCTTGGGCCAGTGGATGTTACAATAAAAATATGTTCATATGATAAGGAGCAGGTAGTTATACCAGGGTGTACCATGGCCAGTACAAAGACTAATTGTTGAGTATGTGTGTAGCAAATGAGTGTTTTTTCAAGCTTAATTACTTGAGTATCTGCAATTTATGTTGTGCAAAATGGACCATAGTGAAAAACCTATGGGCATTACGTGAATTAAGTGTAGTGTGAACTTTCTGTGTTGTACCAATACCATGAAGTTTTTCTTTACGTGTTACAGTTCACAGTTAAAGGGTTAGTGAATGGCTTTGACTGCAAGATTCAACTGTGTAGCCTTGTACTTCAGCATAAGAGAAAAAGAAAGATGCCCTACAGCTGTGTGTGTGCAGAAGGTAAAGAAGCAAATGAAATGTAACTGGCCATGGGAGTGACCGTCGACTTTTGTCTTTCAGAAGTTGAGGGATGTGTTGTGAATTTGTAGATAATTGATTGTATAGTCCCCAGCAGTGAAGACTTTGAAGCTGTGACTGGACAGGGTGCTGGATAATCTCCCTTTCCCATGGAGGATTGCACTAGAGAGGTCAGGCTGTCGATCCTTCTGTGGTCGTAACAACTTGACAGAAACTCAGCTGAAGTGTTTCTTATGGGGTCTGACTGCTGTAGCAAAGTGTGGCTGTTGAACACTCTTTGAAGAGATATTGAGTTGCCCAGCCTCATCTGCTCCCTGGACTTTTCAGGATCCTGTGACTCTCACCATAATCCTCATCTTTTCCCAATTTCATCAGTTATTGTGTCGACTTCCCAGTTAAAATCTAGCATTAAAAATGCAAAGGGATCTAACATTTGTCTTCTATGGACCTGAAAAGTAATGGATGTTTTTCCTGATGGAAGCGAAGTCTGCTAGACTGTCCTCTTGTCACAGTTAACTAAACCATCAATTGTGAGACTCAAATGAGCAGAATTTCCAATGCTAAAGTGTCACTGGTCCATGACAGGATCAATAAACATTAGCCTTCCTTGGTTTGAAATTGGCATTTTCAGCTGGAATTACGGCTACAGGCTTTTTAAGATAGTGTGACAAATATAAAGTAGATAATGAAATCTTCTCCCATGAAATATACTGAATATTCAAATTCTTCATAGCTCTTACGAGGGGAAAGGGTAGGCAATTTGTTGGAAGGTGCCAAGAGTTGGACATTTCATTTTCAGTTTTGTAAATCACAAGATAGAGAATAAATGCATGTTGTCTAATGAGTCGAGGTTATTGAGCTCTTGAATACTCTACGTCGCACATTCTTTAATAACGCTGTTTTTTAGATGTAAAATATAGCTGTTTTTTAAGTGTATTATCTGTTTCTATAATTTTGGATGACTGATGCATCAACTAGATACATTGCCTTGGTGAAGCAGCTCTTTTGTCTTTCAGATACGGACAGTCGCTCAAGTTTTTTCAGTATAAAATGAATTTCAAGTTAAACACAAAAGGAAAGAAAGAAACCATTATAGGATTATTTATGTGTGTACCCTTCAGATATTGTAGCACAGGTTAATAATACTTAATGACAAGACAACCCTTACAGCTAAACTCACCATCTCTTTTGTGGTTTTAATCTTCTCTTTTTAAATTACACGTCTGTCTTGAGCATGACTTCGCCTGTTCTGAGATAACCCTAGCAGATACTCCCAAGTATATCTTAAAAATATTTTTTACAATTGTTCTTTCGTGTGCTCTGTACCCTTAAACTTTAGGAGTAAGGACAAAACAACTTTGAAACAGCTGTGGCCTGAGACATGACTGGATTGTGTGGAGGTTCCTTGTGACCCTGACTCTTCAGCTGTTGAGCTGCCTTTATTAGGAGCAAGTGTTAATGAGCTCATGGCTGGAGTTTCTGCTGGGATTCTTTTGGTAGTTTAGAGAAACTTCTCACCTTCTCCAGAAAGCTTAAAATGACCGAGGAGTTACCATGGGTACTGTTGATTACTAGAGGTGGCATTAACTTTGTGGGTTTAGGAGATTTTCTAGAGATGGGCCTACTTTTTCTACTAAGTCTTTAAGCCTTCAGAACCAGAAGTGAGAAGTGTCTGTACTGAAGTTTCACACGTGTTCTCGGCTGAAATGCTCTTGACTTGAATTGTGACGCTGAAGAGTGTGATTGGGAAAAGTATCATATGTGTTAGTTGTAAAATACTATAAATAGTATTTTTCTCTATGAAGTTTCTGTCATGTTTTCTTCATTATCTAATGTGTTTTTCTGCAGTGTTTCAAAGTCTTACATATCTATTTTGTTTTAGCATATGATAAAATAGTTAAATGTGAAATCTATTATTCATTGGGTAAGAACATGACTTGGTTTTCTTATTCTTGGGGAAATAGAAATCTTACTTTCAGTTAAGCTTGGAAGGTATTTCTGTATAACTGAAGTTTTCATCTTGCAGCTGTTTCAGCTGTTGAACCATTTAATCCTTTTTTTTTTTGATTCCTTTGCTGCTCAACCTCTTTCCTGACAAGCCATATGGAGATATGGCTTTATAACAGCAGCCATATGTAGACAGGTGACTCATTTCAGCCACCACAAAGTCTCTTAGAGCACTGGCTGAGATACTATTGTGAACAGGGACTGCAGTGTCGTGGTGCAGTTCTGTCTGTGTTCATTGTGGGGATATTTCAGCTGTCAGCTCAAACACAAACCTTGGGAGACAAATGTGGGATGGAATCTAGTGGGACATGAAAGCTGAACTCAGAAGCTCGAGATCTCTTGCTAGGGAGTAAAATCCCTTGGGGGTGGACCTTGGTAGTGCCTTTTATAAGATGGCTGAAAATCTCAATGTGTTAAACAGCTCTAGGCTAAAACTCTAGTTTATATGTGGGGATTTATATTTGTGTGCATATAGTCCATTATCTATGTCGTTTATGTACGAAGTACATGTTAGATATCCAGCTCAAGCTGTTCCTTTTGAGTGTGTGCAAGATGGATGTTGTAATTCCAGAATGATTTTATTACATGATACTTACTTTTTTCTGTTGAGATTGCTTCACGTTATTATGCATCATGCAAAAATACCAGTTGTATTCTATTTTCACTTAAAAGACGTTGCATTTCAATATAGCGACTCCAGACTCTCTGGAGTTTAACATTAAGCTGTTTTATGATCACGTGTAGAATGATTTGCAGTAAACTTGAATGGCTTAAGAAATTTGATCACTTTATTGTGAAGCTATTTGTGCCTGCTTTTCTTAGATGTTACAACTATCATACTGCTATTTTGTGAGTGTAGGGGTTACTGACATATGAGTTAAGTTAAATTCAAAAGAAAAAAGGTGCGTTATTGTGCCTTTAGTAACAATAGAGTGAGAATCCTTGTGAAACCATTTAAAATGCTGATGTTGGCAGCATATATGACAAAAAGGGCTGTTGTATAATTCCTGCTTTTACCAAGACTTTGTTTCAATACCAATTTTGGTCTTATTTATTACTAGTCTTGTGTGCTTGAATTTTCCACAGCAGGGTTTTTCAGACTCTGTCCTTGAGAGAGCACCAAATTGAACTTGGTTGGGGTTATCTACCTTGCTTTTTTCTGTCTCCTGGTTGTTCCCCATCTGCAGATTACACGCTGCTGTTTCAGTGCTCTACAGCCAGTGGTGGCAGAGCTTTATTAGCTGCAAAAACACAGCGGTGATGGTGAGTGCAAGAGCTGTCAGCACATGGGGCCTCTTGGCCCATTTTCCTTGAACTTCAGTCCGGTTTGGGTGGCAGAGTAGGTGGCTGACCTACTTGTACTTTCGTCAAGCAATAATTTTAAATGGCATAAAAAGCTTTCCTTTTCCTGGCAGCATAGTAGAAAAGAATACTCTTTGTGAGGTTATTTGACCGAATTTAAGCATTCATTTCACACAATTATGTTTAGGGATTCTACATTTGAGTGGTTTGTGTGTTTGAGAGCTGTATAAGGTCACATAACAGGTATCCAGATTGCTGAAAATCCTGGGGAAGACTGGCTGCTCTGCTGTGCTTTCTTTTCTAAACCCTTAATAAGATTAGTGAAACCTTTGTGAACCAAAGAAAAAACTTTCACCTTCTCTCTTGCCTAACCTGGATCTCGTGTGCCTCTCTTAAAGCAGCACCTTGTTTTGCACACTGAAAACTCTTCATTTTTTGGTTGCATTAGGGTTAAAGTAGGTGTGAGTGTACTTTATGTGTTTGAAAAAAAAAAAACCCAAACAAACCAACAATCCCCTCCAACTTCTGTCTTTGCTTGTCAAATTACATGTACAGGGAAGGCCATAAAATATGATCTCTGATCCTAATATTTAAGAATGATACTTCCAGATAGCTTAGACCAATGAGTTTACTGTATGGTAAGGAGTACCATTGTATTTATTACAAAGAAATAATTACATGTTTTTAGGGAGTGTTTAATTCTACTAAGTCAGCTGCTGATGTTGTCTAGATCAATAAGCTTTAAGTAGAGGTCTTCTGACCTTGTTGCAGTAATTACCATTTCAGGACCAGCAAATTTAATTGCCTAGAAACATGGGAAGTCCTGGCTAAAGTTTACTTCAGATTCATTGAGCTGAAAATCTGTTTAAATAGAATTCAAGGGTTTTTGGTTTTTTTCAGTGACCATGTTAATGAAACTAAGTATTGAGTAACCTCTCTCCAACTTTAAAACAAGCAAGCAATTTAAATTCTCCTAATAGTCCTTTAGAAGCTGCATTCAGTTTGCTTTAAAGTCTGAATTAATCTTATTTAATCTTAAATATAAAATACAGTCACATGCTCCTTTGTACTGTTACAGTATAGCATTGGTTTTTAAACACTTGAACAGATCTTTTATTGTTCCTAAATGAATAATTACTTACTTAACTTGGTGCAAAAAAGGATAGTTGAAGTTAAATGTGCCTGTGGTTGTTTTCTTTCTACATTTATGAATTGTATTCTGCAGAGGTCTGTACATTTTGTATCAGTTCCAGAAATGAAACTGATGAAATGGTGCATAATGTGGTGATGATCACGGCTGAAAATGTTGATTTTAAGTTGTAAGGCTATCTTCCTTAGCAGTTTTTACATTGATAGTGTTTTCCCCCAATACTGAACCACCCTTCAGTGTACTTTGAGAGTCGAGAATGTTTCATGATGGTTTGACCTGCTTTTTGTCAGAAGGGCCATGGCAGTGGGGGGATAATGCCTGCAGAAAGAATTGGTAATTATGGAAACTACTGTTTAGAGCCTTTTCACAGCTTTGATCTGAGCCAGCAATTATGGAAGTGGTCATTTAATTTCTGCTTTAGGGTACAAGTCCTGGGGTACAGTTCTCTGCTAGCTTTGGCTGTCCCTTGAGCAAAAGCTATGCTAGCAAATAATTTCTGGTGTTACAGGCTGCTTGTGTTGAGTACCTAGCCTAGAAAATTGCTGGGTTTGCTTACTAGAGGATAATCCATTCGGCTCCAAGGAGTTTTGTGTGGAAATGAGATGTCTCTGTACTGTTAATATTGAGTATAACATGAGCACATGAGTCTCATTACATGAGTCTGTTACTTTACTCAGTCTGGGGGTCTTCTCTGTCACCTTCAGCAATGTCCTTCTGAGACACTCTATAGGAAGTTCTGTTATTCTTTGTGCTTTCTCTTTCTCCATGGCAGGGAAACCATCACTTCCCCTTTTCCTTTTATTTATATCTCCAGAAAGTGACAGAAGAATTCACTAGTGCTTGGAGAGCGCACAGATTTTCCTGGGTTCTCCCATACAGCTTCCCCTGCCCCAGTCATCCTTCCTGGTTTTTGCCAATCGTAGTTATCTGTATCTCTCTGAGATAAGCAGAAGGTAGGGTGTTCTGACGTGTTGTTAATGCACAGATTTAGTTTCTAACAGTGATTTAGGCTTTGGAAACAAGTCTGTGCCAAAGACCAGGCTAAATTTGGTTCTGGTGAGGTATCTGAATTTGTTCTCTCCTGAAGTAAAGAACAGTAGCTCCTCAGTGCAACCTTCAGGTTTGGGAAGACAACCCTGTTTCACCTTCATTTAAGGATTGAGATCTACTTCTGTTCAATGCACGTCAGTCTTTCATTAATTAATATTACAGCCCTGTATTTCCTGAGATGGAAAAGTACAGCTCTTGACTGTGAAACACTGAAGCAACACATCTGTTTCCTAAGTGACGCATCTGCAAAGTGTGCCTACGTGTTTCACCGAGATGTTTAAAAACACTTTCCTCCACTGAAGCCAGTTGTATGATTAAAAATACATTCCTTTAAAATGGGCTGCCCATGGTCTTTCCTAAAGGTTATAGTACACCAAATATTCAGCTTTACAGCTATGCAGAATCACATTATGACTGAAAACCCTGTGTTATTTTGAGTGCTACGTTGTGGAGGGGGGGAAGAAAGAAAAGACATTAGCTTGAGCTATACAAGGTTTTCATCAGCCTACAGGAAGTGCTCAAGTACACGCTGATGAGAGAGTTGTGTTTGTGGAAATGGAGGTCAGGCAGTGCTGTGCAGGTACTCTGGTTATCTGTGCAGTTATGCTGCCCAGCTCCAGAGCTGGAAAAAGTGAATTAAGGCGTTCCTTTTCAGGTAAATAGCTTGTAAACACAATGTGGAATGACTTTCCAAACAATTGTTATAGTTCCCTTTTCCTGCCAAAATGTGTTTTACCGTGTCATAGCTGGTACAAAAGTATTTTTTGGCTGAGTGTGATGCTTTGCAATGTTTGTTTGAATGTAAGGGAGCATGTTTGTCTTGTTGGAAGTGATGGTTCTGGGCTCATACAGCCTGCTGTCCACAACAGGCATCTATTTCCAGAATGGTTATTGTATTGCTTTTTGTTTATGCCCTTTTGTAGGGCTTCTGTTTTGAAGCAGAGCAGTGTTCGTGCTGGGTGGTCACATAAGTAAGTTTTGATGTCTGAGGCAGTGCTTCTTGTAATGTTCTATTTTGCCTCTTAATTATCTGCTGTTTTAGAACAGTTGTGTGCATGTCACTTCTCTCTGCAACTGCTTTGTCAGTGCAGCTGTAAATGCTGTTTCACAGTTTCTCTCCTGGAGAATCCATCAGTATCACTCCTTTGCACTGCCCTTGATTTTGCACTGTTGTAAAATTCTACTGAAACTAAATACGAGCCGTATGTGCTTTAAATATTTCCCTTGGCATTTTATGAAAATAAGTTTTCATTATGAGTGTATATAACAAGCCATCTAATTCCACTAGATTAAGGGTCAATTATTTCTTTTTAAAATAACTGGACACTTAAAAGATTTCTTGCTAACTAAATGCTTACAAAGTGAAATTTGCAAGTTGAAGACATGTGGTCTTTTGCCCCCTTAGTGCTTTTATTGAAACAAACCTAAAAGCATATTTATCTCAATTTTATTTATTTAGGAAGGATGCCAAAGTGTGATGGTTAATTTCGTCTTGGGAGACTTTGACAGGACTAATGTGAATTAGTGTGTGATGTCACAGGCATTACAAAAGTGAACATTCGGAAGGGGTGAATACTTGTAATTAAATCAAAGTTCTTCCTGCACTTTATCATTTTAATCACTTGATCCTAAACAGTAGAAAACATCCAGTGTGAAAAATCTAAGTATATTTTTAATGTTATTTTAATTGGCAGATAATCCTGAGTTCTTCAGCTGGTTTTCTGCAAAATTTACTCTAAGCCAGATTTTACGCATTTTTTTCCTTGCAGTGAAGAAAACATTAATGTGGATTTTTCTGTCATACCTGCAGATGAAAAAGAATGTATAGTCTGAAAATGTTAAGGTTTGTTTTAAATAGATGCAAATATTTGAAATCTCCCCACATCACTTCATCAACTTTGCATCTTAGCTGGTATATCTACGGATCTCAAGCATGTATTTTGCAGTGTTAATAATTTCTGTGGTCAGTGTCTATTTAACTTTAAATAGAAACCTCTGCAAAGCCACTGAAGGCAATTCACAGCTTCACTGGTTAGAACAAAAATTGCACAATTGAAATAACACACCTACACGCATTGGCTTATGCTGAGAATAAAAAATAATCTTTTTTTCGCCCCGAAGTCAGTGTTCTGCTATTTCAGGTATCTCCTGGTTAGTTGGAAAAATGCAGGAGGAGGCCGTGCTGGCAGCATGTGGGAGTTTGTAGGGATGGCTGGGTGGTGAATGTGCAAAAAACCAACATGTGTAACAGCAACGTGTCTAACCAGCACGTCTGGCCACTAATTATGGGGAAGGAGGACAGGAGATAAGAGCTGCCAGCTCCAGGGCTCTGCCAGTCTGCTTTGGAGTGTGAGAGTGTGGCAGTGTTAGCACATGGATGAAACAAAATGTGCAGGCCGAGAGTCTTTTTGAGAATGTTGGGTCATTGCCTCAGGTATACTTCTCTGCCGTGTGTTATTAGAATTGTTTGATCGGTAATTTAAAATTTCGTTTGTTTAATAAAATAACCAGTAATGACCAAAATGGCTGTTCTTATTGCTTTTATTATGCGTTGTGAAATGTATCCCCTGTAAGATTGCATCACACAGTGTTAATGTGCCTGAAGAGTTTAATTTTAGAGACTGTCTCTTCACTAGAGTTGTGTGGGATTTTTTTGCATGTGGTAATTATCATAGAAGTTTAATCTCTTTAGTGATCTTCTGCTGTGTGCTGAAACTTACGGCTTGGATGTGTATTTAGGGCAGTGAATGAGTGCTACTTTCAGTGGTTTCACATTCAGCATTTAACAAACGTAGGCGTGGGTAAATATAATCCAGGACCAAGGAGGTTGTTGTGGACTGAGCAGTCCTGAATTCAGGGAGTTTCCTTAGCTGAGAAGGGCAAAGAGTCTCTTGTTACTCAGGGTTATGAATGACTACTATGAACTGATAGCTTTTGGTTTTTTAACGTCATTTTATGTTATTTGCAAACTGAAAACTGTCTAGGTGGCAAGGTTACTCAGTTATCCAAACTAAAAAAAATCTAGGAATAAGCATTGCTCTCAATCTCAGAGGAGTGTGCCTGGTAGGAAATCAGCTTGCCGGGTCTGTAACAGCATGCATTTCCTAGATTCCTTCCTTTAGTGCTCACGGTTCACCAAATAGGTTGCTGTCAACTTCTTTCCAAAAATCATTTGGTGTATGGCTCTGCCAACTATAACATCGAGGCTGAATTCCCCAAGAAATAGCGGTTCCATTTCCTTTTACGGACTTTTCTCTGCTGTTTGTTGCTGTTGTTGTTTTCTCGGTGGAGGCTAAGGGATTATCTTAAATCTCTGTGGAGGAGGGTGCTACTCTCCCTGTTTTATAGATTGAAGAACTAGGCCCAAGTCATCAATTTGAGACTCCACCTTTAAAAATCTAAGGCCTAACTTCTGTTAATAAAATGCAATCATGTCTACTGATTGCAATTAGAAGACTTCACAGCACTGAGTAGCAGTGATTAGTCATGGTTTGATGAATTTCTTCCCTGCACCCAGGGGCTGGAATCTTTTGGTGTCACTTGAATGTGTAAACCAAAGCATTCCTTTTTCCTCTATTTACTTTTCATATTAATTTATGGACTTTGCAGTGTCAGTAGCTGTGATTCTTAACAGCTTTTGTTACATGATTTCACAATATTGCTAAAGAAGTTATGTCACTTTTTTCTATGTGAACAGTAAACAGATTGCCACCCTGAAGAAACTGGAAACTCTTAGCGAGCAAATTCTTTGGACAAAATAGAAAAGAAAGTAATACCTAAATTGCTTTATTTAACCAGAGAATATGAGATTGAGTATATTATGGCAGGTACACTTGGTAACAAACCACAGTAGTTGACACTTAAAGCACAAGGGAGTCTTGTTTCCTTCCTATTCTGTGTGGAACAAAACCTGAGACTTCAGAGAATAATAAGGAAAAATGTTATAGCTGAAAGTTCTTAGGAGCAGCTAACTAAAGTTGAGTCATGTCCTTATACATCAGTAATTCACTCCTTAGTCATGAAACCTAGAATCTTGATGAGTCAGATCCATGGTGACAAATGCTGTCGTTCCAAAAATAAATTTAAGAGGTGATGTGACCAGGTGCTTTTCTCTTGCAAAGGCGGATAGACTGTCTCAGCTTGCATCTCTAGAGACCTTGGAGACAATGCTTGGCAACACCATTTGGTTTTCTAAATATGGATTCATTTTTTTTTTCTTCTGTATGCCATCTTGAGGATAGTTAATCACTGGAGTAGGTTCCACAGAGAAGTTGTTCCATCTCCATCCCTGGTGGTTTTCAAGATCCATCTGAACAAAAGCCCTGAGCAACCTGGGCTGATCATGCTTGGAAGGTTCTGTCACTGTGATTCTGAGATGTTTCTCTGTTGTGGACCAGTTTGTCCCCTGGTTTAGTGATTGCCATGCTTTAAAGCAGCCCATTGTACATGGGACTGTAATAAGATTTTTTTTTTAATGCCATCTTTTTGAGCCTAGTGAAATATATTTTCAAAATAAACGTAACTTCCAAAAGTAATCAGAACATCAAAAATCTCACTTTCAACAACCTTACCTGTTTCACAGTAAGAGTTCATTAAAGTTATTTGTTATTAAAAGCCTGAGGGGGTTTAACTGAAGGATTTCTTTAAAAGCTTTTCCCCATCTTCCTGTTGAAAAATCCCTTAAGAGAAATTTTGGGATTTACTGGATTATTTTAGCTTCTTAATAGTCTGCGTTTGTTGCACAGAAAAAAAAGAACCCAAGTGTTTCAACATGAACAAAGCAAAGGAATTCTGCAAATTGCTTTCAAAGTAATATCAAAACCAACTTGTTGAGAGCAGAGGCAGCATCTTGTGTTCAGCTGGTTTTGTGTGTGGTATCTGAAGGTCTGCTTGCTCATTATTAGTTAATACTTCTAAAATCTTTCTGTGTTAGGCCCTCAGGATGTTTATAGCACTTCTTTTCACACAGTGGGGCACTAGCAGTGAGGAAGAAATTCAAGGTCTTTAGCATAAAGCATAGCTGGAATGTTCCCTAAGGAGAACCTTTAAAAAAAAACCAAAACAACCCACATTTCTTTATTAAGGTCAGTTTCCTTGTGTCAAAGATCAATGTATCCTAATTTACAAGAATTGCTTAAAAGCCAGGGCCAAGAAACTGGAGCCTTGTTTGTTTGCATCATTTCCGTAGCTGTTACAGTATGTACTGTTTAGGATGGAGTTACTTTGTGCAGTTGGACTCTGTGGTTTATTTTTAGCCTATATAAGCTCTCGTGGCTGAAGCGTGCTTGTGACAAAAGGCAGCAGGGACTCTGAACTGGTAAGGCTTTCTCTGGGCTGCTTCTTTATTTTTGGTGGCTGCAGCACTGTGCTACTGTTTGCTTAACAGTTGGGGGGACAAGAAAAAGGTGCTAAAGAGATGGGCCTGGAGTTGTGGAATGAGAAGAAAAAGAGTGGATGATGCCAAGCTGTTGTGGGAATATAGGAAATGAGTGTGTGCACTGTGCTTTCCTATGGAGTTCTTGGTTCTGCTTCAATCCAGCTGACCAAAGAACCCCCAGCTGAGTGAGATGCAGGTGATAACTTGTGGAGAATCTATACAGAGCTCTTTGTTGTATCTGTCTAAATTTTCTAGATTTTATGTGACAGCTGTAGTTGTTCATAGGTTTATTTTTGTAGTGAAGTGGAAGACCCTGCAAAACGAAAAGTGCAATGAATTTTACTTGTGAAACCTCTGCAAATTCACTTGGTGGATGGGAGGACCAAACCCTGACAAAAAATGTCCTGAAGGCCTGGCTGCTGTAATAATTCTATTTTGTGAGGGTAGCATGACTCACACCACTTAATGTTCCTATCTCAGTATACAGTTTATTTTTAAGTAGGGCTGTAAAAATAGTGTTTTTCTGTACCAGTTGTTGCCATGACTTCACAATATTTCCCTAAATACGCTTGCTCATACTTTCTCACAGCATAGTATTTGGTGTATTAGAACCTTAATTCCATCAGTATTTCCTGAGTGCTGATAGTTTTCATGCTTCTATGGAAAAAAAGGATAACTCCATGTATTATGTAGTTCTAGTTGAGGAGGAATAAAAGGGTTTTTTTAAAAAAACCCAGTCACCACAACCTGTTGCTTCATTTAAGAAAATGTTCCTGTGTTTGAGCTTTTTCAATCTTCCCATGTAACTTTTCAGAGTAAATTTGCAGGAATGATCTAGTTTAAACTGCTTTGTTCAAGGTAAGTGAGCACTACATTATTACTTGAGAACACTTCCATTGTCTTTTTTACCTGTAATTAGAGAGGAAAAATACTGCTGGTGCGGTTTGGGAGAGTGCGGTGGATGACTGGATGGGATGGGCTGAAACTTTCCTTTAAGTTTATTACTTCAGGGTTTCTTTTTCCAGGATGCTGAACTCTGCAGCTTTCTGCCAGATCTCTTCCAAATGGCAGTGAACACTTTGGTTGAAAGATGTGGGTGTAGTGGAGAAAAGGGGCCCTAACCTTTCCTGCCGACCTTCGGAACCTCATTCCTTCCTGGTTCTGCATGGCATGCCTGCCTGTTGAATTTTAAACTATTCTTATGAATTGGTCCAACTAGTTGCAAGCTTATTGGACTTTGGTTTCCTCCTTGTGCTGCTTATAGCTGTCTAAAAAAGGACATGAAAAAAAAATACAAATACAAATGTGGTCTTTGCTTACCTTAATGTATTGTAAAAATTGCCTGGGGCAAAATTTATCTGGAAAGAACACGTTCCATGTAAAGGTGTGCTGCTAGAGAAACTGAGAATTGAATAGTGTTCAGACTTTACCCTCTTGGCTCAGTAAAAGCACAGGTAGAAAAGCTGGGGTTTTTTTTGTAATCACTAATAACATAAATTGAAGATTGTTACACTAATATGTAAAAATAATTTGCCTAGATGATTTTCCTTTCTAGCTTGCCGTTTTGCAGAACCCTTCTTCTATTTTGGCTGCCTTTTAAAAATAAAATTCTAACAATTGATTTTCCTGTTGTGGTTTTTAGTTCCATTTTCATCATTAAGGTTATGTAAGCTTTTTGTGAATTGCATTATGTAAATTAATTGGGTGAAACACTAATAAGGAGAAACATCTTGTAATGTAACTACAGCCAGACTAATTTTCTTATGTTTGTGCTGCAACTGTCCAAAGAACTGTTTTGTTTCAATAGCTGGGTTTTGTTATGGACAAGTGCCTACCCTTATGGCGCTGTTATTTTCAGAGTATCCCAGAAATGCTAATTTAGTGTTGGATTCTCCTTGCCTGGGAGGCTTTCAGTGCCATTTCTCTTAGCAGCTTGTCATAACCACTGGGCAGCAAGGTCGGGTTTGGAGACGTTTTCTGCTCCCTTTTAAAGGTCTTTTAATGGAAGCAAGATTGACGAGGCAAAAAAGAAAAGAGAGGGAGCTTCAACTTACAGTCTGCTGATGAAAGTATTCATCCCACAAGGGTGGTAAAATCTGTTTACCCGTATGTATCCCTGGTAGTAGTTAGAGATAAACTTGGCAGGAGACATCCAGACAGGAGAACCTGGTGAAATATCTGCAGAGATTGGTCAGGGATCTCTGTATGTGTGTTTTGGGAGGCAGCTGGTTTATTTCCTACCTCTTGGTATCCAGCCCACCAACTGCATTTGTGAATGCAAGTGCCTGGATTTTTGTCTCAGTAATGGTTTTTATGTTAATCTTACATATTAGCTTAGGGTAACCCTAACCTTTTTCATACCCAGTGATTGATAAGTCGTCTACTTCCATGAGGATAGGTTATATTTGTCTTCCTTGCAGCTGTGTCCATAAAAATGGAAATGCCTGAATTGTTAAAGTAATGACTTATTTCTAATAAAGCTGAGAATTCGGAGCTGATGGGTTTTCTGTTTGTTTGTTTTGCTAAAACAGAACAGTGACAAGAAGACATTTATTTTTCTTGAAATCAACAAATTCTGGCCTTAAATATTTCTAAAGGGTTTCACTGAATAATGCATTTCCAGCGGAAAAGAAATAGGAATCAGTGCAGGTTATTGTTGCAGAAGCAAAAGGTCAGCTGATTGTCTCGGAGGAATGCTTTGAAAATGGAGTGGTTAATGAGTAAACATCTGCTCAATCTTTTCTTTTGGTTGTGATAGGACATTTTATCATTAAATAAACTCAAGAGTCTAGTGAAATATGATATAGGCAGATGCATTCAGTGTTTTCTGGACAGCCAATGATAAGAGCCACAAACTGTGTGGTAGAAGTTTTCTGTTCCAAAATGCCCGGTGTGGTTATTTGTTTTTATTTCGCACCTCTAGATATCGAAAGATTGAATGAAGTTGCTCAGTGTAATTTTTTTTTTCATAACTTCATAAGTCTGCTTCATTAACAATGCTCATAGATGGGATTTTTTTCTCTTTTTACAGATTCTGAAGGTGTTTAAGCTCTGAATACTTACAGACTCTTCGTACATAGCAATGTCTGGCTCATATGATGATTCCGTTGGAGTAGAAGTTTCTAGTGATAGCTTCTGGGAGGTAATCCAAATGTTTTATTCAATATTTTGATTTTATTTTTTACTTGTATTGTAGAAAATCTGATTCTTGTGCACTGTAAATTGTGGAGAGAGCTGCAATACAAGACACATTGGTTATTGTGATCTGCAGAAACAGCCTTCAGGGTACAAATTGCCTTTTGGATTTTGACCTGTTTCTGTTGAGGGCTTTAATGGGCACAAGCTTGAGGATCATCCACTTGAGTGGGGTATAGAATTCAGAATTGAACTTTTGTCAATTTTAATTGTCAAGAAGGGCAATGTGTGAGCAGCTTTTAAAATGATCAATGTTAAATCTGAAGTAACTGTTCCGAGCTACTGTAAATGTACATAAATTACAAAAGATACTGTGTGGATGTACTGCCTGTCTTCTGTTTGTATCTGGATATAAATATAAACTTTTTTGAGACAAGTTATTCTTATCTCAGTGTAAAAGCATACATACAGAAAGGTAATATAAAGCACTTTGTAATATCAGCAATTTGTGCTGCCCCAGTCTGACAGAGACTTTCAGATGCTGGGATAATTTAAGCTCTAAAGAAAGGAAACTTCACAAAGCAGAAATACTGTTACAAAATACTGTTTTCTTCAAGTACAAAAAAAGGTTTGGCAGTGTCAATACTGACACAATTGGAGGTAAGTACACTGTCCAAATTAGCTGTATTCAGTAGGACAAACTTGTACCATTTGAGGGGGAGCTCTTTTGAGTTTGAACTATAGCAAACAGGAAAACAGCTTGGGGGGAACCTGTCTGAATTTACCAGAGACCGATGTTACCTGGATTTTGGTGACCTGAAGTTGTACTTCCTTTGAAATGTAACCTTTTCTAGACCACTAAACTGTGCTGTTTGTGGTGACAGCATATTATATTTTGATCCAGATCTCCCATGTTTTTTCAATATATTTTAGAAAAGACCTAAGGCTAGTGAGGTTCTGGTTCAGTAGATAGGTACAGTTTTCTGGGGAGACGTATTTACTGTTATGTTTAATATGTCGGTGTTATTCATAAAGAAGTTCTTCTAAAATCACTGTATTTTAAGCCTCGACCCCCTTTGTTGTAGGGGAATTCTGTAGGATGACTACAGACAGGCTGTGGGACCATTTGATGCATAACCACAAAGATTGTTCTTTGTTGTTAAAACGATACTTGGAAAGCCGCGGCAATCAGGTGAAATTCCAGGTGACAGGAAAGAGTGAAACATTGTACCTGTCTTTAAAGAGGGTAGGAAGGAGGAGCCTGGGAATTTCTGCTCTTGGAGGTGTCTCTCAACTGGCTGTGATGCTGAGCAATCTGAGCTGTCACACCTGCTTTGAGTAGGGCATTGGGCTACATGATCTCCAGAGGGTCCCTCCAATCTCAGTTTGTGTGGCTTGTTTCAGGCTGAGACAACTTCCTGAGCAGGCTTCCTTGCTAGAAGTGTTTCAAAATAAAATTAGGCAGGCAGGAAAAAAGAATTCTGGACCAAAAAGGATATTTTGATGTGTGTTGGGCATCATATACTTGGCAGCAGAACGTGATTTCTGGCTGACTATTCTGTACCAGGCTGTTGTCTTCCATCAAATAATCATGTCTGGAAGCATAAAAACTGAGTGAATTAGAATGAAATTTTTTGTAAACTAGGATGATTATGTTTGGACAAATTTGAACTCGAAGAATTAAATCCAACAAAGGATAGTCGGAAAATAGCAATTACCTTAAATAAGGGCCTTCATGAAGGTTTGTTTAAATGAATTTGATGCTTATTGTAGGTGGCTTATTTGTGTTTGTGCTATTGGTGACTTACTTTACAGGTTGCCCAGAGAAGCTGTGGCTGCCCCATCCCTGGCTGTGTTCAGGGCTGGGCTAGACAGGGCTCTGAGCAAGCTGGGGTAGTGGAAGGTGTCCCTGCCCGTGGCAGGGAGTTGGAACAAGATGATGTTTAAGATCCCTTCCAACCCAAGCCATTCCACGATACTTCTGGTTTGGAGTCGTCTATCCAAACTAAATCTGACTGTTATTTAGTTTAAATCCCATCCTTTTTATATGTTCTGAATTGGTTGCTTTGTTTCTGAAGACTGCAACTTTGAATTCTGGTCTTAATCTTTCTCGAAAGGGTTAAACAGCTTTGATCAGAGTATTTTTGTTTGATTTGATTAGAAAAGATGTGGTGCCTCTGGAATGCCAACTGAGTGCTTCATGCCTCAGGTCACAGCAAGCAAAGAACTCCTAATCAATTTGGAAGTTGTTTTGTTACTATGGATTCTGACATTTATACTCTTGTTAGAGGCATTTTAAGATTTTTGACACAGTGCATTTTTTTCTTTGTTTTAAAGTCAGCTTGCAGTTTGTTAAGCCACCTTGGTATGTTTTACTGCCACAGCTGAAAGCAGTGAATGTATTTGACCTTGGCTGTGGACAAGAAGTGGACACTTGTGTGGACACACAGAAGTGACAGTCTGTCAGGGTGAGCTTTCAAGTTTGTTCCCTTGCACTCCAAAATAGCTCAGATTTATTTACCTTTGAACTGTGCTGCAAAGCTTCTTCTTAAATGCATTTAGGAAAGAGTGAGGTGGCTGGCCATGGGACCTGGCTGAAAAACTGGCTGTGAAAGCTGGTTTTTTGCTCACTAAAACACTGTTAGTTGTTGAAAGTCGGTTGTTCTGTTGAGCTGATGAGAAGTGTACCTAATAAAATGTTGATAAGTGAACTTCAAAGCTTTTGCCTTTGCTGTTGACAGAAATTTCATTGTCTTTAGGACATGAAACACTTTGTTCTGTATCAGTTTTCTGACTCTAGAAGACTTTGGTTTCTTTTGGAACTGTCACTGCCTTTACTATGTTTTCTTACTAAAAAATGTGAGTCTAGAGTCTGTAGTTGCCTGGTAGTAGATTTACTGCTCCATCCTTGTCTGGTTGCATGTGCTCAGACTGTCCATGGAGCAGTTCAGTGCAGGTTACTTCATCTATTAAGCTTTTTTTTATTAAGTTGCTGCTTCAATACTGTTCATGGAAATTTCCAGTTCCAGCACTGACAGTTAAGTTCAGGGCTGGAAATACAATATGAACAGTAACTTGTTTCCTCTAAAAGTTAGGTTTTTTTATTACAACACAGATATTGTTATCAGGTTCTGATTTGTGGTTGGGAAATGGTTGCCTTGTTGAAAGGGAATCGGAGAAGTTGCTGTTTGGATTTGTGTTCATGGTGATGGGTTATTGTAGATCTGGCAGTCAAAAAATGTGGGTAGGTCAAGGCTTAGGCAGGGTAGTATCTTGTATCAGAACAGCTGATATGAATGAAAAAAAAAACAGGCTTTCTGAATTATACATGTTTAAGTGTGACAAAGAAATAGCAGCAGCTTTCATAATTAAATTGAAGGGGTTTTTTTTAATATTTGGTAAACCCAAGATAGTACTTTAAGACTTTTTGTCTTCTAGCAGGATGACAAATCTTTTTCAGTAGAACAAATCCTTTTCTTCAATTTCTTCAGGTGTTTAGTGGATAAAAATACTTTAGGAGTCAGAGAATTTTGTACATATTTTAAAACAGGTTGCTTAGAGAACAAAGAATTGCAAAATAGTAAGAAGAGATTTTCTGAAGGGTAATTCCCACAATAGCAGTGGAGAATTTCATCAAAGTTTCAGTTGTAGCAATGTCTTAAATTACCTAAGAAATGGAAGTTTTGCTCTCCTAATACATTTTTCTGTCAAGCCTCAATGTACTTGGATGTGTCTGGTTAAGCTCAAAACTCCCTCTGGGCGCAGAAATACTTTCACAAAAGTAAAAGTATTTCCTTAGAGACTGAGGAATCCTGTTGAATTCCTTCATCTGTGTCACTTAGCTGACAAGGATGATCTGTTTTGGGCAAGCAAAGGTTGGTGCTGATAGCCTGAAGCAGGGTGGCAGCAGGTTTTCCAAGGGAAAGTGGAAAATGTACGATTTGAAAGCCTTTCTATTTCTTTCTTGTCTATCATATGGAGTCTAAGCATTTGCATGACTGCTGTAAATGCATCATAATCATTTAGGGCACTTTGTGCATCCAAAACCAGACCGTGGCAAAACTGGTTAGTTCCAACATTGTGTTGCTTTAGTTAAATATGAGAAGTGGGCATGAGACTTATTGGCCTTGTCCTACTGCAGTAGTTTTGGAATGCCCATGAAAGAATTTGGTATGTTAATAATTAACAAAAATGCATCATAAAGTTTGCTTTCTGCTTGTTAAGCTCCAGCCTTATGCTTGGTAATCACTGTCAGGGATGTATTAAAAGTAAAATGCCTTGGGCAAGATGAGACCAATGGTCCTGTTCAGTTACATACCTGTGAAGGTAAGAAAACCAGTGAGTGAGTGTTCCTAGAGATCAAAGTGGAAGTTTATGCATATCTTGCAAGGTAAGACATCAAAAGAAGCAGCTTCTCTGCCTGTGGAGGCATTTATTTAAAATGAGCTCTAGGTCCCTCAGAGACTGTGTGCTCCTTCTCCCCTGGGTGTGCTTCCTTATCTCCCTGACTTCCTGCTAACATCAGCAATATGGAACCCATTTATTGCAGGGGTGTTTGAAACACCTACTTACCCAAACAGAAATAGTCACTCTGAACAGCTGCTAGATCTGCAGCTGGGGTTATTTTAGCCCTGTGAGTGATTCTCTTGGAGGACAGGACCTGGTGTGCATTTTCCAGGGCTGAACACAGGGCTTTTGTTGCATTCTGAAGGATTTGCTGAGAGCCCATTAGCAATATAAGACTTTCTACCTCACAAAGTGGAAGTTGATCCTCTGTGTGCAGTATGGACGGATCAAATTTGGTCTCTGTTTGCATTGCCATTGTCCCCTGCCCCCTCCTAACAACATTAAAAAAAAACAAAACCACTAAAAACCCCTACCCAAAATATAAACCCCAACCAACCAAAGCAAGGCCCAAATGCAACACTCTGGATAAAAAGTATTTGGACTTTGCAGTAGTAGATTCCTGTCACATAGTTGTTTTTTAAATCTCCTAACTTTGAGCAATGAAATATTTTCATTTATATTGCCAATGTTTGCTTTGCTGGTGTATTTGGCTTAAGATTTTGTGTGTTTAAGAGCTTCCTCAGGATTTTTCTTGTAACCAGGGGTGAATTTATATGCATAAACTTAAACTTACTCAGAGCTAGTACTCATAGGTACTTGGACTGTATGTGCTAATTATGCAGCAAGATAATTATTTATAAAAACCACACATGCTGGTTGAAATGTTTGGAAACTTCCCGTTTGACGTAGCTGGAAAGAAATTTTACTCATGATTAAATGGAATGCTGGAAATAGTGTGTGTCCCCATGTTGGCCATTGGTATGTGTGGGTTTGACTATGAACCTTTAGAGCTTATTATTCTGTTTCGTGCCCAGGAGTATTTGCCCCCCAAAAAATACTCTTGTTGATTTTCTTTTGAATGGTTCCAGCTCATAAAAGCTGACTTGGTAAGAATAAGCTCTGCAAATTTGGAAAAAAGAGTTGACATCAAATCTATCTTCAGGCATTTGAAACTCCTGAAGTATTTGTGGTATAATATTTATCATGGTATGATGAAATTACCTGACAGGAGTTTAACAGTAGCTGAACGTTTGCCACCTTCTAACAAATAAGATATTCTTCTTTTTTCTCTCAGCATACCAGAAAAACCTGCAGTGTGTTTTAACACTCTAGGCTTTTGTGCTGCTCTATGAATATGCCTTAAAAAAAAAACAAAAAAAAAAGTCTAACAGTTGAGGTGAAGGAGCCTACATAATTTAAGACTCTCCCTTTGTGTTTAATGGTGTGAAATTATAGAATAATGAGGTTGTAAACTCTTAGATATCCCCACTAAAGATCCTGTCAGAGACAGTGTTTGGCTCCCTTGGTATAAGGAGAGCTGCCTGCAGTGCCAGCTCTAGGATGATCAGTGCCTCGTCAGAGGGTGCCTCTGGCTTTTTCTGGATGTTACAGATTCCCTAAATCTTACATTTGGCAGAGGGTTTGAGGTGACATTGCTGTACTCATGTCTGAGAGACGGTTATAAAATCAGAAGGAATTCTTCCTTGGTTAAGCTAAATGGAGACCTGATGGCATCTGTAATGCCTGTAAAAGAGAAATGAGGCAAAATAGGATCAACTGAGGTTTGTTAGTAGCATAGCTCAGTATTTTGGAGTGGAAAAGGGTTAAAACTGATGGTTAATTCAAATTGGAACAGACAAGGAGAGTGACGCAAAATTATGGATCACAATTTTCCCGGAATGAACTGATTGCATCAAAAAATGACCATTATAGTGGTATTGTTAAGGAATAAATTCTTGGTTATTTCCTTTTGAAATGTTTCTGACGACTAAGGGTAAACAGCAACTGAATTTGAGATCAAGTAATAAACTACGTCTTTCAGGTGGATGTTAAAAGGAAAGTGAGATATAGTTTTTAAATACCTATTTTTCTTCTTGAAATGCTAAGAAAGTTTGTAATCTTGCAATTTACTCTTCTGAAACAAATATTTTATTTGTAGGACATGAAAACATATAACTTCATGTCATAACTTCATTCATATCTTAGTTGTCTGCTGTCTGTTTAGCAGGAAACAGCCCAATGTTCAGAATGATCAGGAAAATTATTCTAACTAGCAAAATCATGTATGTTCCTGTACTGTACAGGGCTAATTGAGAAATCTGAAAATTGCCAGGCATTATGTAAAATGGCTCTGACTGAAACAAAGAAGCACAGGATTTTTATTTTTTTTTGCTTGTGTTGTTCCTGGTCAGTTGCTCTGAATAAAAGAATTTTTCATTTTTAATTTGCTCAAATACTTCTTGTGAAGGGTGAGGGGGAAGTCTTGCAGAATGTGTGCCATTTACCTCAGAAATTGAGAAAAAAATCTTGAATAAACCAATGTATAACATCATGTTTTTCAGAGTTCACAGTGTCTTGAGTGTGTTTCTAAGTTTTTCATTTCTTGTTTTAACTGATCTACAGTTAATCTAGTAGTTCCTTGGCCACATAAACACTGGAATTCTTTTTCCTTTACTTGGCTCTGTGGCCTAAGGACCTTGTGTCTCAAATCTCGTGTCCTACAGTGATGGGCTGCACATTCCACATCTCTAAAGTGTGTCATTGCAGCGTCCATAACTTAAAATGCAATTTTTTCAAGAAACTACTAGTTTTTCAAAATGTTATATAAGTTATGCTCTCTGTCATAGAACACAGAAAAAAATGCTGTATTTCCAAAAATTCTAGCATTCCTCATGGGGTAAATTTCAGTGTAAATGGCTTTCTTTGCAATATTAGGTTATTTTCTAGCGTTGTAGGCCTGGTTCTTCTTTCTACTGATTCTAAACTGTGATGCTGAGTTCCTTCAGTCATCCTGTGAGGAGGAGGAAGTGGGTGAATTAATCTTGTGGTGTGCATGCAGCTCTTTAAAGGTGCCCTGATGTGATAGCAGTGACTGGACCACCATAGCTGGGTTCAGTTCTCTGAATACCTGCCTGAAATTTGGCAAGTGTCAGTGTTACCACGAGGTTAGAGTTTGCCCACACAATGCAAAAAGAAAGGATCAAATATACCACAAGGCAGACAGCTCTCAGTGGATATTAGCATTTAAAATGCTAATTTAATAGCGAAAATTTATGAAAGGAAATGTTCGTGCTACAGACATAAATCCCATGGCACATAACTGGAGACACAAATTGATGTTAATATGAGGCTTCAGTAGTTGTGCCAAGCTGACAAAACCTGTTTTGGAAGTCTGCTTGACTGCGAACCTAGAGCTGGAGTAATTTTGAGCAGATGAATGATTTGTCTTTCATTAGAAAGACTGCACATATTCTTGGAGGTATTTAATTCCCTTAACACTTTGATTACGTATGTATGACTGCCTACTTCTCCATTTCCATTTCTTCCTGAAAACAGAAGGTTATTTTTCATGCTTTCTTGGTAACAGACACAATCAGTTGACATAGATGCATTATTGACTACCTTTTGTGGCTCTTTATCTTCAATTATATTGTGGCTTATGTTTAAATGTCCATGGGGTGTGTGTATGCATTCGTTTACATGATTTAGATAAATCAGTGACTGCTAACTAAATTCCTTTGATCTGTTGAAGTGGATCTAGCCCAAGCCAAAAAACATACTCAAATGGATTCTTTGAAGCCACTGTCTAAGAGAAATGGTTTTGTCATGTCATTGATAGTTTTGATTTTATTTTTTTCCCAGATTTAATGAGAAGACCTAGCCCATGTCTGTCTTTATGAGTATAGTAATTGATTCTTCCAGCATTTAGCATAGGGATTTTTTTTTCCCCTTTTAAGGGTATTCCCCTGTTTACCATTTTTCTCAAGCAAAATGGCTTGCATGTACATCTGCTGACAAAATTCGGAATAAGTGTGAACCTAAAAGTTAGATGGTTTTCTGTATGTCAGATGTGAAGCAGATATGATTCAAATGTGAGAATGACTAACATGCTTTCAGTATTTGAATATTTAATCTACTGCCTTGCTGCTAATCTTTGTTTTTCAGTCAGGTGGTTTGGGCAGATAAGGATCCGGCTGTGATATTTAATAGGCTGTGCAAGTTCTCTTAACAGAGTTCTTAGCTCTTGTTTAATGTTTACAAAAGCCAACCTGAGTGACCTTGAATTCAGTGGAAATGTTACCCTGGGAGCAGTGTAAGGCTTTTTTTTTTCCTTTCAGACATTTAGATTTGTTCTTCCATGTTGGTGTGTGCACAAGACTGAAAGGGGAGTGTTAATTATGTAATGGATGTTCCTTATATAGTGTGCATTTTGCTCCACGTCCTCATTTTATTGTAGCTTGTACCTTGAGCAACTGTGGGGATTTTTTTTTCTTTAGTATTTACAATTCAAAGTATGGTAAGTCCGTGTCATTGCTGTCAGTATCTTCCCACATTAAATTCTAGAGTATACTTTGGAAATAATTGCTATCTAGTTTGCCAGCAGTGATTGCATTCTTAAAAACTATTATTATGGTTGATAGAGATGTTGCAATGCTCCTTTGCATGTCTCTGCAGTTTTATTAATCCTGAAAGATTAAAAAGAGCATAAAATTAAGGTGTTAGGTACTTGATAATAAACACTGAAGGGGAAAATAAATACTCTATTATTTCTCTTAATTTTCTCCACTATCTAGAGCATTACCAAGAATTAATAATGCAGAACAATTGTGGTGACTTCCCATAATTACATTGCAGACTTAAAAAAATATAATAAAGCTTTCACTTTTAAAATTAACAACTTTTTTTTACAGGGGAACTTGTACAGGCCTTTGTTGTATTGTTGCAGTTAGGTTGTATGATTAATTGATTTAAGATTTAAGATGCATGAACCTGATTCCATAATTGATTATTTCCTGCTGTATTGTCTTCCTCTTAGTTTATAGTATTTATGTGAGTTAGAGGTTTATCTTGTTTTCAGAGCTTTCAAGCAGAAACTGAGTGTTTGTCTCTTGGTAGGTTGGAAATTACAAGAGGACAGTCAAACGGATTGATGATGGCCACAGGCTTTGCAATGATCTCATGAATTGTATTCATGAACGGGCACGGATAGAGAAGGTCTATGCTCAGCAGCTCACAGAATGGGCTAAAAGGTGGAAGCAACTCGTGGAGAAAGGTAATGCTGAGTTTGAACTCTGACAGCTTTCTCAAATGGAAAAAAAAACATTTCTGTATATGTTTGTTTTGGTAAGTACGAAGTAGAAATACAGTATTTTTTTTAGCCTGTGATGGAGTCTTTGCAAGAGGCTCAGTAATGTGACAAATGACCAAGCTTTTTTTGATAAAAACCCGGCCAAGCAAAGCCCTGCTCTTTTGCAAGTTCACTTGTTTCTTGCTGAAGCAGATGAATCTTGCCTCTAGTACTGAGTTATGTTCTAGAGAACTGTCTGTTTCCAGATAAATACCAGTACAGTTTGAAAAGGGATTCTGAATAACAAGGGGGCAGTGACTGTGGGGGAAAGACTAGTAATTACAGACCTAGGCATTGCTCTCATGGAAGGCTAAGCTGATGCTATTTAATCTATAGTTTCTTGGGAATATAAGTTCCATGTGGGTGATGGTTACTGAGAATGACACTTTTTGTTGTGTTTAGGCCCACAGTATGGAACAGTAGAAAGGGCTTGGTGTGCTTTTATGTCAGAAGCTGAAAAAGTGAGTGAACTACATCTAGAAGTAAAAGGTTCACTGATGAATGAAGATTTTGAAAAAATCAAGAACTGGCAGAAGGAAGCCTTTCATAAGCAAATGATGGGAGGATTTAAGGAAACCAAAGAAGCAGAAGATGGATTTAGGAAAGCTCAGAAACCCTGGGCAAAAAAGCTGAAAGAGGTACAGCAGTAGATTATGTATTAGTTATCCTGTGTTATAATATACTAATGTTTCAAATCTCTATAAGGGAGTAAACTCCCTGTTCTTTCTGCTGGACCCTCCTTTCTCTTAAAGATATCTCTTGCTTTCTGTCCTCTTCTGAAAATCAATATTTTTCTCTTGGTCTCTCCTAATCTTGGTGAGCTCAGTGAAAATCTGGAAAAAAGTGGAATTTAAGCTATCATTTTAACAGTATCTGATTAGTAGCTTTCAGTATCCGAAAGTTACTAATTGCTCAAATAAATGAGGGAAAATGTGGGTTTGTGGGTTTTTTCCCCTCTCATATAACGTTATTCTTAAATAACAGGTTGGTAGAAGAAGGGGGAGTAGGTGAGCATGGGCATGAGGGAAAAGTGTTTAGGTGGGGACTTTCTGTAAACCTTTTATTAAGTTTGTTCAACACTTCTCTAAGCTGTATGAGTGACATTTCTTGTATGGTGAAAGAATGCTCTGATGATTTCTTTGTGTCGATTCTTATGTGTTGTTCATTCTTTGGCCCAAATGAAAACAATTCCCCCCTCCACCCCCCCTCCCAAAAAAAAAGAAAAAACATCCTGGAACAAAGCCTGACCATTTCTTCATTGCAACATGATTTTATGGCTAAGATTTTATGGTTGCTGCAGACTGTTCCAGATGCAAAGACTCAAATCTCCTTTGTAGGTGGAAGCTGCAAAGAAAGCTTACCATGCTGCCTGCAAGGAGGAGAAACTGGCCATATCCAGAGAAACAAACAGCAAAGCTGACCCAGCACTGAATCCTGAACAGCTCAAGAAATTACAAGACAAAGTGGAGAGGAGCAAACAAGATGTACTAAAGGTATACTGGATTTTTTTTAACCTGTAGCTTGTGCATATTTCAGCTCTTTTTTTCCTCCTGCTATGAGCACCAGTTCGCTTAGGTCTCCATCAGTTACGATCAGTTATAGTCCTGTACCAAAGTTTAGTTTTCTCCCAATAATGTATTCTTGCCAATTTTTCTTCTCTGAAGATGAATAATGTATGGCCTCTATTTCATTCGAGTACTTTCAGCAGGGAATAAGCACAGTAAGGGCTTAGTTCTACTTACTTACTAGTGAGGCAGAGTTCTATTTATTTATTAGTGAGGGCTGAGCTATTTCACTTGAGAATCTGAGCAATAGATGCCTAAAAGTTGCTGACAACTAAGTATGTCATCATTCTTGACTGCAGAATGCATTTTTTTTAGATGAAGCTGACACAGTCCACTTAAATAAATGCTTTTCTGTTGCACAGTTTACTTTATCTCTTCAGTGAGCTGCTACTGAGAGGCTTTCAATGTGTGATTCCTCAAAGATGTCTTTTTCCTTTGAGAAATGCTGTTCTGGGATCTGGAATGTTATGTTCCATCAGTTGGGATCTTTTAATTCCTGCCTGTGGACTATTTCTGTAGATTAGTGTAGGGTCTGAGGTTGTATCTGTCAGCTGAGCTCACAGTGAAGGCAGTTTATGTTGACAAGGGTGTACTCAGTGTTTGGGGTCTTGGTCATAACTCACAGTGCACTGTGTAAATTACTGAAGGAGAAAAGACAGGACTTGAAAAGATCTCCACATACCTTCAATAACTTGAAAGACTTCCTGCTCTGCTTTACTCTGGAGCTCCTTTGGTTTTTATCTTTAGTGTTACATTAACATTTGTCACGGTTTCTGTTAAAAAGCCAGAGAAGAGGCTTGGAGTTGACTTAGATAACTCTCATTGTGCCCTAAGGTGGGGACAGTGGTCATGAAAAGAGATGGCAACTTCTGGTCTAAACTTCAGCCATCACTGCATCCACAAGTCTGTATTGTAGGGCAGTAATAAAACACATTGCTAACAGTTTGCTTTTGTACCTCCAGACAAAAGAAAAGTATGAAAAATCACTGAAAGAATTAGATAATGTCACTCCTCAGTACATGGAGAACATGGAGCAGGTGTTTGAGCAGTGCCAGCAGTTTGAGGAGAAACGGTTGCGTTTCTTCCGAGAAGTGTTACTGGAGGTGCAGAAACACCTTGACTTGTCCAACGTTGCCAGGTAAAAGTGTAAGACTTCAAAATTAATGCTCAGTATATTTTGCTGTGAAAAGTAATAAATGCTTCAAGTAGATCAGAGTTCTGATTTCTTTCCAATGTGCTCTTCGGTTTGAAAGTGTAAGTGAAAGAGATGAAGTGTTTATTTTGTCTAAAATGAGATTAGCAGCTATCTCTAACATTTGCCAGAACCTGCATTCTTGTTTGTTTCTCAAATGTGTTCCAATTAGAAAGGATTCAGTGCTTAGAATTTAAAAAATGCAGGATCAAAAATTGGGAAAAGAGGGTTTTGGTGTATCGTGTCTTGCATGTTTACTGGAGAACAAACTAGAATTTATTCGTGTAGGACAGCACGAAATTTGTAGTCAATACTTCTATTGTTAAAATATCAGAGCTTAGTAATGAAATTACCTTAATCTGGGGATAAATTTAAGATCCATAAGTTAACCACTGCTGAACTCTTGTCCATCTTAATTTCAAAGTCTGCTATTTATACTGTCATATGTATCAAGCATGTCTTGTATTTTATCAAGTTTGTCTTGTATTTTGTTCTTCCTGCCTGAGCCCTCACTGTATTCCAAGAGAGCTGAACTTCTGCTAGGGAGCTGCAGGCACAAGAATCCTTGCAGTGAGTGCTGTACCCGTGGGGGTATTTTACATCCCACTTGTAACAGCAGAGCTCACCTGCACTCTGGTTAGCACTTGGAGTGCAAGGAGAAAAGGAGGAACTGAATTTGGTTTTACTCTCGAGCAGTGTGCCAAACTGGCTTGCTGTGCTGTCACACAAGTGTTAATGCTGGCATGAGGGAAGGGGATGACATAGAGACAAGAACAAAAGCAGAGCAAGCAATAGGTAAGGGCAAAACCACTTATTTTGGCATCATTACCATTTTGGGTTGCCTCAAAGTGCTTATGGAACTGCTGTGGGAGATAGGTTCTTTTTACTCTCAGAGTAGATAGATGGTAGAATTGCTGCTCGTTTGATTCAGTTTCATCAGGGTAAAGGAAACTACAAAACAAATAAATGAGAAATAGTTCACCTAATGGACAAGGTTGGGGGAAGACCACAGGAAATGACCAAGTGGAGAGGCAGTGGTTTCCTTTTAAGATACTTAGAATTCCAGGAATGCCCATTATAAGCATCAAACAAAGAACAGAACCATTAGGGTGAAACCAGGGAAAAAGCAGCTGTGACTGTTTATTCGTTTCCTTATCTCTTTTAGTACAGAAATAAAAGATGTAAAATTAATCTTGAAAAGAAAGTTTGATTTTTAACTTTAATGGTACTGAAGACCACAGTCCAGGAAATAGCCTGCTATGTATTTTCTACAGATGCATGGTCTGGGATCAGGGGATCAAAGCTGTATCTGCAACATGACTTCTATTCTGTTAATGAAAAATAACTAGAGTAAGAAAGGAGAAAAAGTAGTAAGGTTCTTTTTCACAGTTTTTGATAGAAATAGTACAGTTAATAAAATCAGAGAGTACCCAAACCAGTGAAAAGCAGTTGGCAGATAATATAACTGCATAGGAAAATGTTTAACCCATGTATCTCTGCTTCAAGTTCAGGGATTTTATTTTTTATAATTGCTTACAATTCTCACTGGATTAAAACAGAAGTTTTCACAGAGTCCTATGGACTTAGCACAGAACCAGTTTCTACTGTCTTGTAGATAAGCTTTGAAATTCAAGAAGCTTCAAGACTGCAATTCAGTAGTTCAAATACAGTCCTATGTATATGTATATATTTTTAATGGCAGCCAATTAAATTACACAAGACTTGTAGTTTTAAAATCTGGTTAACAAGCATTTTATGGTGCGGTGAACTTTCAACAAGTTTACTTGTTGGACTACTCTTCCCTTTTTACAGGCAGTTAACAGGTCGGTTAATTCTTAAAAGTTCATCTTGCTGTAAGTTTTTTCAATACTATTGTGAACTTTAAAATATTTCTTTTTAAAAACTGTCTAGGGATTTGCCAGGATTCTAAATGTTATACTAAATTAGAAGACAAATTTGTTTTGCAGTTACAAAAATATCTACCGTGAACTGGAACAGAATATCAAAACAGCAGATGCTGTGGAAGACTTGAGGTGGTTTAGAGCTAATCAAGGCCCAGGGATGTCAATGAATTGGCCTCAGTTTGAGGTAAGGTCACAGTGCTTAAACCCCAGAATTGTTTTGTCTATTTTTGTCCTCTTTTCTTTCTGTGATATTTCTTTCTGGTGTAATTCTTAACTTCAAGCTTTCAACACTGAATCTTTTTTGTTTTAAAAGTCCTGGTAGTTTTTTTATCTTGATTTTCATTGGGCTCTTCTCATCCCACAACTTTTGGAGGTGATGATGTTGAGTACCTGTCTAAAGAAAAAATGGGTTAACCAGAAAATTACAGTGACTTTTCTTAAGCTTAAGTGATTACTGAAGTTGTTAGCCATTGTTTAGTTGATACATCTCTGACACCTGCATATGTTACCCTTTATGTTTTACTTCTCCCTTTTGATGTCAGACTTCAATTTGAATCTCATTGCTGGTAGTAGGTAATCACAGTGCATGCTGCAAAGACTCTGAAAAAAATCTGAACCAAACAGTTCAAAATTTGAAAATTGGTATTTAAAATTCAATACTCCTATATTAAAAAGAAAAAAGTCACCTTTACCCAGTTGGTCATTTTATTGCTGGATGCCATTTTCAAAAGAAAGGAGTTTTTCTAAGCAGTGTTCTGTTAACATAGCCTACAAGAAATAAGTACAAAATGTGTCAGTGCAGATCATGCTACTCATGTAGGATAGCTGGAACGAGTTGGACCAGAATCATGGGTTTAGTTAAAATAAACTCTAGACATGAAATTAATGGAGT
This sequence comes from Cyanoderma ruficeps, assembly GCA_008694505.1. Taxonomy (NCBI): domain Eukaryota; kingdom Metazoa; phylum Chordata; class Aves; order Passeriformes; family Timaliidae; genus Cyanoderma; species Cyanoderma ruficeps. The sequence goes on from VZDJ01000015.1 coordinate 706,988, forward strand.
GGAAGCCTAGACTCTGGAGTGTTTCACTGTTCCCTTATTAACCATAAAGGAAAATAGCACTTCTTTTTAAAATACTGAGTAACTTTAAAGGCTTAAGGAAGAAAATTCATAACAGTCCTGTAGAATTTCTTTGCCTGAAACACTGAAGTGCAGTTACTTCTGTGTGAGGAAGTTACTATCCTTTTCCTTAAACGTTATAATTAATAAATTAAATGCTCCTGTTACTGTTTTCCTAATCAATTTTTTTCTCGTTTACATGCTACAAGGATGACGTAAGTAAAAAAGTCATGATCAAATGACTATGAAATTGCATTGTAAACTGCAAAGATGGTCAGTGGTCTTCAAACTGTGGTAACTCAGAAATCCAATCTGTATTTACAAAATTAAAACAATGAGGTATTTGAAGAACTGTGCAGAAAGTACTGGGCTGACTGTGCTACACAGGAGTAATAGCAACTCTGAAAACTTCCATTTCCTGATAAAAATACTTATCTCAAATGCCATCCTTTGTGTAGCAAACTCTCTCCTGACTTTTTATTTACCTTTAAGACTTCTGAGAGGAAAAAGTGTCTCAGCAGAGGATATCTGCTTGCATCCAGTTTGTTTTCTGTTGGTTCCTGCTTTGTATCAGTATGGTGTGTAAAGTATAACAGGATATCAAAGCTTCACTTTGACTTGACCCAGGAGTTGTGTTTAGGTGTCACCACGCCTGTCCCATCTGCCTCTGGATGGTTCAAAACATCAAGGAGGGGCTGCAAAGTGGCATCATTAATCTTGTCAGTACTTTTGTAACTCCTGTAGATGGTTTTTTAGGACAATGAATTTCACTAAATCCAGAGTGAAGTACCTTAAGGGCTTAAATCCTAGGCACAGATTTAAAGTAGCTGCTTCTTTGTAAGTCATCTGAGAGCTTCTTGAGAAGTAAGCCCTGTCTTAGAATACCTTTTTAAATTGAATGTTAGTTACCTTTTAAAGCCAGATGTCTTGGCATTATTTGAAACTGTGAGACCTCACAGTACATCTTTTAAATATCTATACTGGCCAGGCCTTTTGATTTCTCCAGTTGTGTGCCAGATGTATGGTATTTTAAGTCTTTTCAAGGGGTTCAGAATACTAAATACTAACCAGTAACCTTGGGATTTTGTGAGTAGCACAGATACAATGTTTACATTGCTGGAGTAGGAACTAGGTGAGAATTGTAAATGAAACCTTTAGTGTAAGTATTGGTAGTGTTGTATGTATAGATGCATGTTCCATAACTCAGTTTGAAAGTTAAATGTGATAATTACTTAATTGAATTTCTCAGTCATGTTTTGCATTCCTTGGTAGGAGTGGTCTGCAGACCTGAACCGCACTCTCAGCAGAAGGGAAAAAAAGAAGGCTTCTGATGGAGTGACTCTGACTGGCATTAATCAGACAGGAGACCAGGTTTCACAGCCTAACAAACACAGCAGGTAGCTTTTTTATACCTAAAAACACTCATTGGAAAAGATTGTTGACTTCAAATGCGCTAAGCCCTACAGGATCAAAAAGTCACTGTTCAATCAAATGATAATTATCTGGGAGCATTTTTAGTGATGTCTCTGCACTCCACAAATTATTTTGGGAAGCATTCTTCATTTTACAACTCTCTTTCATTGGGAGCTGAAAGAAACCAAGCTTCATGAGAAACTGAACTTTCTGTACCTGACCTGGTAGTCTCTTCCTACCTTCCCATCTCTAGAAATTACAATAATACTTTGAGGTCTTGGTTTGCAAAACGTTTGGTCACATTGGAATTCTGGATGTGATTATTGCAAAACTGCTAACATCAGCTGCCTTAAAAAGCAATGAAGCTGGCCAGAAAAACTGCATTGCCTTTTATTGCAGGCAGTAGGAAAAAAGAAATTGTGGTCCACAAAGGATGTTCTGATTGTGGAGGAATGCTCTGTGTGTGAGACTTCCCAAGCTTTTTTGAGCCTTACGCTGCATTTGATAGATGTTTTGGTTTTGTTTAGTTGGTTTTTGGTTGGTTTTTTTTTTTTTTTTTTTGATT
>VZDJ01000015.1:709069-789066 GCA_008694505.1 Cyanoderma ruficeps
TAGGGTCACCATAATGCTTTTTCTTTTCCAAATTAGCAGTCTTAGTGTCCAGAGTAACACAGTGCAGTCAGTACAATCAAGTTACAATCCCTTTGAAGATGAAGAAGATACTGGGAGTACTGTCAGTGAAAAGGAGGACAATAAGATCAAAAAGTTGGTGAAATGTTGTTTTTTAATTGTTTTCACATTTGCACTTTCTCTATCCAGGGTTTTCTATTTTCAGTTTCTATAACACTGTGCTGGTCAATGCATGAAGTGTTTTGAAGCAGTTGTGTAAGCAACACTGTAACCTCCCTTGTCTTTCCTAACAGATGCCATATCTATTGCTTGATCTTTGGTTTGAAACTTACTGTGGTTATTGGCAGTTGCTAACAGAACTGCTGTTGCTTTTTTTTCCTCCCTTCCTTTCCCAGTCCTATAAAAATGTTAAAACTGATGTGTTTTTCTGGTGAAACTGCTTCTGGAGCTTTACTGCTCTGTGTCTTCTCACTGAATAAATCTGCTTTTAAGATGCTTTCTTTTTTTTGTTGTTTAGGACCTTCTCAAGCAGTTGCCTGTTGCTTCAGTGTACACTCTAGGGATATTCCACTCTCTTAACTGGCATGTGCATGCTGAACAGTGAACTTCCCTTTAAATATCAAGTTGTTGCAGTATAATGAAGTTTTTTTAATTGGTGGTGGATTGCAATGTAGAAAAAGTGTTGGAAGCTGTTGTAGAAGTGCAGAGAGGTTTGGGAGGAAAGTTCTGCAAAGCAATTTAAATGTTTTACCTAAACCAGATAATCCCTTTCATCAAGTACAGCATCCCTTTTACCTTGCCAGAGTAAATAATCCCATGGATTATGTGGATTTTTTGATAGACAAGTTTTTTGAGTTTGTGGGGAGATAGATGTGTGTTGGTTTTGCCTTTTTCTAACTTTGTAAATGCATTGCAAGAATGCTTTTTTTTTTTTAATGAGGCATTTTCAGTTAAAGATAGATGAGAAGATACCACAAAGTTTCAAAACTGGGCCTTAGAGTGGATATTTAGGAGTATCTTAATGGTATTTCTGAAGCATATTTAGGGGTATCTTAGAGATATTTCTAGTCTCCTAGTTTAGAAGCAGAAAAGAATAATTTCAAACTTGATTTTCAGTGTTAGCAGCTATGAGAAGAACCAAAGCTACCCCACAGACTGGTCTGATGAAGAGTCCAACAACCCCTTCTCTTCCACTGATGCCAATGGAGACACCAATCCCTTTGATGAAGATACCCCTCCTGCCATGGAGGTGAGAGTACGTGCACTCTATGACTACGAGGGCCAGGAGCAAGATGAGCTCAGCTTTAAAGCTGGTAAGTCTGCAACATTTATTTTAAAATATTTTGTCAAAAAGGAGAAAGGCAGGGGATTTTTTTGTTTGCTCTTCAGCTGTTTCTCTGGATGTACAACTCTACTTACTGGATCCTGTCTAACCATCATCCCTCCTGATAGGGCTTTTTTGTATTCCCAGATATTCCTTTCTTACCATCTTAAACGAAACAAAACGACCTGCAGAACTGAAAATCCCCTCTTCCCATTTTCTTCCTTGGTGACATTAACAGCTGCTGCTTTTAGCTGTCTGGAAATCCCAACTGTAGAGAGTTGTTTTTTTTAAAGGAAAATACTACAGCAGCTAATCTTGGAACTGTATTAAATCAACTCATAGCTTCTCTGCTTAAATAGAAAGCATCCAATTTTTGGCATCCAACTTTCTGTAGCGCTAACTTTTTAGGGTTGAGAATTTAGCCATGGACAGATACTTTTTTAAACTCTTTTCACCCCTCTTCAGTGTATATTAAGCACAGGAATTGTCTTTACCTGTTTTTTTTTTAGTCCTGTGTTACGTTAGGGTACACTTAGTACACCTTTTCCTTCTAAAGGTGTTGGATCTCCCTTGAGCCCTAAACCCTTTTTTCCCTCACTGTTACAGGAGTTGAGAGAACAGAATAGATGCAGCTGATGGGGGAGACCCATCCCACGTTGTTTGCACCCACAGGAAGGTGACATCAGGGTGTGAGGGCTGCACACCACCGGTGCTGCTGCCTCCAGCTGAAATTTACTCCCTGATCATGACTTTCAAGCCAATTGTTCAACTGTCTTGCCCAGAATTGCAGGACACATTTTCCAACCAGGAATTCCAGAACAAGATGGCAGGAGAAGTTCAGCAAAAGCAAACAAAACTTCAACTTTGTGCAAATGAGAGAGACAGACACTCTTTGAGTTTGTTCCTTTTCCCATTTGCTTGTCATTTATTCCCATCTCTTGGAAGAACCCCATTAATTGTAATAGAAAAACAGGATTCAAGTGGTGAAAAGAAAACTTTTGGTTCTGCCTCCCTTTCAGCTGGGGTTAGTAAGGAGTGTGCTATTCCTGTACCACCTGCTGGGGTTCTTAGGTGGCTGTTAGGGCTGAAAGTTAGGAAGGCAGTCCCTGCTGTAGCTAATCAGGGAACTGCAGGGTGTGCAGCAGGGTGGTGCTCAGAGCAGTGTGTCCCCAGGTCATATTCTAGATGCAGTTTGTGCTCTCTGAACCAAAACACCCCCAACTCCAGGTCGTGGTGCTCTGCTTTTAACTCACCTCCTTCCTTTTTTATTAGTGAAACCACTGAGCTTCTATTGAACCACTGACTTCTCTTCTTTGTAGACAAGTATTGTTTCCAGAGCAGAGGAATGGGTTACTTGGCCATGAACTTTGCTGTGTATTGTTCCTGACAGAAATACAGTAATAACAAAACATTTCTGTGCGATGCACACAAGCCAAAAGTTACTTTTCATTCTATAGACTTTAGCTCCTTTTTCTCTCAGCAGGGGATGGAAGCATGCTAATCCTCTTGAAATATATCTGTGCTACCTGTGAAGCAGCAAGGGTTTACAGTAATGAGTCTTTCCTTGGCAAAACTATGCAGTGTTTATATACACAGATGTGATGGTTAAATACAAAGTTGTGTGTTCTGTTATAGCTGCTTCACTTGCTTTAAAGCCTTGAACCAAGTGGGTCTCAGTGTGTGAGGTGTGTAGAAATAAAGTAGAGGAGGTATGAAACTCTGAGATCTATGCAGGCTTCACTTATAAAGAGTGCAGTACTTTGAAGGAAGAGCATTAAAGAGTGTTACAACACCAAATGATGGCATTGATGCAGTTGTAGGAAAGGGATGATGTGCTAGACCATGAATCCAATTAGAGATGCTGAATTAATAGGATTGCTACTTAGATTTTAGCCAGAAGTGTTAGTGTGACGAGCTTTACACTGAACACACAGAAAACTAAGGAAAAGAACTCCCGAGGGCAAGTGGGAGCCAATTTAAAATGTGCTCAATCCTGTGTTCCTCTGTAGATATTCCTAGGCTCCTAAGCAGCTGTCAACAGAGAATTAAGGAGTTTTAAGTACATTGTGCAAATGTACATGGATATTCTCAGATGGGATTTCCTTGGATATTCAAAGAATTTACCTACAAAATGCTTCTAAATATATGTTACAGAATATATGCTCTGCACAGTGCCCATTGAATGTACTTTAATACATGAAGCTCATTTTTTTTAGTGGAATATCTTTACATCTGGAGCTTTTGGCTTGTTGGTTTTTGGTTGTGGTTTTTTCTTTTTTTCTCTCTTTCGGCAAACAGCCGTGGGAGGTTTCCAAAGAGGAAGAATAACTTTATACATATCTTATGAGAGGTTTTAGAAGCATGTAAGAGGAGGGGACATAATTATTTACACTATGTCTGTCCCACCCGCCTGTGGCCCTCCCTGGCTGAGAATAGTGAGGGTAAATGTTGTCCCTGCAACGTTGTCAGAAAATGTTTTTGTGTGTTCTGGTTTTATCATCACAGCGGTTTCATTGTAACTGCTGTGCAGATGACACTTAAAAATGTTTATATTTTCTTAAACCTCCAGGATCAGGGAGTTTCCAAGCCCAAGCTTTGATACAAACGCACTTGTTAGGGCATGCTGTCATTGAAATGTGAATTTTTGGTAGTCTTTGTTTCCACTCTTTATTAACACATGCTTCATGGAAAGTTTGGAATTGTACACTCTCATTCTGCAGCACTGCAAAAAGTGGGAAAATGGTAACACGTCTCCATAAACCAAGTAGAGTCTGAAGTGCCAAACATTTGTTCATAATGGGTATTTATTAGTTTTCTGATAAACTTAAAAACTACAAGAGATGAAGCTTTAAGCTTTTTATCTAAGAGAAAAGCTATAAAGATGGGTGCCTTGAGAAGGTTGAATACGAAGCTTGTCTATTTCTACCAAAGAATTTACAGTCCTTAGGCTAGTTTATATTCTCCTAAATGACACCAAGACTCTCTACTAATTGGGACTGTTAATAAGTGATTAATATTTTCCTCATCTCTTTCCTATTGCTAAGGTAAAACACAAATCAGTTTTATCTAGGGAAATCATTTGACATGAATAAGTTGCATGGGAGGAAATAATTGTTCCTCAGTGTGGCTTTTTTTTGCCTGGTTGAGGTGGAGCTTCCTTTGCTCCTGTGGAGCATCTTGCAGTCTGCAGGCTCTCAAAAGTCCAAATATTCCCTGAGGATGTGGAATGCATTGTAGTCAAAATGAAGTTACCTTGTAGCTCATAAATGTCTGAATGGATAGTCTGGAAGTTAGCAAGCAAATTCTGAATTATTTAATCTTTGTAGCATTTTCTTCCATGTTTCCTATAAAATCTTAAGACAATAAATCTAATGAAACATTTATTTGACTTGCACTAAGTCGGGGAAAACGTTCCTTCTTTTCTTCAGGGGATGAGTTAACCAAAATGGAGAATGAGGATGAGCAGGGCTGGTGCAAAGGACGCCTGGACAATGGACAAGTTGGTTTATACCCAGCAAACTATGTGGAACCAATCCAGTGACAAAGGACAAAATAAACACACAAGTGTCACAAGAGCTCTGGAGGCCTGTACAGTGTATTTAGGTGAAGTGAGAGGAAACTGGATGGATGTATAGAGTGTATATATTTTAATGAAAAGGTCAGAGCTTCATACCCGAAATAAGGCTGAACGAAAGACAAAAGCTTCACATGGTTTTCACAACTTGTTCCCAATGCAAAGGAAAAGGAGTTAGGTTGAAAAAAAAAATAGTATGATAGGAAAAATACTTTTTAAACCTTTTCTTCCCACACTGTCTGTTATTGTGGATCCTAAACATTTTTGCATTTTCTACGCTTATGCCTCATCCTACCCCAGGTATGTGGCTTCCGCTCACTTTTGTTTAATCAGTTATTTTAAGTGACCTTCAGTAACTTGCAACTTGAATTATAAAGATTATTATAGTTAATTTTTTTATTTGTTCTTATCAATGTCTGAAAGATGCAGTATTTTTTTATTTAAATGCTATGTAGTTAAGCACCTTTTTGTATGCTTTATCAATTAATACTTAAATTATGACATAGATTTAGTCACCACTTGAGTGAGTGAAAGCTCTTTCCACGTTGTAGTAATCTTTGTGTTGTCAGCATGGCTTGAAGTTGTAAATGGAGTTGTAAAACAAAATACTGTATTTAATAAATATCTGTTACAGAAGGCTATTTGTAGCAGAAATATCTGCAGGTGTCATGGGTTGGGATTCTATTACAAATGTTCTTTACGTGGGTTGACACTTGAAATAAGAGTTTTCCATCTAGATCTTAAGTGGCATTCAAAAGAAATATAAATTATGCATAAGCCCCAGAAGAGTGGCTATTTCCAGCACATGTTTGCAGGGAAAAAAAAAAATTCCTCTTTTTAACTGCTAATGAATTTTGGGTGATTTGAAATGTTAAATCTGTGAAGGCTGATTATCTTGAACAGAGAAGACTGTAAAATAGACTAAATGCTTTTATTAAGAGCCTATCTATGTTGTGTATATGTACATATCATTTGATATTCCAAAATATGAAGAGCATGGCTATTAGTTATCAAGCCTTTCGGTGTCAATAAGATTTAGCCTGTTTTAAGAGTTTAAATTATAGGTATATTTAAATCTGCTTTCCTGCCATATTCATTACTGTACCATAGAGAAAGTATTCTGTGATTAGATTTTTCAGAAGTACAGTAAATACACTAATATACTCAAAATCGGTATTTGTGGATAAATTTATGAGTCAAAATATAACCTAGCTTTAGTCCAAACATGGATTATTGTAGCAGAACACTGTAAAATCTCCATTTGTTTGCAGTTACAACTTGGCCAGCTGTAATCGTGTCAAATATACATTTGTGACATTGAAAACTGGGTTGTAAAACTACAGCAGATCTGTGTTAAAACTAAGTATCAGGTAAGTAGATAATGCCATGTTAGGAAGCTACACTGTAATGAAGTTAACAAATCTTTTTCGAGGTAACTATTAAACACTGTCGGTAATCTTGGACTTTATCGTTTGCTTTTTGAGCTTATAGATATATTTAGTCATCATTTTCAGTGAATCCAAATGTGCAGGCTTAGAAAGTGGATGTATGTATATGTCTGTCAGCAAAAACTTACCAACATATTTGTTCATCCACAGGACAGTTGCTAAAATTGTCAGGAATTACTGGTTTGGGTCTCTGTATTGTAAAATATTTTAGAAAACAATAAAATCTGTTAATCTCTTAATGCACCTTTTACTATTTCAATGTATGTCAAAATAGTCTCATGAAACAAATAATCTGTGCATTTGATTGCAATTCATGGTGAGGAAACCTGCCCTGTGTGAAAGAGCCACAAACAGGAGCGTGAGGTGGGTGGCATTGTGCCATTAACAAAAAAGGGAGGTGCCACGCACAGGAATTCTCAGCAAAACATTCCAGCAAAATCCTCATGGAAGAAGAGGAAAACTGTCTTTTGTGGGTATGGAGAGTCCACTGTGAGGCTGCTTTCTGTGGTGGTGTCAAGTCTCAGCGTGGGTGAGCAGCTAAGCTTTTTATTTCTTTGTAAATATTTTCTGCCTTTGAGTTCTCTTGTTGACTGGCAATTAGTGATTGGTGATTAGTGTGGTGCTGTCTGTGACAGCTGGCTGAAGGTTTTATCTCATCTCCCCCATCAACACGTGCTGAACAGCAAATCCCAGAGGTTCATCATCAGTGGCACAGGGTCACCAGTGGTGTCCCCCAGTGTTAATTGTTTAATTTATTCATCAGTGCCTTGGGTGAAGGGATCAGTGGTGACACAGAGCTGGGAGGAGCAGCCAATCCCCCTGGGGGCTGCACAGCCCTTCCCAAGGGCCTCAGCAGGGTGGAGAGATGGGGAGAGGAGCTGTCTGAGTTCCAGAAAAGGCAAATCCATGGTCCTGCACCTGGGAAAGGACAATCCCAGAGCCCAGGACAGGCTGGGGGTCACCTGCTGGAGAGCAGCTCTGAGGAGAAGGGCCTGAGGGTCCTGGTGGGCAGGGAGCTGTCCCTGAGGGCAAGGACACCACTCAGAACTCTGTAAGGTGCTTTTACAGTTGTCTTACACTGTAAGTCACTTATTAAATAATCAACTGCCACCCTTCCACTTAACCTTTTAATAAATCTACAAGTCCAAACAGGAATCCCTCTGGGGGACACACAGGTATCCTCCCACTTTTCATTACTGTAGTCAGTAACTGATGAAATATTCATTTATTTCATAGCAGTTTACTTCTGTTTTTATGAGGGACATTAGCAAGAACTCTTTGAACATCCAAGTCACTCGTTACCTCAGCTAGATCATCTTGACACGTGAAGTCTCCAGGCCTGCAAGGTAAAAAACCAGATCCATTGTGGAGCACTGTGGTGATAGATGACACTTGTAGAATGTGTATGCAGAAAACACTGAAATCTGCCTGCCCTGGCAGAGAGAAAACATGCAGTGGCAAATGCAGGTGGGTTTTGCAGCGGGATGCCACATGCAGCTGGAGCTTTGCAAGTCCCCTGCATTGCTGGTGCAAACAGCATCCTCACACTGAGTGTTGCTGCTTGTAAATCCCAGTATATGGCAGGAGTTTGGTTTTGCACTGGGCAGTGGTGTGAGGATGTAGACACTCCCCAAGAGTGGAGAACTCCATGAAACCTCACCTGTTTGAAGCTTCATGATATTATCAGGACAATCACTGCATTAGTACTAAATAAAAAAGTTGAACTGATTTCATCAACTGGCTTTTAATGTAGATCCTAAACTTCTTTTCCATGTGCTGGGACAACCATTTGAATGCTTGATCTTTCTCTTCCAGTGAAGGCTTTTTCTGTGTGAATTATTTATATTGCAGTGATACATTTGTGACCATGCTGTGCCTTTGAGGTTACCATTTGCAAAGGGCTGGCCTGAAACCTGATAACTGCAGTTGTCATGAGGCAACATATCTGCAAGGCAGCTGTGAGCAGACAAACTTTGCTTGGTGTGACCAAGCTTTCCAAAGGGTATCAAGCAGAGTTTTGTAGCTGGCATCACCTGGCACTGTACCTATATTCCACCATTTCTCCATGTGGAGAAACCTCATGAGAGGCTTGCTGATAACTGGAGAACAGAACTGATAGAATTCTACAGAGCTAAAAGCTTTTGAGTATTGGAAATGGCAGCAAATGTTTTGGAGCTTTGAGAAAGTAGGTGTCTACTGAAGCTGTAATGCCAGTCAGCTCCAGGCAGAATCAAGTGCCAGTTCCTGGTTATCAAACCAGCCAAAGAACAGGCTGTTCTCAGGAGATAATCCCTAATGCTTCTCCCTTGTATTTATAAGCCCTGGCAGGGCTGTCTGGCCAGCTGCAGGAGCCCAAGACTTCCTCTGGCAGTTAGGTGAGAGTAGGAGAAAGTTACTCTTTATCAGCTTTATCAGCTCATGGAGCGGTCCTTGTGCCCAAAAAATGTGTATCCACCAAATAATCCAGGAAGAACCCTTCCATTTCAGAATGGCTGTGCAGAAAAGGGGATTAGCACAGGATCAGCCAGGGAGGAAGGGCCTCCAAGTGTCTTCTGTCCCATCTTTAGCTCAACTCTTGGAACAGGTTGCTGAGTGTTGCTGACAACCTCCAGGAGAGTTTCCCTGTGGGCAAACTGCTCCAGTATCTGATAGTCCTCATCATGAAATCGTTTTCTCTTTGTATCACATTGGACCTGTGTGCTGGGTGAGTGTGAATTCAGAGCCCTTGGTTTTTGATTTGCAAACCAGTAACCCCCAACATCACAGTCTGGCAGTGAATTGCTCTCATTTGCAATGATTTGAGGGCTGCTAATGCAGGGCGGGCTGCACTAGCCCGGTGTTTGTTTCTGAGCATACACATGTGACAGTTCTCCCACGGACCTGTTTGTCACACCAGCTGCTATGGAAGCAATTCTTAAGGGTTCCCTGTGCTCTGGGAATACAAATATGTGTTCTGGCCCTTCTTGGAAACCACCAGCGAGATGTGATACTGCCACACTGAGGTACAATAGGCAAAGTGGCACTTTTGGGCCACTTCCCCACCACTGCTGCTGTTCTCTCACTGTGCCTTCCCTCTTTCTGCACTCCACTCAAATCACAAACTTGCTGAAGAATGAGACACCCACCTGTACTCCCTGGAAAAATTCATCACCTTTCACAGTTTATTCTGATGGCTTCCTTTATTTAGACCACTTTGCTTCTGCCCTCAGTCTGGTACAGTTAAAATGCTTTCCACTGACTGAGAGTGCTTTATTTTCATCTGGGTTTGGGTTTGGTTTGGTTTGGTTTTTTCTTTCCACCTCTCCAGCCACATCCTTTAGAGCAGACAAACACTCAAGTGCTCGTAAGGAAATGTGCTTTTTAAAAAAATTATTATTTACTAAAGCATATAAGAGAATGAAACATGCACAATATTCAGATGCCAACAAGACATTTCCTGTGTGCCCATGAGCAGCAACAGCCAAGGCCCCTGCCAAGGCTGCAGCAGAGGACTTGAGGGAGGGCTTGGGAGCTGCTGCCTGGAGGATTGTGCCAGTGGGAAGCAGGTGCCATCCTCTTCAAGGACAGCAAGATAAGGAAGCACAGCCTTGCTGGACTCTCTCTTCCATCTTTCCATTCCATCTCTGCTCCTTGCCCTCCTCATTGCATTTCCCAAGTCAGGAATGAGTCACTCAGGCCCCTGCACCTTATGGTGGGACCACAGAACCGAGTTTGCCTGCAGAGGAGGCTCGAATGGCTGTTTGTACATGGCACAAACATGAATGGAGACAAAACCCGACAGCTTTGGCATCTCCCTGCAGCTGTCCAGGCACTCACACAGCCTTAAGGACAGGATTTGCCATTCAGCCACAGCCCTTGTTCCAGCACTGTCAGTTAACCTCAGGCAGATCCAATCCAAACCTCAAAGCCCAGCCCCACAGGGATCTCCTGGAATCCCCAGCTCAGCCTGGTATTCACTCCTGACACTCCTCCTGAGCCCTGCTGATCCCTTCAGAAAGCACCTGGCAAACAAAGCCCCTTCCCCAGCACAGAGCAGACAGAACCTGGTGACAGGAGACAAGAAACTGATGGTATTAAACACATGTCTGGGTATCCCAGTGCATTCCTACTTTACACACCGAAATTTATGTTTTAAACAAGCACAATGCAAAGTGCAGGGCAGACATCACGTGGGAAGCAGATATTAGATTGTTACTGAGCCTGTTCTTAAAGGCACTATTCCTTTGTGCATGGAAACAGGGCATGGCATCAGTTTGGGGAAGTACCTGCAGTGAAAGGAGAACCCAGCTGCTGTTTCCCAATTACAGGTTTGATATATATATATATATATTTTTCCCCTTATTCCTCATCTTTTACTGCCATCTACTGTCTCTGACTGAATGGCTTCTTCACCGCAAGTTTTAACAAGGGACCCTCAGAGAGGGCTTTGGGGACAGATTAACTGAGGAACATAATTAATTGAGCAACATAACACTTGTGGAATGGTGGGCTCAGGCCATAATTGGGAAGAAATAATGGATTAAGAAAGGAGAAGACAATTCTGAAAAGTCAGTCCGTAAGTATTGCATTTCAGCATTTTGAAAACAAGTCGTTTTGTTTGTTTTGAAGAAAAGCTTTTGTTTGGAAAACAACCCCCCAGAACCCTCCCAATGTTTAGTTTTAAACAGGTCTATAGAAAAGGGGCATCCTGAGAGTCAATTATAGTTTTGTGGCCTTTCCTGCAGCCAGGATTAGCAAAATGGCTCCAAGAAGCACCTCAGAGCTCTCTCGGGTGAAGGAAAGCAACTTGGACAAGAGTATCCTGCAGTTTGTTTCTCTCTGAATGTGCTGTCAGGGAATAGCATCCTGCAGGTATTGGCTGTTTCATGGCTCCAGGAAACTGCAGGGGATATTATAACTATTAATCGAACTATTATAACTATAGTGTCTAACTATATATAACTACAGAACAGAGTGCTGATCTCCACTTGGGCCAGGGCTGGGTTTTTTTATTTATTCCAGTACATCCTTTCCTAAGGAAAGCACTGGAGAGATGCGGGGGGTTCCACTGGGGCACCGTTTTCCTCCCTGGCCAAGGCGCATGCGTAGAATGCCGACATATTCGGAAGGTCAAATAAAACCTGGTGTGATAAGCCATCCTCTGTGTGGTATCACGACTTCCGGCGAGTCGCCATATTGGGTGCTGGCAGAAGTCACTTCCTGTTGGGACGCCATGTTTAGTGTGGCATCACGCGATCAATGGGGCGGCTTGTTCGCCATCTTTTGTGCTGGCGGAAGTAGCTGCCGGCTGAGACGTCATCTTTGGTGTGGCACATGCGACTTCTTCCCTTCGTTGCCATCTTGGGTGCTGGCAGAAGCCGCTTCGGCTGGGCCGCCATCTTTGGTGTGGTACCACTGAGGCCCCTGCCCCTTACAAAGGTACACCCGCCTGCCTGAAGCCGACCTCGCTCCGGTGCCGGCCCGGCTCAGGTTGCCGTTCTGCCCCTGACCTTTCCTGCCATCGTACCTCCCAAAGTGACACGCAGACTGTCACTTTGGAAAAGATTGCAAAGGAAGGCAATGGCTTCAGAAACAGCCATGAAATTCAAGGGAAAGTCTATTTCCAAGAGAGATGCTGGAGGGGCGAAGGCAGCGTGTGCAGTGCTGAGCTGAGATGCTCATGCCGAGCCTCCGCCTGGGGTTTGCTCTGCAGCTCCCCACCTCGGATGGATCCACCTCTGGGGATCTCTGGCGGCTGCTCACAGTTCACCCTTGTCTGCTCTGACCAAGCAGGGAGGCGATGGGGGTTCTGCCAATCTCAGATTTTTGTTTTGTACTGCAGGCACATGCACGCTCAGTGCATTGTGCGTGTGGTCCCTGTGCTACACCAGTTATTGGTAAAGGCTGTGGTCTGTGGTCAGCGGGAGTGGCTGAGGAAGGGATTTCTGAGGTGAAATTTAGGTGCCCTCGACCACATTTGTTGGTGACTATCCCATAAATCACCACTTGCAAAGCCCTTTACAAACACACTCGTCCCGTTCCTTTGCCTCCTCAGAACCAGCAGCTGGCTGGTGTCCAGCCTCTTTATAATGGCAAATAAACACAGATCCAGGAGCAAGGCAGCGTGACTCTCACCACACAATTCAGTGCTCTGGAGAGCTAATTCTTGTCTCGATCAGGTCCTTCCAGCTATACTTTACACTCTGCTAGGACAACACCACGTTGCATGTGCCTTATGTCACGTTAACCCCTCAGATGACACCAGGAGCAGGGACACAAAGGAGCAGGCAGGGAACAGGATCATCATCACTTTTTTTTTTCCAGTTTCTTGTCTTTCGACTCTGGCTGGAATCAGGTTTTTCATGTATTACAGCCAGCCAGGTACTCAACATTAATCTGCTCAGAAGTTTTTCTGTGTTGCAACACACAAATCCTTGTGGCAGTCCTTTAAATCCTTCCATCTGGAAGGAGCCAAAATTGCTTATGAACAATAATTCTTGGTTACCTCAAGTTTGAGACACATCCTCTCTGTGGCAGAGTGAATTCAACCCAACAATTCCCAGGTTAATGCCAAGCTTTGAGTTATTTGGGATGAAGTGTTCTTCATTTTCCACAATGGAGCAGATATATGTAGCCCACATAATACCCACTTAACATACCCAAACCGATCCTTTGAAAAATTTTGAAGTATTTTGTTAATTTATTTTGCCTAAAATTCTTGACTAGTGTGATCTCAGCTTGCAGAATTCTCTCATAAAGTGTCCACTGGAATTTATATTTCTCAGGCTCACCTTCGTGTTTCTCACAGGGGTCCGGGAGGTACTTGTAGAACAACATGGAAATCAAGGAACAGCGACAGTAACTCTCAGTTCCCCTGACAGTAACTTTGTTATTTTTTCCCAGATCACTTCTGTGGCTTTAAGGGGAAATACCTCCTTTACCTGCCTCTTGTTATTGCTCTGAAGCCTTCTAGTTGGTGGAGCAGCGTTTTGCATTTGACTGCTGGACCCTGCAGATATTTATTCTATAAACCATTTTGATTCCTTTTAGATTAAAGAATTCACGACATTTCCCCTTAAAGTCAGTGTCAGGTTGGGGATTTTCCCCCTCAATGAAAGTCTTCAAAAAAACCCCAACCCTTAAACAACTCAGTAGATTTTGTAAAGCTGCCTCCATTCCAATATTAAAGATGTTCCTTGAGAAATATCTCTTCACAATATAAAATGTAATATATATTATATATGTTACACACTGTACTGTTTGCTGGAAAGAAAAAGAATTCAGCATTATTTTTGTATTAGGTGAAATAATTTCAGCACATGAAATTATTTGGAAATGCTGCCTTGAAATATTGGTTTTTGCAATTGTTGAGACATAACCTTTCTTCTTCCTTGAAAGGTGTTATCACTTTTTTTTTTTAATCTACAAAATCACCAAATAAACTCTATCTGTGGGATCCAGAAATCCCATATCCAGAAACTGCTTTTGCCAGTTCTCAGCACCCCAAAATCACTGGGGTTGGTTTAATCCCTGCAGGATCCTGGAGAAAGAAGGGAATGAATAATTCTACATCCAGTCTGGGGGCTACATAATATGTTGAATAATTGCATATCAAGTGAGGAGGATGGAAATGCCTATTGCAAACCAGCTCGTTTGCTGAAAAAAAAAGGCAGCATCCTGTGAGAGGAGAAATTTGTGATCATCTAATTAAAAAATATTAAATTATCTCTACACTTAAGGGGTCTGAGCTTCCAGTTTACTTAGAAAGGAAGCAGAGGCAGGGTGGAAGCAGGGATGTGTAATTTGGGAGGAATACAAAGACACTGTCCAAGCACTCAGGGATCATGTTAGGAAAACTAGAGGAAATGCCAAAAGGAAATGAACCTGGTGAAGGGTGTCGAAGGCAAAAAGTTTTTGTCACCTGCGTTGGTGGATTGATTTCTTCCAGTATAATTCTTGAAACAACTTTGAATACTGAAGAAGAGGAAATGTATTATAAATTGGCAGCAAGAAAAGGAAAAATGAGATTACTCTATTTTTTTTTATATTAAAATCAAAGAATAAACCCAGGGGAAAATATTCCCAATTTTTAATTTTCAGGTTGTATACTGTAGGTTTTTTGTTGAATGGGTTTTTCAGTAAACTCTAAAGTTAGGTGGAGGAAGAAAAAATTAACTAACAACTTTGCTGAAAATAAATTTGATGTATCAAGTACGTGTCAGTGGCTTCATTATACATTTACCATGACATAATTAAGCTATCCTCTTGAAATTAATTCCAATGAGCACCCTCTTAGGAATTTTCATGTACCCTGAAAAATGAAAAGGAAACAGAGTGACATATTCTTAAAGTAATGCAATGAACATAGCATTGAGAATTAAAAGCTATGGGATGAAAACCTATTTTTTGTTTCTTATGTGTACAGTGGGATGCAGTGAGGGGAACTGTAATAGCAGATGTCTTTGCTGCCTAGGGGATCTTCAACAAAGAATGCTCCCCAAAAACTTTCACTTAAGCTATAAGAACTGTCAAGAAATTGTTGAGAAGTGGAGATCAGGAAGGTGGATAAAGGAAAAAACAACCAGGACCATGCCCTTGAGTGCTCAGGTATACAGAGAAGTAAGGTGAAACTTTGTGTTTATACAAACCCTTTTTTTTTTCATTACCTGTGGGGAAAGTGGAGAAGGCCATTTCCCTGATGCTCCAGTTCAGGCATCCATCTGGGAGAAAATGATGGACACAAGCAGAAAGTGATATGGGGAGAACGTGGAATAAAGATGGGGTGCCAGTGTGCACAAACTGCAAAAGAGAGTAGAAACATCGCCAAAACTACACTCGTGGAGGCTGGGAGAAGGACAGGGAAAAGGAAAAAGACGCAGGCAAGAAGCTGGGGGAGATATACGGGCAGCGGCAGCGAAATGAGGCAGCAGCGGGACAGCAGGGCTGAAAACTAAATGCCCTGGGGAGGGGAACTAGAGGACACCGCGGGAATGAAAGTGAGAAGAAAAGTGGGAAGAAATAGGAGTGACGGCGCCAATGCACACATCCCGCGCCCCTTGAGCACCACAAAGCCCCTCAGGGCCCCTCAGAGCCCCTCAGGGCCCCTCAGAGCCCCTGAACACCCCAGAGCCCCTCAGGGCCCCTCAGCGAGGCGCTCCTCCCTCGCACCGAGCACCCAGACCCCGAACGCCCTGAGGCCGATCCGCTCGCCTGCGCGTCCCCGCGGGATCTCCGTCCAGCGCCGTGCCCGCGCAGCCCCCTCCGTCCGCGCCCCCGCGCACAGACACACAGAGAGACAGACAGACAGACACACAGACACACAGACACACCACACCTGTGTGCGCCTGTGGCCACGCGTGTCCGCGCTGACAGGAACGGACAGGCGGCTGGAGAGCGCCCGCCCACGCCGTGCCGTGCCGTGTCCCCGAATGACGGGATGTGCCCCGAGTTGGAAGGCACCCCACAAGGATCACCCAGTCCAATTCCCGGCTCTGCGCAACGCCGTTCCCAACAATCCCACCCCGTGCATCCCTGAGAGCGCTGTCCAAACGCTCCCAGAGCTCTGGCAGCCTTGGGGCCGTGACCATTCCCTGGGGAGCCTGTTCAGTGCCCAGCACCCTCTGGGTGAAGAACCTTCTCCTGATATCCACCCTAACCCTCCCCTGACACGGCTCCAGCCGTTCCCTGGGTGCTGTCCCTGGTCACCAGGGAGAGGAGATCTGTGCCTGCCGCACCGCTTCCCCTCGAGAAGAAGTTGTAGATGGCGTGCGATGAGTTGTAGATCGTAGATTCTTTCGCCGTGCCATGCCGTGCCGTTTCAGCTATTCCATGCCATGCCATGCCATGCCATGCCGTGACGTGCCATTCCGNGCCGTGCCATTCCGTGCCATTCCATTCCGTGCCGTGCCGCCCCACGCCCGCCGACCCGGGACGCGGCACCCGGCACCTCCCGCCGGCAGCCGGCGCGGCTCCTTTAAATGCTAATGAGGCGGCGCGCGTGCCGTGCCGGCCCCCGCTGACAGCGTTAAAACTTCGGCGGGGCCATTTTGGGGGCAGTAAGACCGAGCGCGGCCGAGCACCCAACACCTCCGCCCGGCACCATGAGCGAGGCGCCGGAGACCACCCCCGCCAGCCCCGCGCCCGCCGCGCCGCCCGTCCCGGCCGCGGCCGCCCCTCCGCCCGCGCCCGCCGCCCCGGACGCCGCTCCCAAGAGCGCCGCCGCGCCGGGTGCGGCTGTCGCTGAGGCGGCTCCCGCTGCCGCCGCCGCAGCTACAACCGCGGCGGCCGAGTCGAAGAAGAAAGTGCTGGGTGAGTAGCGGGCCCCGCTCCCAACTTGGCGGCGCACCTGCAGCGGGACGGGCAGGGGGTCCGCCCGCGGCCGCCGCCCGGGCCGGCGCGTTGGGCCCCCCCCGCGGTGAGTCAGGCCGGGCCGCCTCCTCCTCCTCCCCCGCGGGCCGGGGGAGCCGCTCGGCGCCGGCCGTGACGCGCTCCGGAGCTGGGCGGGAGCCCGTGTGTGCCTCATCGGCCCGGACCGTGCGGGACAGCGAGCGCCGCACAGGCGGGCTCTGACTCTCCCCGGCACCTGCCGGCGGCATCTCCCCCGGGAAAGGGCTGCTGGAAACCGTGTGTGCCTCTCTTTAATGTTACAACTTTTCTATCCGTAAAGAATGCTGCTTTAGTAATGCTTCCCGGTTTAGTGGAGTTTGTTTGTTTTGAGGTTTTTTTGGAGGGGCGGGGTTTAGTTGCTACTTTACTATCGGTAAAAAGGCAAACGAAACACGCTGTTGCCATCCCTGTGTTCAAGCCCGGTGCGTAGCAAGTGTGACTCTTTTTCCTTGTGATTAAACGGGATCAACCTGTTGAAAAGGACAGGACTTCAATCTGCAGACTACTGCCGATAGGGGTGTACTAACTGTGTAACTTCCGAGCGTTTGGTAAAGGCAAAGCTGAAGCTGACTTAGAGCGCAGCGTCCCAAATTTCCTTAAGGACACACAGGACCTTTTCTTCTGAAGGGGAAGACTGAGGTCTTGAGGCAAGAAAGAGAGGCCAGGTAAAGGATTTCTCTGGAGTAGAGTTAGGCAGAATTCTAGCGAGACAGAGATTGGAGGCAGAGCTTGTGTGATTCTTTTTTTTCCCCATTACCTCATTTGTCAGTAATTAGTACACAGGAATCAGCACATCCATATCTGCTGGTATATCTGGCTGCTTCTTTGCCTTAATGTGGCTTGTTTGATTCCTGGTAGTGTTTTTACCTTGTTCACCTATTCCTATTGCTTGGAGAGAAGGGGCAGGGGGAAGTGAAGGCAGAAGTGCCCTTCCTGAAGTAGTAGGAAAATGAAAACTACTGTGATGATGGTTTTGCAAAATGGGCTTATGTTAAAGTCCACCTCAAATGTTCCTGTTAATGGTCTCTTGTATAGGTATGCTCACTTAAGCCTTCTTTTACAAAGATCCCATTAGAAGCAAAGTCTTATGCTTGCTTGGGGCATCCAGATGTCTGACTTCTAGGAATATGGGTAAAGGTTACTCAACTTTCTCTTTTCTCCTGGTCACAGGAAGCTTTGGCTCTCCTTGTTAAAAGGCAGTTTTGCCATGGGTAGGAGTGGCTGATGATTGTTTCCTTTGATAGCATCAGAGTACAGCATCTTGTAGAAATATGTGAGCTTCTGCTTGCTGGTGGGATGTACGTCAGCGCATCAACTGCCTTCTGTGACTCATCACTTTAACTGGTTACTGTGTTTTCCTCTGGGCTCGTCCTCCTCCTTGCCAGACTTCGCTGCTCAGGCTTACCAGTGACCGTGCCATGGATGTTCAGTGTCATGCTGTTGTCTGAGGCTCTTTTGGCCCACACTGATACTTAGGGGAATAGCATTGCTCTAGCACGCTGTCTTAGGGGGAATATATTGGATTCTCTCTGCTGGAACAGTGTTGTTTTTAAACAGTGTGCATACTCCTCCACGGAGCAGCAGCCAGCTGGCCACAGAGTGAGTTTTGACTGCCTCTCCTTCCCCAGCCTCTTGACCCCTCTGAGGGTTTTTGTCGTGCTTCCTAGGTTTCTTCCTAATCTGGTTGAAGTAGGCTAACAGATTCCAAAGCTGTTTTGCAGGGGAGGGAAAGGGTGCTGTTGAGGGAAGCAGTGGTGCTGGCATTGTTTCTCAGAGCAGGCTGAAAGCTGCAGTAGTGTTGGCACTATTTCTGTGTTCCCCCATCCCCTCCTGTTGATCTGTGTGAGGGCAGAGAGCTCTTGTAGCCATTGCCATTGTGGTAGCAGGAAGTGTCTGTATGTGGTGATGTCTCTATGAAACTGAACCTAGAAGCACAGCTATAAGTACTGGTGCTGAACCAGTGTTGGGCACTGAAACCATGTTTTTCTGTTCCAGTGAACGAGAATTCTTGGGAATGTATGCTGTACTAAGCAGAGTCCTTTTTTTTCTAGGTAATATCTGAGTCATGTTAAGACTTTGCTGCTTCTAAATGAGAACACTTTCTACTAAAAACTGTATTAAAGGAGACTAAAAACTTAACTTCCAAAAGGGCAATGAGGAAGGGCCTGTTATTGAAGTAATAACAAATGCACTGCTGTTGTCAGATGTTCTTACTTGAGGGGTGTATGTGAAAGGCAAGATTCCATGACACCAAAGGTCTGTCTGGCTCTGTCATCTCCTTGTGAATATTTAGAAAAGAATACAGGTGTAGAGTAAATTAAGATAATAATTTACAGTGTGTTCTTGCCTCTAGCAGAGTAGCTTGGACTTCTAAACTGGAGATTCTCTAGTCTGTTTTCCTTTTAATTGCCTCTTGGGTTACCTGCCACCCCCAAGACACGCATGTGAGGTTTTTAGCAAGCAGTCATCTGTAGGTGACTGGACCCTTTTCAAGTGAGGACTGCACAGGTTGCTTAGGTAGTTGTAATCAAGGTGTGTTAACAAATAACAGCTCTTAAATTACAGAGTCTCAAACTCTCCTGTTACTAGAGGTTTGAAAAGTACAAGTTTGTGGTGTCCCTCCAGTTGCTGTGAGGTAAGGAGGGGTTGAACTGCCTCCATCACTGTCAAGTTCCTCCCACACATTCCTGTAAGTTGGAGAAACAGGTTTTGTCAGGTCCTATAAGACACTGCAGTGTGGCTTCTGGGTAGATGCTGTTTTACTGTTGAGACAGGAGCTTGCCTTGATCCTGAAAGTCATGGAACGTGAAGTTGGTCACTTTGTAACTAAGCAATCCCAGATCATCTTAGCAGCAGCAGCAGTGCCAGAAACAAAGAAAAGTCTTGTGGGCTCTTCCTTGGTTAGTGTGATGCTGACAATGCAAGAAGGAGCTTTTCCAGAATGAGGATGTGCTGCCTTTCCACTTGAGAGGGTTGCACAGTACTTGATACTGCTTCTTTGGGCAGTGCTGGTTTCCAAGGAAGAAGGAAGGGTAACTGGAAGAGAGGAATTTTAAACAGCTTCCTTCAGTTCTCTTTCATGTCTAGCTACTAACCTAAAGAGAACTGATGAATGGCAGTGGGATTTTCAGCTTTGCTGCCTATTTTTAGGATAAGAAATAAAAAAAGGGATGGATGGTCAGTTTGGAAAATAGAGCTAGGTTTTGTGCTGTGTGGTAAACCCTTGGCTGAAGAACAGTGTGTTAAAGCACTGTGTCTTGTTACTGCATTAGGATGAACTGAACTGGGAGATGAAGGCATACTTTGAGTGTTAAGGGAACAGGATAAGTCTGGTTGCAGCTTCATATGCAATTATAGAAGTATTTACATAACATTATTTTACTTTCTTATATTTTAGATTAACTTCTGTAATTTTCTTTCCAGCCACCAAAGTTCTTGGCACAGTCAAGTGGTTCAATGTCAGAAATGGATATGGCTTTATCAACAGGTATGTTTAAATTCTGATAGTTGTATTTATGCTGTGCTAGGATTGGTAGGACACATGATAGGCCATGTGTTACTAATTGCAACAGAGACCTCAGGACCTGCCTACAAGTTCATGCAGTTGATAGTCATCTCAGGGCAGGCACTCAGCAAACTCCTTCTTAAACACCTCAGCCCCAGTCAAAGGTGGTGTGTATGGGGAGAAAACAGAAAGGGTCAAACTCACTACAAATTTGGTCTGTTACCTGTTTCTCATGTTTATTTCTACTACACCCTGAATGAGCTGCATGTTCTTTAGTGACTACCTGGGTGTGTTTTGTTGGGGTTTTTTTTGGTTTTTTTTAAGGCCTGAGAAAGGTAGGAGGATGAGGGGGAAATGCTTTTGGGTAAACTTCAAGGGTTAACTGGTTGGTGAGAATACCTCCTGTGGATACTCACAGAGAATCTCTGGGAGTATCCCACTGAAAATATGCCAGACCTGGGTTTCATAGAAATTGTCTTTGCATCTTTTGGGTTTTTTTCCCTCTTCTCTGGGTACAAACAAATCTCTGGATAGCATTGAGGATCCAAACAGCTGTAGGTGAGATTGATCATACTGCAACCTTAGGTGCAGAAGACCCATGCTTCTAATTTACCAGAGGAAACTCTGCCTTTTAAGGCTGAAATATCTTTGGGGTTGAGGGGCTTAAGTGTCTCATGTGCTTTCTTGAGGAATGAAACTGCTGCATGCTGACCACTTGTCTTCCAAAAAACACACCTGGCGAGCTGTTACCCCATCAGGTAGATTTGGGTGAGTTGGACAGTGCAGAAAGGGGCAGAAGACCCCACGTTCATGGATGTGAAGCCAGTAGCAGTGTGGTATTAGTCTCAGTTTCTGGAGGTTATTCTCCAGTGTTACATAAGCATAGAAGAAAAGTTTTAATTAGGAAGTTCTCTTAAAATCTCTATTAGCAGTTGATGTAAGAGCCTTCACATGGTTGTGGTGTAGTAACTTGTTAGCTTTCTTCCTAACATGAAGTCTACTGTTGTTTCAATCCAGGACAACAAATTTGGGATTATGTGTTGTCTTCACAAACTCTTTTACCCACCTGTTCTGTTTGCTGAGAAGGAATTGAGCGAACAGATGTCAGGGCTCAGGCTCTTTTTTTATTGTGTGGGAACACAGATTCAAGGTCTCAGACTTATCTGTTTGGCATGTGGAAGCCTGAACTGCCTGGCCTAATCCAGAAAACTTCACATTCACGTCTGGGTCCTCCTGCTGTGGACTCTCCTAACACCTCTTGTGCCTGGTTGCTTTGAGTTTCACTGAAAGGAGATCTCTGTTAACAGCTGTGGCCAGTCCTGTTGATAGTCTTGTTTGACCTCTGTGCTAACAGCTCAGGTTGCAGTCCCTCTGGAAGTGTTTTTCGGGAGTTAGAGTAGTGAAAAACAAGCAGTCCAGTCATCAGCTCTGCCCTGCATAAAAAGAAAACACTGAATGTTTGCCAGAAGATTACAGAGAACCTCCCCTGTCCTCTCACGCTTTTGAGGGCCCTGGAGTCTTTTCTGTTCTCAAGCAAATGACCATAGAAGTTCAGAGCAGGGTTTTGGTAGCACGGGCTTGGACAGAATGGATGGAATTCAGGGCATGTGCTACAAGCTGAGAGAAGGAGGGTTTCACTTGAAAAGCCAGGAATTTCTAGTTAAGTCTCTTTAGTCTGAACTCTTATGACTTCTCACTTTCTTTTCACAGAAATGATACCAAAGAAGATGTGTTTGTTCATCAGGTAAGACAGCAGTAATTGTGCTTAGAGGCGTGTACTGTGATAGGTTTCTAATGCAGCTTCCTGCAATAGCTACCCTGCTTTGTCCTGGCTTCTCAGAATACTTTCTGCATAAACTTGAGTGGATGTGTATCTTGAAATTTTCAGGGAGAAATATTAGGTTGTTTTCCTTCTCTATGAAGGGCTGGTTATTTTAACCCTTCTTAACCCTTTTTTGCCTGCTCTAAATTGAACACTAAGGGTGTTTTTTTGGTGTGTTTTTTGTTTGGTTGTCTCCCCTTGGTGAGATGACTCCTCTGTGAATACCTTGCTACTGTTGTCTGTCCTTGCTCCTATTTCCTCATGCTCCATGTGTCTTTTGTTCCTTCCTACCCTCCTCAACAGACTTGCAGGTCTGTTCTGTCTGCCCTCCCTGGTATTGGAGAGAAAGTGATCTAGTCTGGCTCTTGACCAGCCTGGGTTGCCATCAGCTGTTTCTGCACGAGACAGCTGCTCTTAGGCAGGAGAGGAGAGAGGCTGTGTGCCCGAGCAGAGAGAGCTTGCCCCAGAGGCTTGTTGTTGGCTAGCTTTCCTTGAGCTGTCAGGAGACTGTTCTAAGTTTATACTGTGACTCTCAGGTTGCAGGCAAATAATGGCAAGGCAGAGGATGCTGTCTCCATGCTGATGTCAACTGATTCGTTGGCTTAGATCCGCTTTTGCATCATTCACCAGGAACTGCAGTCTTGCCCCAGTTTGTCCCATATAAAATGTCTGCAGGTTCATGTGATCTCCGAAAGCATGAACTTTCTCTGTGGCTTAAGTGACAGGATTTCTGTCAAATGTAACCAGGAAGTTTGTTCCCAGAGCTGGTCGCTGAGGATGAGGATATGTGTGTATGTCTTTAGCTGATGAGTCAACACTCAGAGTTAGTTTAGTTCTCTGTCTTGATGACTAAGTAGTGGTAACTGTGATAACAGTGCTAACTGTTTCTCTGGGTCATAGGGTATACACCCATTATCTGAAGCTGGAAGGGATAAATCTAGTGCTGTTATGAGAGAAAATGTTTGGAAGTCTCCACAGAACCTGTTTCTGGCTCAGCTGGTGGGGTTGAGAGCAAGAGCTGTCAATGCATGTACTGATTCTTGATGGTCATTTTCCTTCCTTAGCAGCCTGTGCTGTGGGCATGCTGACCCATCTGTGGTCTGATGGGATTGTGTCCAAAGGAGGGTGAGAAGGGCTCTGGAAGAGAAACATGGTCTGGATAGGCAGCACTGCCTTAAAAACAAATGAGGTTTCCTTGGTGCTTGTGAGACAATATCCTGGAAGATGGCTCTTGTGCTGACGACAGATAACAATGGATCAGTGTTCTGCTTGGGAAGGCTGCCAGCTGAGCCCCAAACAGAAAGCTAGTATTATATGTGCTGTTTTGTCTCCTTCACCTGTAGAGGACATTATTCCCCTAAATGTAAACTGGTGGGGGTGTGTGGAGAGGGGTGGGTACTAACCAGCTCCTGTGGCAAAGTCCTTTTGGGGCGAGCTGAACTGGCTTGTTTCAGAAATACCACATCATGTGCAGGCCTGCATCAGATTAAGCCTCTTGGCAGGCCGAGCATGGCAGAATGGATGCTTCTAGTGCTGCTCTGGTTTAGCTGAAGCCGGGTGTTCCTCATCCTGTACACGGATGTGCTCACTCCCAGATCCTGGGACGTTCTGGCCCGAGCTCCTGATGGGGCCATCCGACGAGGGAGTCAAATCCACGCTGTGAGCGAGCATCCTGCTTCGAGCTCCCTCTGCATTGATAGCGCTGCTCTGCCCCTCCCCTGGTGCCTGGGAGGGGCTGGATTACGTTCCTAATCCCTTCAGAATAAGGCTGACCTGGTTGAATAGATCGAGCTTCTCCCTGCCTCCCCTGCGTGCATCTGCAGGGAACGGGGCTGATCTCATGATTGGAATGGGGGTTAGTGCTTGGTGTCTGGCTATTGGATGCTATTTATAACTAGTACAGATTAAAATGCTTTTCTTTTTAGGGCATGCATGGCTTGCTTTGAGTTAACCCTTTGTCTTGCAGGGGCCCCAGGCAGTGTTTTTGGGAAGGGCAGTTCTTCACCTTGTATCCCTGTCTGGTTGGTGGGTGCAAGGTGCTGTCCAGGGCACTGTGTCAGTCAGCTACAGGTGCTGTGAGCAGAAGGGATCCATCTGCCTCGTGGGCTGCAGCCTGTCTTGCAATTTAACAACAGGAAAAGTGTCAGCAGGCAGAGCAGTTACATTTAATTAGGCAGAGTTTAAATCAACGAGCTGTGAGGAGGAGTTAATCTCTTTCTCTTCCCTTGGCTGGATTGTGTGGATCATGCACAGCTTGAGGTACCTGCACCCGGAATCAGTGTAACAAATCTTGGCTGTTACTGGAACAATGCTGGATGTGCTGATGATGTGGTGTGAACATATGGAAAGAACTCTTTCAAACAAGAACCTGAACTAGCTCTGGGGGCTCTTCTGGCTGCCTGTTTATCAGTGTTCCCACTGGGAAAGGAAAGCTTTGTTGTTGAGTGTTGTCTGTTAATATGAAACATCTGTCTTGTGAATCAGAGAAGCTGGAGCCTGCAGGATGTTGGTAAACAGTAACAGGGAGGATAATGCTCTCTCCCCTCTGGATACACAGAGTAAAAGTCTTTTCATCAAGCTTAGAGCTTAAGCTTGTTAGAAGCTTGTTTCAGCGATGTGTGTCTGCAGCTGAAGTAGTAAAGCTGAGGGGTTTCTGCTGGGATTTCTAGGATTTACTTGAAGTTGTCCTGGTTGCCTTTATAAAACAAGCTCCAGCCTACTGCAGCCTCTACCTCCTGTTGGTTATTGCACATCTGGATTCTTGAAGCTTCTGCCCATAGAGCTGGGAACAGAACATGTGGAATACTGTTGCTTTTATCTTCCATTATGCTTTTTGAAGGATATTTGAGGAGGTTCATCATTCTTAAGTGTACCTTCTGCTGGAAAGAAATTTGTTACTCCTTTCTTCTTCTGCACTTACAGAGAGGGAGTTTGAAATACAGCTTATTGACATCTCTATCACATGCAAAGCACAAGTCTTGAAAGTTTTAATCAGTTGTTTCAGTACAAATAGTACAAAATCATTAACATTGCTGCAGATTAGGGGTTTTAGTACTAGTATATAACATTTCTGGAAAAGAAAACGCTTCTATCTAATTTTTAGAAATGGGACAGTTGCACCAAAAAGTCAGCAGAAGGCAAACAAAGTTGTTTGAGATAATTGTGGAGTCTCTGTTTATTAAAATAATTCCCAAAGGAATTGCCTTGAACAGCTCATTCTGTTTCTGTATTAAAAATCCCCAAACCTCTTGGGATGTTTTTTACTTTGATAGTAATAGTTTGTAGTCCTGCATCCTTCCTCAGGCTGTCCAGGGATGCTGCAGGATATAGGGAAAGGTATGGCTAGAAGGACATGCTAGTCTGGTGCCTGAAACACAAAGGAGATTGTGTTCAGCAGCACGGAAAGTGGGTTTCCTAGACTATTCAAGATGAGTTTTAAACAGAAGAAATTTTTCCTTCAGCTGGAAATGCTTTGGGGCTGTTGTTGACTAAATATTGTTGCTATGCAAAGATAGCAGCTCCAGTGATGGTCATTCTGCAGTTTTCCTTAACTGCAGGGAGATAGGAAAACTGTTTCTGCCCTACATCCCATTTCTTAAGCCGGATTTATGCCTTGTGTTTCCATGTGTGTCCCTCTGCTGGCTCTGCACCTCCCTCCTTCCTGCTAACTAAAGATTCCCACATCAGGAAACTTAATGTGAATCAGTCTTTAATAATCTAATGCAAGATAATAATCTTGCAGTAAGAAAATAGCTTCTAGATTAGCTCATACAATGCATGTCTTGGTCTTTTCTCCCTGGCATCTTGCAGTTTGTGAAGTCTTGCCTAATGAACAGACTATAGGCTTGCCTTGCTAACAACCTTTTGTGGAGTCCCAGAAATACTCCACAGAGTGTGAGCAAGATGTTTGTAGCTGACAGACTGAAAATTGCTCCAGGAGCTTTGAGTGTTTCCTGTGAGTCTGAGGAGGTGTACAACTGGCTTTGATCCAAACCCATGTTGTTATTTTTATAGAACAATAATAGTATTGTGATTCAGAGCTATTATTGTAATACTTTGGGGTTTCTGTCCAGGGGATGGCTAAGATTGCATTTGTCTGTTCTGGTACTATTCCTGTGTCATCACAGACTCACCTAATATTTGGGGTCTTATTTACTGTGCTTAGATAAAATGCTAATTTGTTACACCAGAGTTACAGTGATTCTTTTCTAGTTACTATGACTAGTCACGATACCATATAGTTGATGCTTCTCCAGAAATGCTTTGGGTCTTGAGCTCTGTTGAGATGGTCTGTCTACCTAATGAGTGAAGACAGGGGTCACACTTGCTGCTAGGGCTGCCTTGGTACAACTTGGAGGAGATCAAACACTGAGTATGAACTCTGTTCACACAGAGATTTGTAATAATGTCTATATTCAGTGTGCTGGTCAGAGCAGATCCTGGGGCAGCAGCTGATTTATCAACTCATAAATAGTGAGAAAAGAGGAGACCTTGAAGTGATTATCGGTGGGCCTGTGAAATGAGAGACATCTGTGTATTTGAAATACCTTACATGGTGACTGCTCTGGTGTGTAGTGTTGGAATTGTAACAGAGAAATGTCCTTCCCTCACCTGTGGAGCTATGGATGTGTAAGATAAGTAACATCAAATAATACATTTTAATGCGTTTTCCTTTCAAGACGGCGATAAAGAAGAACAATCCACGGAAGTACCTGCGCAGCGTTGGCGATGGAGAGACTGTAGAGTTTGATGTGGTGGAGGGAGAGAAGGTGAGAGATCGTGGGGCCTCAGGGTGTGGTCCAACAGAGACAACATCACACACAACTTCAGCTGTGTCCCTGGTGTGTCTCTCTCTGTGTTATTCACTGGGTCAGTGGCATTCATGCAGCTTTTCTAAGGGAAATTGTTTTTTTAAAAGCTTCATTAAGGCATGTTTCTAGATACATATCCAAACTACTTTGGATCCTAGGATACTACTGTATCCTAGTGCTTCTAGAACCTGCAGTTGTTACTTGAGAGAACATTTGAAGCCTACAGCCTGCCCAGCAATTATTAACTGAGGCCTATATTGCCCTGAACAATTTTTATTGGAGTCTGGTAGCTTACTAACTGTAAGAACTTTCAATTTCCTTATGCTTCTACTTTCCTGAGCATTTTTTGAGGGTTATTTTTTTTTCGGTCAGTTCTTTCTTGCTTCCTCCTCTGAACTCAGCCCATTGGATAGGAATTCAGTATCTCAACTCATGATGGTTAAGGGGTTGGGAATCACAAACCCCCTTTTGCCTTGTGCGGGAGAAAGGCATCACCCATAGCTTGGAATTTATGCAATAAAGCCTCTTTCCTGTTTCATCTCCTCCCTGTAGCTGGTTGTTCTTTTCTCACACCAGCCTGGCTGCCTTTCTTTTGTCCTTTTAGGGTGCAGAAGCAGCAAATGTCACTGGTCCAGACGGAGTCCCCGTGGAAGGCAGCCGCTACGCTGCGGACCGGCGCCGCTACCGACGGGGATACTTTGGCCGCCGCCGGGGCCCCCCTCGGAGTGTGAGTGCACATTCCCTGGATTGCCACCACCCCACACAGTACTGACAGGGCTGTTCCTCACCTGGCTGTCTGAGGCACTGCTGACCATGTAACATAGGTGTAAGAAACTTGCAAGTTCTGGTGTACAAGACATCTCGAGAAAACGGGAACAGATTGGTAGTGCAAAGTGGAGGAGTACTGTGAAGCTGTCATAAACTGAGAAGGGTCATTGTTTTGAGTTCTGAGTCTCAATTATACCTTGACTGCTGTCAAACACTATCTGTTCCTACTATCTATCCTAGTGCCTTTGAATGTTTAGTTATCCTGACCAGTGTTATACATGAGAGAACATCACAGATGATTGTGGGGTTTTTAATTGTGTATGGTCATAGTGATTAAAATGGCTGTGCAGAGTGGGAAGGATACCTGTGAAACTTAAGACTACTAAGGGCTGTCAGGAGGCTCCAGCATTTGCTTCCTGCTGGATCAGATGCAGAAGATGCACTTCTCTTTCTAGATATCTTGTTTAATTCCTTCTTTTAAAGGGAAGAATAGTACACAAGAAACTGTAAGTCACGTAACATTTTATAAAACAGACATTACTGGTGGCTGGCCTTCAAAACACAAACCACACCAGAAAAAACACCACCCAAATCAACATGCAGCTTTATCAATTAACTGAAGGGGAAAGATAACCGCTGCATCTCTGAAAGATTGAAAGGACTGTGTAGAAAGAGTGCTTGATGTGAGGTAATACAATTTTTGTATCTTAAAATTTCTCGACATTTTTGTGGGGGCTCCTTGTGGAATGGGCTTTGTGTAGAATGTGGTCTGTGGCAAGTTTGTGTGTGATGTCTTTGTCAGCTTTCCAAATACAGATTTATCCTGAACAATAGCTGCCTCTCCACAACGTGTACCCCTTACAGTGCATTTCATGTAGTGAAATGCATTTAATATCCACCAGAGAGAATGCTTCTAAGAACACCTTCTTAGTCTGTGAGGAGCCAGGGGCAGCACTGGTGGTTCTTGTTTTGTCCTCGTCTTAACTTTGCCCAAATTGAAGCCTTTTGAGAATCTACTGCTTCTTTTTACCCACTATGCTGGGGCTTCTGTACTGATACATTTTTTTGGGGGTTGCATTCAGGGTTATGGTTAATATACTGCCTGTCAGATACAACACTTCTGTTTTCTTTTGGTAGCAGGGTGTTGAGGGAGAAATCAAGGATGGGGTCACAGAAGGAGGACAACTTCAGCAAGTGCACAGGAATCCTACCTACCGTCCCCGCTATCGCAGGTCTGTGCAGTTCCTCTGCTGTTTCCTCAGATGCTTTTGTGTTCTGTACAGGTTTCTAAATGTGGGAACACGTGTGCAAATGGTAGAAGCATTTTGATTACTTGGAGAAATTTGTTTCATGTGCTTGTATGTTCAGAATCATAATGGCCCAGAAAGGGCAAAGAATTCTTAGCATCCCGTTACTTCTCACAACTGAGCAGCATATTGGAGTGAGTTGCAGTGTCCATGTCCTCCCAGCTGAACACTTGTACTTTCCTGGACAAGTAATAAACCAAATCCTTCATCTGGGACCGTGCTGGGGGTGGAAACTGTGTGTGAGCTGGTAAATGTGGAAATGCAGCCTAGAAAGCCACTGATATCCTGGGCTGCAGCAGAAGCAGCGTGGCCAGCAGGCTGAGGGGGGTCACTGCCCAGTACTTGAATGGGCTTGTAAGAAAAATGGGGATAAACTTTTTAGCAGGGTCTGTTGTGTTAGCATGAGGGGCAATGGATTTAAACTAAAAGAGATGTAGAATAAATAGAAGGAAGACTTTTTTGACTGAGTGTGGAACACTGAAATAGTTTGCCCAGAGAGATGGTACATGCCCCTTACAGGTCAGGTTGGATGGGGCTCTGAGCAACCTGATCTAGTTGAAGGGGGTTGAACAAATGACCTTTAAAGGTCCTCAAGGAGCTGGTCTGTCTGCTACTCACTTTGTTGCCCCTCATCATATTGTCCTTGTCTATCAAGTAGATTATGAAGTTGAATTCCAACACTGAATTTAGAGATGAACTATGGAAATTATGTAATCCCCATTTTTTTTCATGTGCATGTCGGTTTGAAAACAAAAAGTAAGAGGCGAATAATAGTGCAGGAGCAGCAACAAGCTGAATTTGATAGAGATAACAAGATTGTTCTTAATTGTGATGGCTTGCCTGTTCCATGCACAAAGGATCCATCCTTTTGGAATCTGGGTCTAAAGCCACAAGCCTTCCACCTCTACTTTGACCTTTGCTTTTTATGAATGTTCATGTTCAATTTGGCTCTTTCATCTAGGACTGTGGGAAATGGGATACTACTGATGCTTGTTGGCATCCAAGCTGAGTAAATTTAATTCCTGAAAGTCTTCATTAGTTTTGGGAAGTCAGAGATAGCACCATAACAAGTCCAGCGAGGCTTTTGCACGTCATATGGTTGAATCACAGGCTGAGTAACTTGTCCATGACTAATGGAAACTTGTGATTTTCTGATGCAATTTTCCTATGGGAGGAATGATATATCCTATCAGTGCACAATGCTTCTGTTTGAGTTCACAGGTGTTGCTTTTGTTTACAGGCACTAAATCCAGTGACACTGCCACTTCTGTTAGGTTCCTTTGGAAAAACTAAATTGGTTTTTGGGACTAGGCAGCTGTGGATTAGCTAATGGGAACTGGATATTGGCTGTGTTTTGACAGTTTATAAACATTGTTTATACTAGAAATAAGGTGAAATGCCCTTGTGTACATCAAGAACATGGAACTTGATAGCTTAGTGTTAATGAGGTCCAGCTCACCTGTGGTAAGTGCTTTTCTTAATGGGTTAAGAGAGGCAACATGAGGTAAAGAAAAAAGATCCAGGAATGGTTTGCAGGTAGAAGTGAGGAGGATTGCAAGGACTGCACCATTAACTAGGAACAGGACCGGGCTGTTACGTAGCCATGCCAAAGCCGACTCAGCCCAATCAGCCTGTGTGGCCACTGCTGGCTTGTTTCTTCTGCTAGCCAGCAGTTCAGAGGGGCTAACTGCATCTTCACTGCAGGACAGACAGCAGAACATGGTGACGTAGCCTCAGCAGTGAAGAGACACCCACTTTCCTTTCTTTCCTTTCCAACCACAAGCCAGCCAAATCCTGAAGGGATGGTTTGCTAGCACTCAAAACTGTTGAGGACGAGACTAGGATATGGGAGATTTTGCTGGGCTAAAATTACTGTAGTTTAACCTTTCTTGGGGTTCTTTCATACCTAACTGTAGCTATAGGGTACAAAACGAACGACATGCACACAGTCAAGTTGTCAGGGTAAAAAGAGAGAAGTTTATTTTTTTGCTTCGGTTTATATAGATTTTGGACAATGACCATGGATTGGAGGATGAGGTTTGCCACCTCTCCAACCACACTGGTGAAACTAGAAGTCTATCAATTGTCCCTCCTCAAGAGAGGAACTATAAACAGGAAGGACATTTACAATAACATCACTTTATTTACATGAAAATCTGTGGAAAAACTTCACAGTCGGGGAGGGGGGGGTGGAAAAAGATCAGAGCAACACTTAACACCTCTTTGTGCCCCTCTCAGAGGGCCCCCTCGCCCACGCCCTGCCCCGGCCACCGGAGAAGCTGAGAACAAGGAGAACCATCACGAGGCCACCGCCATGAGCCAGCAGCCGCTGCGCCGCGGGTACAGGCGCCCTTACAACTACCGGCGCCGGCCGCGCCCCGCCAGCGCCCCGGCACAGGAGGGCAAAGAGGTACAGACACTCCGCCCAGAGCCGTGAGCGCCTCTCCCGGGAGGAAAGGCTGGGGGAATTGGGATGGTTCAGCCTGGGGAGGAGAAGGCTCTGGGGTGAGCTCATTGTGGCCTTGCGGTGCCTGAAGGGAAGGGTGAGGCAATGCTGTTGCGAGGGCCTGGAGTCACAGGACAAGGGGCAATGAGTTGGAATTGAAAGTGAGGAGGTTTAGATTGGATATGAGGAAAAAAGCTTTCTCCCTGTGAGGATGGTGAGGCCCTGGCACAGGTTGCCCAGGGAAGCTGTGGCTGCTCCATCCTTGGAAGAGTTCAATGCCAGGGTGGATGGGGCTCTGAGCAAGCTGGGATAGTGGAAGATGTCCCTGCCTGTGGCAGAGGGTTGGAATGAGGTGATCTTCAAGGTCCCCTTCCAACCCAACCTATTCTATGATTGTATATAGCAGAGGTTTTACTGGGGCGAATGCCCAAGACCTCCTGCCCTCTGTGAGTTTTTAATAAACGTGTTCATGTGCTGGTTAAGTCTGATGACCAAATCTGATGCACTGATTTCCTTGCCTGCTTCTTCTGACCCTCTTGGAGAATAAGCACCTTATCTTAAAAGGAGCCAGCAGTGGGATCGGGATTGCTTCTGGATAGTTCTTAATTGGGGTCAGAGTGTCACAACTATTTTTGAAGTGGAAACAGTTGTGTTTTCCCACTTCCACAAACCTTAACTCTGTATGTAGCATGGGAGATGGATTTGAAAGCTCTGTATCGATTTCCTGAGCTTTTTGAACCAGATGATTTCAGGAAACTGTTTGCAAGTGCAGGTTCTACTTTAATGCGGGAAGGTTTTCTCATTCAGTGTCTGCTTCAGGTGCTCTCTTGACAGAATCTGCTGTGTAATACTCAATTACAGACAATACACTAAAATTTCATATTTTCTGGAGGTTCATTTTTCTTGATGGTTTTAAAACCTGCATTATGCTGGCTGTACCATTGAAGAGAGGAAGGGTGTGGAGGTCAGCCTTTGCCTATAATAAGAGTTTGTTGTGTCTCAGACAAAGGCAACTGAAACACCTGCTGAAAATCCTGCTCCAGTGACAGAGCAGAGTGGTGCTGAGTAATGTCCGGCTCCCCAGGCACCTTTACCATCGCTCAGGTAAGGAATATGGACAGTTCCTGTTTTCCAATGGAAGCACAGTGTGTATGCTCCAGGATTCTGGCCACATTCCCTTATGTCTGGCTTCCTATTTGTGATGAGTTCTGAGAGTGCTGCAGAGGCAAACCAAGCTGCTGCTTTTCTCTTCTTTCTCCCCTCTGCCTCTGTATTTGTCACAAAGTAAGTTTTGCTGTATAATTGATTTCTTTTTTTCCAGGAAGCTCTCTAGTCTGTATAGTAATAGCATCTGCTGATGAGTAATTTTATTTTAGGAAGATCCTCATTATGGACAGGATAAGCCAGTTGTGCTTATCCTGCCTGTTATAACTCTCTTCATTTGACACCTTGTCTATTTATTGAGAAGGTGAAACTTGAACTGCTTTTTTTTTAACATCTGGCTCTTCAACAGGTGTCCTAAAGTACAACTCAAAAGTAACACCAAAGAAACACACAAGCAATAAATTGTCAACAGTGATGATGAAAGCAAAGATTTGCAATACCAAAACGTAAAAGAAAATTTACCAGCAGCTGAGATCCAGGGAACGCCTACAAGATAGATGCATGAAGAGAGAAAGAGAGCGAGATTCAGAAAGAACCACCTCCATAGTTTCAACAGCAACTGTGGGGCTTTTTGTTTTTTGGGTTTTTTTTCCCTAGAATTTCACTGTTTTGCTAGTATTGATTTTTTTCAATTTTTCTTTTGGTATCAAACTGAAAAGGGAAAAAAAAAAAACCTACCAAAGAGCTAAAATTGAAATAAAATGCTTTTTTTATTGGATGCTGGTGCTAAACCTCCCAAGTGTGAGTTTTTTTTTTCTGTGCCAGTCCTGTTCACTGCAGGACACGGGGAGGACAAACTACCGTGTTCCTTGTTAAGATCTGTTTGAAACTCTGCAGCATGGGTGACGTTCCTCACAAATAAAAGTGATTTCAACTACCAAAAAAATCTGCTTTAGTGTGTTTATTGATGTTTGCTTTTAAAATAATTCATTATTTTAATCTTGTATTTTCAGCATTTTTATGTGAAAGAGAGCTGCCTCTTTGTGTCTGGCTGGATGCTACCTGAGCGTGGTTAGGTGGATATACTTTAATACAAGACAACTTCTGCAAAGAAATCACAAAACAGAGCTCTAACTTACACTGTTCCCTCTCTTCCTCTGGCTCTAATGATGTTTAATGGTTGAGTTTTCCTGTTACTGTCTCATGGCAGGAGTTTGGGGGATGTGGAGTGAGTTCCTGGAATGTTTTTTTCCTCATCTGTTTTGTTAGGCTTTTGTGTTCTGTAAACAGTAGAATCCAAGTTTTGAGACTTTGCTCAAGAAGGACACTGGCGTAGTAACTACCAGTTTATCCCAGCTTCTGTTCTGAATAATGTTTCACTGGCTTCTCCTCTCTGTCTTACTTCAAACCAGTGAAATCTCTGTACCTGTTCCATCTTGGGTTAATGAGCAAAGTACTGAGCTGTCTTACAATGTCAGTGGGTGTTTTTTTTTTAATGTTCCTCCCTAAAACTCGGCTGTGTGCCAGGTGTTATCAGTCTGCTCCCAGCTGTTGAATAAGGGTGCATATCTTGTGTCCTTCATTGTTTAGTCCAGCGTTTCTCACGCTCCTGTCTTGCAGTTGCTGTTAGCCAAACCTCAGATAAGTATATTTGTTTTCTCAAACAAATATTCATGTTACTCTTCAGGAATTAAGCAGAAAGTGCAAGGCATAATTGCACTCAAAAGCCCTTTGCTTCCAGCTTCGGGGAAGGTGAGGAAGGGCCTTTGCACCCTGTTGCCTTTGCCTTGGGGAGAAGGAGGTGGGAAAAGGCTCAGTGGTGCCTGAGTTGCACTGCTTACAGCTGACTGAATTGTGAGGGATTAGGAACCTCTTTATGAGTTGTGAAGTGAAAGCCATAGGCTTGGTTTATAAAAATATAAGTAATGGTACCTTTTAAAAATTCTTAAGCAGGATAAATCTTTTTAGGCTTAAATTTTGTTACAAAGTAAATGTGCAGGCACATTGGAGAGAAGTTGATACTTTCACCATATCGAGCAAATGCAATATATTCGTAAATACTGAAATGTTACTGCAGAACTTGTAATAAAAACTACTTGAACTGCCTTCAATAGGTGTTTTTTTCCTTGAGAGATTTGACAGGCTAAAGAGAATTCTCTTATCTCTGCAAAAATGTAGGTCAGATGGAATCAGGTTAACAAAAGTACCTAACTAGCCATCTTTTATTTTTTTTTAAATGAACAGAGAAAGTGAGGGAGAGATACAAGTAATGTCCTAGCATTGAGATCTATTGGTTATTTCTGTCCTGCCTCTAATAAGAATGTTTGTAAAAAACAGAAGCCAGTGACTGACATATACTTCATCCCTTAATTCCCTGGTTATGAAAACATAAGCTTAACTCCAACAGAGTCTAAAGCACTACAATTACATTTTAGATGTCTTGAGCTGTGTGTAAGTTGTTCCTTTGCTCGGCCACTTATGCTCTTGTTAGCTGAATTCACTAGGGAAAAAAAACATAAACCTGGTGCTCAATAATAAGGGTCATTTCTCTTTACAGCTGGTGCTTGTGTACCTGTAAATAAGACTATGGGTTATTTGCCTCAAGCAGAATTTCAGATGAGAGCTTAGTTTGTGTTGTGTTGGTTTCTTAAAAAAACCTGTGTAGCTCCATGGATTTTTAATTTGCAGAGTAGCTAAAGTGCTGCAAAAAAACATTCCCTGTGGCTTTTGAGGAGGATAAAGGAAGAAGACAGTTTTGTAGGCCTTCCTTTGTGCATTGCTTCATTTGGATATAATTGCAATACAAGGCAGTCAGAGTGTGGAGAGAGAGGTGGACTCTCAGCTTCTCTCTTTGGCAGTGTTGCTGCCATGGGAGAACTGCACAGGTGCAACAAGTGCCTTGGAAGTCCAACACTTCCTGTTGGAAAAAACTTTGGAAGTAAAACCTGTGCTACATAATTTGCTGTATGGGCTGTGAATTCAGCTGTGGATGTCTGACTCTTATTTGCTGTGGCTTTTTTAAAGAGTCTCTTTGCAGACACTGAATTCAAAGCCATGGCCTTAGATATCATTCTGCTTTCTGCTGGTTTGGCTTTTTGGAGAACCAAGGAGTCTCCAGCACCGCTGTGATTCTGTAGAGAGAAAGTCCATGCTCTGAAATGCTCCGAGTTGTAGGGAAAAGTATCTGCATGAGCCAAGTGGCAGTGGGATCCTTCCTCAGGTGTGAAGGGGATGAGAAGATTTTGGGGGTCATATCAAGTAAGTGGTAGCTTGAACTTTGCATTTTGTGCTGTTTGCAATGAAGGAGCAAGGCTGCTATGATTGGATTTTGAGTCCTAGAGCAGGACAGTGGTGCACTGAGCAGAAAATGGATCTTGATGACTTAATGCTACCAGCTGAGATGAGTAATTAATACCTTAAGGTTTTAAAATGTAATAGGAAAGACTCAGACCTTCATTATATTTCCTGACTAATGTCAAAATACATCAGTCTTCCATGTTTGGCTGTGAATTGTGACTTGTAAGTGGTGGCATGAGTAGGACCACAAAGGTCCTTAGAATGAATCAATTATACACTGCCATTATCGTGCCAGTAGTGCCTATGTGGTACAGTTCTTGTTCAGAAATAAAGAACATTGTTTTAATAGTATGTGTAAATAGAGGGGTTACAGATTCAGTTTCAGGAAAAATTGCTGCAAGAATCTGGACTGAAATTTTGAAAATATGCTTAAACATAAAACAGCTCCTATGGATTCTTGCACCTCTCTCAGATAATCCAAACTGGGGCTATGATAAAGGAGTGGAAGACAGTAGTAGTAGTAAATTAAATAAATCTTCTAAACAGAGCTCTAGGATGTGTTCTGACGAGGTCAGGATGCCTTAGTGGATGTGTGAGATATTCCCATTTCAGTCCCCTTTCTGCTGTCTCATACTGGAGGGAAGAGCAGAGTTTTAACCATGAGAATTATACAGAAGGCTCTGTATGAGTCTCATCTGTTTCTTGGTAAGAAATGATCAATGGCAAATCTAAAACAGAATACTGAAAGTTTTTATGACTCTACTTGATGGCTCTTGGACAGGTTACTCTTGGGCATCAGCCTCTTGACTTGCCCACAGGTGCAGTGCATTCCTAAGAGCAGTACATTTTGCTGTGCCATGGATGGTAAAAGGATTGCAGTGTTGCACACCACAGAACTGCTGACACTTCTCATCCCAGAAAACGTGTGCTGGGGAGTGAAGAGACGTCAGCAATCCCGTTTCCTGGTACAGCTGTGTGAGCACTAGATGGGGCTGTTACTCCACTTAAATTTTTCTGGAAATTCATGGCCACACCCCTGTGACGGGAAATAAAGGTGTCACAGTGTGGGCTATCTGGGCTCTGCTGCAGGTTCTGGAAGGGCTGAAATTGGGTAGATGGTGAGTAATAACCCAATAAATAAATGAAAGAAAAAAATAGAAAAAGAATAAATATCTTGGTGCTTGGTTTTTCTAGGAATAAGCACTGCTGGCTATCCCTAACTTTCCTCTTGTAACCATCACATAACTGGGAAGAAAATCTTGGGGAGAAGTGAAGGCCTACCCATGGAAAAGTCAAGTGTAGAGTTCAAGGTTTGTCCTTACCATTTGTACCTCTTGAAATACTTGGTGCCATTAAAAAAAAAAAAAATGAAAACCAACAGAAAAACAAAGGTAAGTTACCTACGTGTTTTTTACTTCAGTGGATAAACATTCTGTCTGAATTTAGATGAACCAATCTCCAAGAAATACAAAGCCTAAAAATTGGCAGACTTTCAGGGATCATTTAGATGTGATTTAAATCATTAAATTACCTCTTCACAGGAGATGGAGATGCTCTCACTTGCTACATGGTGCTTACTTTCTAGTTAAAAGAGACTGATTTTAATAGAAGGGAAGATCCTTAAAACTTCCTGCACTGGCTTCCATCTCTGATAAATTACTCATTCACTTATAACCACAAGCCACAAGGTGCTGCTCTTATCCTGATTAAAAAAGTAATTTTTTTGTCTTTTTCTAATATTGCACAGTAAGAACATGGAGAGAAGCATGTTTTATACCATGGTTAGTTTGGTTTCTGCAGCAATGCCCCCACACACACTGCAGTCTATAATGGTAAAAAAAAAATTTATTTCGTGCCACCTTCAGATGGTTTGAGAGGAACAATCTTTCTGGTGAAACCAGTTCAAAGAAATGGTTAAAAATCTAATGGAAGAAGATGAATCAACTATAGATGATCTAACTAATAAAACTATGTAATTGAACACCTAGATGATAATCCTAAATAAAACCAACTCAATCTATCTGCAAAATCTAGGATTTCACCTGTGTTGCATTTGGGAAAATAAGCAATTCTTCAGTTTTCTTGGAAAGGTATGGGCTGCTACCATGGCACTGTGATGGTCCTCTACAGCACCCCCCACCCCCAGTTTGTTCAGAATTCCAGTTACACTGACCATGGAAGTGAGTATGATCTTCCAGGGAAAAGGAGCAGAGGGTGTGTCAGTTGAGTGTACAAACACTACAGGGATTGGGATTACTGATGGGCATTGTGCAAATACACACATTGCTACCTTTTACTCTCAGCTATACAAAGCTCGATGGGTAATCTAATTAAAATACTTCCACAGACAAGTTCACAAATAAGTAGTTCTTAGCAAGAGGAAAGCCAATCCATTTCCCACAGTGCCTGTGAAACCTCCACAGCTGGGAGAAAAAAAAAACGACCTGAGTGATTTTCCAAGGGATGTCATTCTGCCAGAATGACTGAACCCAATTTACTCCACTTTTTGCCCTTCACCTCGAGATTCCATTAGCACCTCTTGCCATTTCTTCTCC
Source organism: Cyanoderma ruficeps (assembly GCA_008694505.1). Lineage (NCBI taxonomy): Eukaryota > Metazoa > Chordata > Aves > Passeriformes > Timaliidae > Cyanoderma > Cyanoderma ruficeps. The sequence goes on from VZDJ01000015.1 coordinate 747,414, forward strand.
ACCTGCTCTTTGCACATCAGGAAGGCATCCTGCAGGTGCTGCACGGCCTTGTGCAGGTCTGGGTTGGTGTGGGTGGGCACACAGTCGTAGGCCATCCAGGCTGCATGCACTGCAAACACAACAGCTGTTACGTTCTGGCCAGGAAAAAGCAATGGCTGATTCAATAAATAAATTCAATAAATTAATTCAATCACTAAAAGGAATTGTTATCAGTTCGGATCTCAGAGAAGGCCGGAAAATAAAATGGAAACTGCCTGCAGTAAAACTCAAGATTAAACAAGACTGTTCAGTATTGCTTCTTTATAAATGTCTCGAAATAGTTCCTAATGGAAGTACACTGATGTAAATTATGGAACGGGGATGGGCACTTCACCTAAAAATGACAACAAAACAGGTAATCAGATGGAAAGGGTCCAGAGACTGTTTTAAAATAGATGAATATTAAATAAGGAATCCTCCCTCCAGACCAGTTACAGCTTCTGTTAGGTGAGGGAGGGTAAGATCAAAGAGACTACAACAAAAAGATGGAATATTTTAATGAAATTGATCTTGAAATAATCAGTTACCTAAATAACGAGGTTGATTTTGAAGTAATGAGTGTCTGATAAAGCTGAGCAAATAGTTTTAGCACTTATATACTAAACTTACGTACTTAGCTACACTTATGTACTTTCCCTTTTATTTTACCAAGAATTCACTATAGTACACTCACCTATGAGAGGTGATATGTATCCATTTTTCAGAATTGTCTCATTTTATATACTATATTTTAATAATTGTACATTAAATACCTTAGTAGTATTTCTGTTTTTAACCAACACTCTGAACTAAGCATCTATCACCTATTGATTTTTAATTCTGAGCCATCTGAACCACCTAAATTATTTGTATGCCTTTTCACAGTTAAGAACACGAGGGCATTAGTTAATGGTGATTGTTTTAATTACATTTCTATCACACAGAAGTTTACAGAATAAATACAAAAAATAAATCTTCAATGTCTTTAGTACAAAAATGCATATCATTCTCAATAAAGACCTGTACCTGTTAGTTCTTCCATTTTCTCCAGAAGTTCCTCCATGTCTGTTCTGAAGTTCTGCACCTTGTTTCCCCTGTTATCATAGTTTCCTTCCTGAGATTCTGATTCAGCCATCTATAAGAAAACCAGGAATTTCCTACTTTATTCTGCTCTAAAGTGAGTTGATTTTCACAGTTGACACAAATTAACATTGCAATAAAAAAATAAAGCATATCCATTTTAGATTTACATGTGAATTCAGCAAGAATCTGACCTTAAGGTTACTGGTCATCATCTGTATGCAGCATATTATTTGTGATCCATTTTGAAATTAAATAGAAAGAATTAGCTCAAATACGCTGTGCTTGTGCAAAATAAAGATATTTGGTATCAGTAATAAAAGATCATTGTGTCACACCCTTCACTAGCAAACTTCATTCCCCTGTTACAGTTGTCTTCCAGCTTCTCTCCCAAATACTCTGACCCAGAGCAACTCTTTATTTTCAAAATTAGTTGTAAAATCCCCATTTGTAACCAGTATTTATTTCACAATTGCAGGCTCTGGCCAGGTTTAATATAAACACTAAGTTTTGTCACTAAAGAGGCAGATAAGTGATTATTATTCCCTAACCTCTGCTAAGTTGTAGGGAGTGAAATTCTAGGATGTAAAAAGGCTTGGGCCAAAGATAGTTTTAGAACCTCAGTGTTCACTGAAAATGTGACACAAAGTATTGCCTTTAATTTCCTCTTTTGAAAACTCAATGGATGGGACCGAACTCTAAAGAAAGAGACAGAACAGCTTCAGTGTAGTGACTTTATACATCACACCGCATAGTTTTTATCCTGTGATTTCTCAGACTCAGTGGGTATCTGTTTTCCGAGTTTTATTGCCGATATGTGCGGAAGGAACGCGACGGGTGGTTTGTAGTGGCTTTACAGCGTTTTAAACCGGTGCCAAACCTGAGACGCCGGGTGTTCCAGGTGTCACTTCACACAACGAGGTAAAACTGAGGTTTAACGGGGCAGCCCCCTTGCCCCGGAGCCCTTGGAGAGCCCAAGCCCCGGTGTTGTCCCACACCATGGGCACCCTTCGGCCGCCGCGGGGGCCGCCACCCCCGGGGCGCCGGGGCCCCGCCGCCGCCGCCGCTCGCCCTCACGGACAGGGCAGGCGGCAACGGGACACCAAACACGGCCCGGCGGCCGTGCCCGCCCCTCCCGCCCGTGTGCTTCCCGGGCTCGCGAGCTCGGTTGATTCCGTGTTTCACGAAAACAAGCGCTTGGGAGAGTTCGGCGGCCCGGGGAGCGGCGCGTTGGCTTTCCGAGGCGGCCGGGCTGTGCCTGTGTCCCGGCTCCGTGTCCCGGCTCCGTGTGCCGCCTGCCCCTCGCTTCCAGCGCCGCCGCGGCCGGCTCTGAGGCATCACAGAATCACAGAATCACTAGGTTGGAAGAAACCTTTAAGACCATCGAGTCCAACTCATGCGCTAACACCTCAACTAAACCACGGCACCTAGTGCCACGTCCACTCTTTTTTTTAACACATCCAGGGATGGTGACTCCACCACCTCCCCAGGCAGACCATTCCAGTAGTTTGTCACTCTTTCCGTAAAAAACTTTTTCCTAATATCCAACCCTGGCGCAGCTTGAGGCTGTGTCCTCTCGTTCTGTCAGTTGCTGCCTGGAGAAAGAGACCAACCCCCACCTGAGCACAGCCACCTTCCAGGGAATTGTAGAGTGATAAGGTCACCTCTGAGTCTCCTTTTCTCCAGGTTAAACAACCCCAGCTCCCTCTGTCGTTCCTCAGGGTTTGTGTACCAAGCCCCTCACCAGCCTCGCTGCCTCCTCTGGACGCGCTCAAGCGTCTCAACGTCCTTCCTAAACTGAGGGGACAGAGCTGGACACAGCACTCAATGTCCATCCTAAACTGAGGGGCCACAACTGGACACAGCACTCGAGCTGCGGCCCCACCAGCTCCGAGTTCGGGGGAAGAATGACCTCCCTGCTCCTGCTGGCCACATTATTCCTGGCACAGCCCGGGCGCCCATTAGCCTTCTTGGCCACCAGGGCGCCCGATCCCCGGCCCGATGCCCGGCCCTGGGGCCGAGCAGAGCGGGTCACACCCCCCGTGCCCACGGCCCCGCCTGCAGCACGGGCCGCCCTCCGCCGCCAGCGCTGCCCCCGCACCGCCCCCGGCAGCTGCAGTCGTGGCGAGAGCGGCTGCGAGCAGGTGGCCTGTGGTGGTTTCAGGAGCTTTCCTGAAAGTAACGCACAAGGTACATCTTAACCCCTAAGTTTGAAGGCTGGGTGGTGCTTCTGCTGCTTTTCTCCGGGAGTCTCTGCCTGCCTTGCAGGATAAAGGGAGACGTCAGAGCAGGGCCGCCAATGACGGCACAACGAGCAGCAGGTTCATAGCTAAAGGGAGTAGGCTTGTATTGGAAATAAGGAAAAAATACTTAGCAGTGAGGGTGGTGAGAAGTTGGAACAGCTTGCCTTGAGAAAGTTGTGGATGCCTGTCTCTGGAAGTGTTCAGGGTCAGACTGTATGGAGTACTGGAAAGTGTCTCTGCCCGTGGCGGGAGTTTTGGAACTGCAGGTCTTTGAAGGTCCCTTCTCAAACTGCTCTATGATTTTAGGATCTTTGCATCATCATCAAAAAAACCCCCACAAAAACAATCCCCCCCACAAAAACAACAAACAAAAATAACCAAACAAACAAAACACTGGCGAAAGTGTTTGCAGGACTAGGCAAAATCAGGTTAGAATTTTTCTGGAGGAAGTGCAACAAGACTTAGAGTTTGTCAAGAGTTAATAGATAGGAATTATCTGGTTTATAGCAGAGTGACAATCAAGCCCTGTTTCTGAACTGTCTGTGCTCCAAGTCATGTCACATTCCAGATCAATATCCAAACTTTTCATGGTTTGGGCTGTCTCTTGTTACCGTTCTTCATCCACACAAATACAACCTTAGTCCTGTTTTTAAATTATTTGGTATATTAGTATTCTTATTATGCAGCAGTCTTGCTCATCTCTTGTAATCGCCCCTCATTTCACTGCCGACTGAGTAGCTGGTTTGAAGATGAGAACTCATCTTCAAAATAAAAAATAAATATTTATTATCACAGAGCATTGTGTTGCTAAAGCTTTGCAGGGGTTCAAAAGCAGCTGAGTAAAATCCCTGAATAGAGGAAGGGCTAGCAAATTGCTGGACCTTCAGCTGGCTGGTGAAGTTTGATGCCTAATCTTTAGGTCATTTCGGTTTTCTACTTTATTTCTTTTCATATAGTGCTACCTTTGGAAGTTTTAAAGAACAGATACTGCAGGGCTGAACTGAAAATCACAATAGAATTGCCATTAAAAAAATAGGCTTGTAATTTTTCTTGATTAAAAAAACCTGCTTCCTTGAGAGGCAAAGCTCATGAGGCAGAGCAGACGCTTGGGATAATGCTGGGAGGTTTTCCTTCACTTTTAGATCAGTCCTGTGCTGTGCCATGTTGTGTTTATTTGCAGAAACTACATCAAGGGTGTTTGTCCCACAGAAGTGCTGCCCATCCTCTGCACGGCCCCTTCCCCAGCCACATCTTGTCCTTTCTCACAGTGTGCTATTAACAACTATCCTTGGTTGGCTCTGCAGCCACCTGGCTGCTGTTGTTTGAGACTTACACATTAGCCCCTTATTTTCTGAGTTTCTGCACCTCTGTGGGCTTAAGTTGACCTAAAGATGAGTCACAGTCTATCAGCTATAAGCCGCAGTTTTATGTCTTGTATTAGAATGTGAAAATAAGTCAAGAAATTTGCTGCTTAGTCCCAGAACCCATCTTGAGGCTATGGTACAGCAGCTGTGTGTGGTTAGCATGGTTTCTAGGTGTGCTAGAACTGTCTTGGAGATAAAGAGGATGGTTATGTTTGAACTGCCAGTCTGTTGCCTTTCAGTGTGCTTAATCATAAGGAAAAGGCAGAGAAGGATAGAGGATGTTCAACAGGTAATGTTTTCTTTGTGGATGCACATACAAGACAAGACATAGCAGGAAAAGTCTGTTTTTCACAGGGCAATAAATGACTTCTGTCACTTCACTAAACAGCGGGATAGGCTTGTTGATGGATGAGGAGGATTATATAGGCTGAAGTCTGAACCACTAAAAGATCTTATCCAACCAGTCAGACTGGGAGCACAACAGAAACACTGGTGAGGGAAATTAAAAGCTGCAGCCACTGCTGGTTTTGCATATGCTTCCCCTGAATATTTAACCCTTTGCCTTTCACACTCTCTTCCACAGTGGAGTTGTAGAAACTGAAAGAAGGAAGAAGATTTTCAGTTCTCCTATTTTTAAACAGGAATCTGAATAGGTTTTCCTCCAGGTGCCCTTGAGGAAGGTGCCTGTGGAATGTAACTCATTTCAGTAAGGAACTCATTTAAATGAGGAACTGTTATTTGTATTTTACCTGCTATTAAATGGAGTATGAGTTATAAGACAGATCCCATGCTTCTTCATGGAGGAAACCCTGCAGAGGGTCAGTGCAAGTTAGTACCAGAATGAGAGGAAAGCTGAAACCAGAGTCCAAGCCTACATTCTGCAGCTGTAGTATCTTTCTAATAGAAATCTTTCTAATTCAAGATGTAGAATCTAAATGTAAAATGTAGAATCTTTCTAATTCGAGAAAGTTTTCAGTCTGGAAGATGTCTCCTGATTTCCCAGGGGATAAAAGTCCATATCACAGGACTTCTTGCTGATACTATTTTGCCCACTCCTGCCAGTGTCTGTAGAGAGTCAAGCAATGAAAAAATCACTCCTGGTTTTCACCATTTTGCACACATGGGTAAATGCCAGCTGGAAGAATTATGCTAGGGAGAAATCTCTCTTAGATTAACTATTGTCTTTTGATACCCAAATGTATTGATTGGGCTACAACTCAAATTTTCCCCACAGCAACATACATGCAGTGACAAAATGTTAACAGTAGTAGGTGAATTTGGCTAAAACAGTTGTCAGAGATCACATCATCTGCTGCATCTTCCCCAAGACACCTGCATCGAGTTGCTGACTGTGAAATGAAGTTTGTTTCTCAACAAGAAGTAGGTCTCATATTGTTTACTCTTGAAATGCAACTGCCTCTCACTCCTATGAAGTGGGTAAGCAAATCTTGTGTAGACTCATGTAACCAGGACTCAGGAATCTGAAACTCTTAACACAGGATTTATCAGTGATAGGGGAGGGCAGGCCAACAGCTGGGACTTGCGTGCATGGATTGGTTGGGAAGAAAGTCCGCAGAAATAAAATGATGAGGTGTGATGAAGATTACACCCCACAGCTGCTGAGGACACCAGCAGAACACAATGGAGACCCCAAGGGCATCATGGCAGGAAAAGGTCACAGGGAAGTTCAGGAATATTGTCTGGTGTGGTTGGGGAGCTCAGAGTGGTGTGAGAAGAGGGCAGGGGAAAGCCAAACTTTCCAAAGTTCTGGCAGAATGCATGGACAGCCTGAACAGGAGAGAGACACCAAAGGACAGGGCAGAATGTGAAAAACCCCTGTGTTTCTGCTGTCTGCTGTTGCATGTTTTGATATTATTAATCTTATATCTCTTTCTTCGTTTGCAGGCTGCGTTCCCGATGGAACGCTTTTTCGGCCTCCGGAGTCCTGGGGGCTTTGTACAGATTTTCTGTTCCAAGAGCCCATTCTTTCTAAATGTGCACCTGTAACCAGAAGTGTATGAATCCTGTTTTATTACATCACCTGTCCCTCTTGATGTGTATTGGTCTGCCTTTCAAACCCCACTGCAGGTGCCTGCCCGAGGGCTCTTTGCTGTGCCTGCAGTTGGCCCTGAGCAGCTGCTGTGTGGAAGCCAGGCAGACCTGTTCTGCAGGTGTGTGCCTTCCTGTCAGCTGTGTGCTGGACATCCCTGGGGAGACGGCTGAGGAGACACAGCAAAGCAAAGAACCGAATCTGGGCGGGACTGGAGGGGAAAAATCGGTGAGGAGGAGCTTAGTCATAAAACCACACCAAGGTAATCGTCAGCCTTACTGGGAGTGGCCTCACCAACTGGGATCTGGTAGCAGGAGAGCTTCAGGAAAAGACAACCGTAGGGCAAGGAAAGTGGTGTCGTTCAGGTAAGTGGGAGAAAGCACTTCTGGAAGATCAGTCCATGAATATTTATTTTTTTTAAAAGACTTTTATTAACATAAATGTGACCTGAATTAGAAGGTAGCTGTACTGTACGTCTGTGTCTGCGTGCGTGTACATTTGTGCATGTACTTACTCCTTGTAGTGAAGCTACTCATAGTCATTTCTGTGGTCATGATGGTAATAGGGTTTGAGAAGAAAATAAAAGAGGGAAACCCTCTATGCACTAGCTGATTTGAATGAAATAGCTCACAGGCATTTTTTTAAAGGGAAAGGAATTAACAAAGTAATTAAGTTTTGTATAAAATTAGTCTCAGTTCACTGAAACCGGGTGATGCTATGCATGTGTGTATAAATATGTTCAGTCTTTAATTAAGTAGTGTGCCTAGGGCTGAATTCAGAACTAATTACCATTTTACTAATTTACCATTGATTGTGTGGCAGTGAACTCTAACCCAAAGTGGTGCAGATATCTAGATTTTCCTGTATTTACCTGTGTGTGCATGAGCTACTGATTAAATTACAAACGAAATCTGTGCTAAATCCACCAAGAAGCATCCAGAACTCAGGAAACTGAAACTAAAGTTGTCTACACAGCTACAGGTGGCTGTGAATTCATGAAAGCAGATCTGTGTTGGATTTCTTAAACCATGAAGCAGCAATGTGATGTGATGCAGTATTTTTATCACACAGGTTTTTCACAGCAAGAGCTGTATGCATGCGTGGTCCTTTGAAACAAAAATCCTTCATTCTTATGTTCTGTCAGCTTTTGCTGTCACAGTTTTTTAGAATTTCTGTATTTGTGCTGGGTTTGATACAGGCTTAGTACAGGCAGCTACCAGCAAAACCAGAGCTCAGTCAGCTGGGAGACATTTTCAAAAGTAGGGTGTGATTTTGCTTTCATAAAAGGAAGCCATAGGTGATAGTGTACTGTTGAAAGTTTGACCTCTAGACTTTTAATAGCCTGCTCATTGAGGCTTCAGCTTAATGTGTTCCTTGGGTTTTCTTATCATTTTAACTTATTCTTCAGATTACCTGTGAGGAATTACTTTTGGTGGCCTCAATTCAGTGGGAATGTTCAAGATATATGTTACTTTTCCAGAAACTATAGTAGGCCGTGTCTGCATTAGAAAAAATAACTTTGTCTTTATCCCCATTCAGTTTCTGTACCATTTCACACTTCTGTACTTAGATTTCCTTATGCAGCACAAATAAATTAACTTTTGTAGATTATCGGAGTTTAAGCAAAACCTAGCACTGTAAGAACTTGCATATCTCCACTGAAATGCTGCCAGTTAGAGCTAACATTTTTAGCATAAAAGCACAGCAGCACTGAGTTCTGGCTAATTTCTCAGTGCAGTAGTGACTGTTGACTTTGCCTGTTTTTTCTGCTATACTGAAAAGGAGCCAAGTTTCCTCTAAGTAACCACCTGCTCAGGTAGCAGCTTGGGCCTCATTATTTGCTGTTTTCTCTATGGTTTAGCTCTTCAAAAGTGGTCAGCCTAATTTTCTCCCACTCCCTTAATATGCTTCTGTAGCAGTGAGCCTAGGTTTGATATTCAAGTATTGCTTCTAGTTTTGGACCAAGAGAAAATCTTGCGTCTTCCTATGTGATTTTTGAAACACTTTGTTTTCTTACAGGGTGTTACTGCTACCAGCTGTTTCAAAAGCGAGTTATACTTTATAGTTGAGACAGTGTTACAGCAAGCTACAGGATATTATTTCTAATCATTGTTCACAAGGACAGAAGTGGCTCTGGTGTGGCTGGTCAGGATTTCCCATTCTGCACAGTGCTTGGTGATCCACAGGTGCCTTGCAGTGAGAGATGAGATGACCACACGGGCCAGGAAGACCTTGCAAAGATGTCATGGTCTGCCAGGCTGTTGGAAATAGTCACTAAGGTCTTCTGCAGGCAGAAAAAACAGAATATACAGCCTAATAAATGCACGGCTGAAACCTGTCAGGCTAGTTTTTTATTTGTGTGGATGCTGCTTTTAGTAAATGGTGGACACGGCAGGGCAAAAAAAAAATAATCTCTTTTTCAGTGTTTGCTTTACAACGGTGCTTTATTTCTCCCTCTTGTCTCACATTCAATGTCCACAACTGCCCACACCTGGTGGTTTCCTGCTGTTTTGGTTCCTGTAATTCCCTGGTAGCTCCTCTCCCTTCCTCCTGCACAGCCAGCACCACCTGCTTGTGCAGAGCACTTGCCAAAGCCTTGACTGTTGACCACGTTCAAAGGTCAGATAAAAGAGGAGGGAAATAATAAAAGCAGCAGTGGAATGGTAACTGCAAAAGCTGGAGAGCAAGGTTCTGCCACTGCAAGAAATTAAGTAGAAGATGTAATGTTTAAGGATTTATCTTTTATCAGTCAGGCAGTTATTCTTTAGCTAATCATTACACATGGATTTACAGGTTTGCACTGATGATGGGAACTGCTGGTAGCTCGCAAATCAGACATATTCAGGGGCAAAACTGTATATTTGCTGTCAATATGGACAACTTACTCTCTTTAACATGGCAGGAGCAAGCAGCTTCTGTGTGAACAGTACCCAAGCTGTCTGTTCCTTTATATTCCATGGGCATGTCAAGTCTTGGCATTTCTCTTTCTTTTCAGTCTTCACCCCAAAGTTTGTCACTCAGGCTTCTTAAGTCTTAATCCTGGCACTTCAAATAACTGGAGCTTGATGAGAACTTTAAGGCCATAAAATGTCAGAGAGGATTGATTATTTTAGGGCAGATCACCTTCCTGGTTCATTGCCACCTTGCCACGTGAATGCTTCTGCTATTGCTAAGGGGACAATATCCACGTGGGAATGAATGACAGGGGACTGGAAAAATCACAGTTCAGGCTTTGGCTGGCACACAGTGCGTGCGGATCTGTGCTGACACAGGGTGTGGTTTCACGGTGCAGCTTTAGATGAATTAGCCATTCACCCCTGACTAATACCAACCACTGAAACGGCAGGAAATCACTATGGCAAAAGAGCAGTGGGTTTTCCCTGCTAGGTTAGTGGCTTGAATCAGTTCACCGTGTGATCAGTTGCACAACTGAGAGCAAAACGAGCAATGAGAAGACAGCAGAGAGAGGAGATAATCCCTTCTTTTGGCATTGGTGAGCACTTAATTCAGCTTGGCTATATTCACATTCAGTATTTGGGCTTCCTGAACTGGTTTAAGCAGCTCCCACAGCTGCCACCTTCTCGCTGCTTATTCCTGTCCCTCTGTTGCTCTCTGTGCTTTGTCTGAATTGCCAGGGCAGCAAAACAAAATGCTACCTTTCCCCAAGTGTTCATCCTGTTGGCAAATGTGTACAGAGGAGCAGTGTTGGTGGGACAGCGGCTGGACAGGAGCCCAGCTGGGCAAGAGGCCAATGGCACCTGGGCTGTGCCAGCCATGGGGTGGCAGCAGGGCCAGGGCAGTGACTGTCCCCTGGGCTGGGCACTGCTGGGGCCACACCTCACACCCTGGGCCACTGCTGGGAACCTCAGGACAAGGAAGACATGGAGGGGCTGGAGCGTGTCCAGGGAAGGGAAGGGAGCTGGGGAAGGGGCTGGAGCAGCAGGAGGGGCTGAGGGAGCTGTGGGGGCTCAGCCTGGAGAAAAGGAGGCTCAGGGGGGACCTTGTGGCTCTGTACAACTCCCTGACAGGAGGGGACAGCCGGGGGGGTCGGGAACAAGGGACAGGACAAGAGGACACAGCCTCAAGTTGTGTCAGGGGATGTTTATATTAGATTAGGAAAAATTTCTTTTCTGAGAGTCATTAAACATTGGGATAGGCTGCCCAGTGAAGTTGGTGGAGTCACCATCCCTGGAAATGTACAAAAAACCTATGGATGTGGCACATGAAGACATGGTTTAGTGGTGAACATGGTGGTGGTGCTGGACTGACTGTTGAACTTGATTATTTTAAGGGTATTTTCCAAGCTTTATGATTCTGTGAATTCCAATGAGTGGAATTCAGTCTGTGTAAAAGAATATTAAAAAATCCAGTGGAATAAATAAGTTGACATTTAGTTGAAGTTGCACAAATTCTCTAATGCAAATTCTCAACTGAAGTAGCACAGTGCTCATGATCTAGACAGGACTGATCTTGGTACAGTGTTAACACACAGGCAAGGAAAATCACAATGCCAGTGAGGTACAGATTTTAAACCTTTCAAGATATTTTTGTTTCCTTTAGCCTGTCTTGGTTCTGGAAAAACGTCTTCATCTAATAAAATAAGTAGTTGAGCACTATCAGTAGTCCTGCTCTGTGTTGAATATGAATGTGTTACATTCATACACATGAATTATGTTAGTTCCTCTTAATTTTTATGTGTCTCCCATTGCAAAAAAAACATTGAATGCATAATGTGAGTTCTGTGGATTTCTGAGTTACCATTCTCCCTGTGAGGACAGGAATGTGAGAACTGCAGTGATGTTACTGTTAGACAGGTGAGTTGCAGAAACAGCCTTGTACAGGAATTTATTTGGTCTTGGCCTGAAAAGTGGCACTGAAAGGCACTTCAGAATTCCCTTACTGAGCAAAACTTCTTTTTCTGCTTGCTGAGTATTGCAAGAGGATAGAGACACAGGGTGTAAATGGGCTTCTGTAATCAAGCTTTTCCAGTCATAACACCTCCATGAGCAACCACAGCACATGGGAGTGCCAGGGCAAATAAAGTGCCAATGACTGCCATTGTTTTCATTCCTGGATCCCTTGGTCCTGCCCTAAGCATGGTTGGAAAAAAATGAATGCCACCCACTGGCATCACTGCTGTATAAAGAGTAGGGAGGAATTTTTTTTGCAGACAGGGACCAGTGTAGACGTGGCTGCTGTGTCAGAGCTTTTTCCATGGATCTTTGCTGCTCTCTCTGTAAGCACAAATTGGGGTGTGTGTGCTTTTGTGTGCCTGTGCGTGCATGGCGTTTAAATGTCAGTGTGCATTTCTACTGAGCACCCCTACAAAGCCATTGGAAAGTTCTAGGATGGAGCTTGGACTGTCCATGACTTAGATTCTACAATATGATTGCCAGCTAATGCTCCTGAAGTCTGTGTGTACCTGAGAATGAAAGAAGCCAGGGCTGGTCCTGTGTATTTGTGTGTAAGTGTGTGTTAGAGCTGGGGTGGGTTGTTTTAGCATCTTGCTTTCAGGGTGTACCTGAAAAGGTTGGTATTTTTGCTGTGTTGTTACTCTTCTGACTGGATTCCTGGTGTAGCCATACCAGGTAAATCTGCTAGCACATTAAGAATGAAATCAAATAAAAAAAAGAACCGGACTTTTTTGTGATACCTTAAAGCACAGAGATATCCATTTTCCTTTCTCTGCTGCCTCTGTTGTGCAACTGGTAAAGAATAATTTCACTCATTAATTTTGGGCATGAGAACAAACTGTTAAATGTTCCGTCACCAAATTCCATAAAATCAATGCCCTATATTTGCCATTGAGGTTAATTGCCTAAAACTCATACCTGTAAACAAAGTAGGTGCTTGCAGGATAGAAGTCACAATTCCTATACAGTAGGAATTCTCTAGATGATAAAGAATAATAAAGTTCTAGATAATACTGTTTGCAAAGCTGTTAAGTCTTAACTTTTAGCAACGTTTATAAGAAGCAGTGACTAAACAAAGGTGCATGCTTGTACAGGCTCTGGATTTTCAGCAGCAAATGCAGAAGAGTTGCAGATGTTGTGCTTCAGAATACCCACAGACTTGGCAGTGCTCAGAAGTTGGTACCAGAGAGCCCTAATGACAACTCTTTTGTTCTCCTTGTCTTTGGACAGCAACAGTAGGAGTTGTGACAAGGACTGTAGTCAAGAATGACATTTTCTGTGCCTGCTGCTGATCTGTTCACTTGTAATGGGCCAGAAGATAAAACACTGAGCCATTCTGGCATCTAAAAAAATGTGTTAGCTAGGCGTGTATTGGATGTTCTTTACATAGAATTAAGTTTGTATTTTTGGATTTTTGTACATGTGCCAGCCTTTAGGCCTAGGGGTCCTCATTTGCTTGTGGAGCACTGTAAAACAAGCTTAACCCTAAAATGTCTGTGGGCATCATCCATAGGATGTGATAGTGGATGTCCTGTGTTGTTCTCTAGGCCTTCAAATCCCAATTTCTGCTTCGTGCAGCCACTGATTGTAAGGGGTAGAAAGCTCTCTATTCACTTCACTTGTTGCTTCATCATCATCCTTTGTCCTAATAAATTTTGTTATTATTCTTTATGTCTGTGCAGGAAGTGAGGGTTGGAGACCTGATGCTTGTAACTGACCATGGCAGGGGATGTGAGAAGATTCTCACGGATGCTGCTGGAGTGCAATAGCAGCGACAAGCTGTGTGGTAGGATTCACACATTTCTTTAATAAGGCTTCACATGCTGGGCAGGAATGCCAGGTTCACCAAAAAGTGTGCCAAGCCCTTTCTCCTCCTCCACCTTCATCCCAGCCCACATAGGAAAATTGGATGGAGCTTTCCCTGCGTTGTTTCAGGGAAGAAATGTTCATGGGGATGAAGCCTCTGTGGCAGGATTAATCTCACATAATTTCAGCCATTTTAGAGAATTCCTACTTTGAGTGAGGTGTACAGCAATCATTAAAGATTCCCTGCGGCTTCCCAAAGGACCAGTTTTGTGGGATTTTGATTTCATGACTTTCTGCCATCTGTGGGAACTGAAAAAATGATCTCGAACACCTCCAGATCTGGGAACATGAGAAAGATAGTGACCTTCACATATCTTACTAATTGCAATGCCTTCCAGTCAAATTCCAAAGGTGAACACGCCCAGTTTCCTTTAAAATGCTCCGTGTAATTTTCCTGGAAGGAGCTGGAGCTGTAATTGCAATGATGACACAGCAATATCCAGCCCGTCCCATCTCCCTGCTGTCCTGCTGCCAGGGCTGTTTCTGTTTCACTGGTGGGTGCTACTTCAAATGGCTACAATTCCTGCCCTCCATATAAATGACCTTAGGTGTGGGAATCTTGGTGATTTCATGCAGTTTAAGTGCTCAGCACCTTTGAAAAATAAGGTGGCAGCACTAACAATGTTCAGCTATTGCAGAGGATGGAACACACACTCTTGGAGTTGAAAGTTACTGGGATGGATTATTGGTAGGTGGTTACACAGAACCAGTGTGCTGCTTATTCCTTGTTTTTTCCATTTCCTTTCTCTGCTGGCAGTTGTGCGTGAACATCAAACAGAAGTGATCGTTGTCCCAGCTCTCCTGGTGGGGCTTTTTGTCATTGTGCTCACTGTGATCCTTTGGCTCCACTGCCGTGGCCTGCGGGCAAAGCAGGAGCAGTCAGCACCAGCTGGAACCCAAGGTAAAAATAAAAAAAAAAAGAAACTTTTCAACCAGAGGAAAGAGTATTGGTTTCAGTGGCCAGCAGCCAATTCCATTTCCCCATCGCTTGAGCTGTTAGGCGAAACCATTTATGAAGACCCTGAGTGGTATTCAACAGTCCAGTAAACATTAGAAAAATTTGGAATCCTGATTTACTCCATTTTGCAACAGCAGCAGTGGAAGCTGTAGCGTTGATGCATCTGAGAAAATCTAAAGCCTCGTGCCATGTAGGCTGTTTAACATGCTGTGGTAACATTGCAAGAGCTGCACAGTGTATTTACATAACAGCCTGCTGCAAGGAGAGTTTTACTGGGGTAGTTATGAATTATAGTAACTTTGATGCAGATTGCACCCAGTTAATCAATTTTCTATACTGCCATTTAAGAAATTTAGTTTCAAGCTGCTGTCTCCCTCTTCCTATGGAGGCAGCATGAGGTAGAACAGGGACTGGTGAGAGGGTTGGGCAAGGTTTGTTGGTGCACTTGTGTCTGTGGAAATGAAAATACAGTTCTGAACTAATTTTGGGTATGTAGAGGGAAACAGCCTCTTGACCCTATATTTGGAGAAATAATTGAGAACTGGTAATAAAAGAAAATGTTCATTGTTTGAGCACATAGGAATGAAGTCCAATTGTGTCTAATCTATAAAGGTTATGTAGTTAAATATGGGAGATATTCTAGACTGGCTCTGTCTTTTCCTCGAATAGAATGGGAGATAAATTCTTTCTCCTCTTCAAGGGCCAAGGTAAGTAAGATACAATAACAGATCCTTACTTTGCCCTGATTTCCAAAACACAATGGTGCAAAAATTAAAAACCATTGAAGGATGAGCACTGCCACCTATTACAGGAGTTCCTCTGTCTGGTTTTATGCATCATATGCATTTGCTTTTGTTAGTGACAAAAAAGAATCAGCGGGAACCCTGCTCAACAGAGAACTGCTACATCCGGCTGAGCGAGACGTCTGTGGAGAGCCTGCTAAACTCTGCATCCTTGACTCTGAAACAATTGGAGATACCACGAGAGAAACTCCTACCAGACACCTTGCAGCTGATAAAACTTGGTGCCTATGGGAGCATCTACAGGGCACAGCTGGAAACTGGGAGCTCTGGGAAGACTAAGACTGTGGTGTTGAAGGCCTTGCAAGGTAAGGCCCGTGGTCAGGATCCACTTTGGTACAGTCTCTGTATCCCAGACATGGTGCACTGCCATCAGTACTGGGCAAGAGCAAGCTATGCTCAGTATAGTAACTCTGAGATGTTCTTGTAGGAATGTCTTGGGAGGATTAAAGATTGCTGAGCATGTTGATTTTAGCTGTCCAGCTTTTTTTGCTGCTTCTATTTATTGTTTTTTTTCAGTTTGTTTTCTTTCGTTCTTTCAGACCCGGCTAGTCCCCAGAAAGTAAAGGATTTCTTGGGAAGGATTAAATTCCATCAAAATCTTGGCCATCACGAGAACCTGGTTGAATTGGTTGGATGTTGTGTAGACCAGCTCCCACTTTATATGATCATGGAAGATGTGTCTCTTGGTGACCTGCTGACGTTTCTGTGGACATGTCGGAAGGTGAGTCAAAAGAAGTGATGACAGAGTAGCTTTTTAAATTCCTTTGGTACATATCTATCCATAAGTCATAAATGATTTTTACATCTCTCCATGCATCCCTCTATATCAATCAGAACTATTTCCATGCCCCAAAAAAGTTCTGCACAGGTTCTAATTTGTAGACCATTGAAGAGCATTGCAGGCACTGGAATTAGAATGAACTCATACAGCCACCTGAATTTCTAAAGTTTTAAATCATGTCTCACTCCAAATGCTTTTAAGAAAGCAGAGCAGTTACAACACAGAGAGAAGGTCATGGGATGGTAACTAATTGGTAAAAGACAGGAAATAGAATATAAGAATGAAAGGTTGGTACTTGCACTGAAGGGAGGTCAGCTATCTAGGACATGGTGCTGTTCATTATATGTATTAATAACCTAAAAATGGGATGACAGTGATGTGATGATATTTGCTGGTGATTCCAGCCAGTAAAGGCAAGGGCTGACCCAAAGGTATTGCAGAAGGATCTTCTAAGATTGAGACACTTGTCAGCAAAAAGAACAGATGAAATTCAGCAGTCAAAAATGAAGTAATGCTCAGGAAGAAGTTTCATATTTGTGAAGGATGGCTTCATGTCTGCCCATTGCTGATGAGGGGTAAAATCTGATGGGATGAGGCCTGATAGTATGAAAATATGTACTCCATTGAAAATGTTAACTCAAGCTAAAAAAGAGCCCAGATATCAGGGGAAGTTTAGATTGGATAGCAGGGAGAGATTCTTCCCCCAAAGGGTGGTCAGGCACTGAACAGGTGCTCCAGGAAGTGGTCAATTTATGAGCAATTGTGAGGAAGAGGAGCATAAGATTAGATAGAAGGAAACATTCCCCACTATCCTACTGCTGTGGCATGTGTTTGAACCAAGGTCTTTTATTTTGTCTCTAGGATGTGATGGCAATGGATGGTGTCCCCTATGACCTCACTGAGAGGCAGGTGTATGAGGTTGGACAGCAGGTTGCAGCAGCTCTGGTAAGTCTGCTTATGTTGGCTGCGTTTTTTCCTTGCTGGATTGCAACACAAGTTTGTGTGGTGGGTTAAATCTTCTTGGCCTAAGCTTTGAGAATAAAGGCTTTGTTAAAATGTGCTTCCATTATGTTGGTGAGCACATGTCTCTACTCCGCAGTGTTGGAAACAACCATCGATGAAACTCAATGAAAATTCCTATCAATTAAATTTCCTTTTAAAATCATCCTGTTTTCTTTCTTCTCCAATTTCCCAGGCTTATCTGGAAGGAAAGAACTTGTTCCATGGTGACATTGCTGCCAGGAATGTCCTCCTTCATCAGAACTTCACTGCTAAGCTCTGTGGTTTGGGCCTGGCCTACGAAGCTCACACGCACGGTGCCAGCTCAGTCACGCGCAAAGTGCCCGTCAAGTGGCAGGCGCCAGAGAGGCTCCTGAGCAAACCCCCTACCATCAAGGCAGACATGTATGGCTTCATTTTGGGAGTAGAAGTTCACCTGTCTTGTCAGGCCTGTCTCTTTCAGTCCTTTATGCATGATTTCACATCCTGAAGTTCACAGGAAGGCAGATCTCGTTTCAGCATAACTCTCCGCTTTTACAGCTTGTACTTTCTCCTGTCTGCAGGCCATGCCTAGTTGTTTTTATGTTTTTAAGCCAGCAAAAAAATCACTTCATTTTCTTTTCTTGCAGATGGTCTTTTGGAATTCTGCTGTATGAAATGATTACATTAGGTAAGAAGATCTAATGCTAATAAAAAAACCCCCATACATAAGGAAGCAGCAAATTAACGAGACCCCAAACCTCGAATTTTAGAATGTAAACTTGGGCCATTTAATTAAGCACCCTGGTTTTTTCCAATTTGCAAAGTTTCATCAATTCCTTTTAGACCTTCTGTTACTGTGAATTGTGGTAGGAGAAAAACCAGATTTTGCTAGGGAAGGAAGGCATTCTTGCACAGAAGCAGCTCTGTGCAACCACTGCCATAAAGTTTTCTACCATTGCTCCTTTTGCTTTTGTTTCAGGTGCTCCACCATATCCTGAGGTGCCACCTTCTGACATCTTATCATACCTGCAGAAACAGAACATTATGAAGCAGCCCTCAAGCTGCCAGCAAGCCATGTAAGCCACTTGCTTTACGGGCAACTGAACGTCAGGTTGGCAGAGCTAAATGGAAGTGAGACACAGAAAATGAGATTTTACACAAGATTTCTAAGTCTAGACTATACTGAGAGTGTAACCTGTTAGCTGAGACTTGTGTCTGCCACATCTCCTTACTGGGTTCTGCTGCATAAAATGCCTGTGGCCAAAATCTGTCTGTTCTCTTGAAAATGACACTTGTTTCTGTTTCCTTAAGTGCTCTTGCATTTTGCTGCTCTGCTGCTTCCTTTCAAGGTGCAGCCCTGCTGGGGAATGATTTTTCTCC
Source organism: Cyanoderma ruficeps (assembly GCA_008694505.1). Lineage (NCBI taxonomy): Eukaryota > Metazoa > Chordata > Aves > Passeriformes > Timaliidae > Cyanoderma > Cyanoderma ruficeps. The sequence goes on from VZDJ01000015.1 coordinate 765,851, forward strand.
TCTAAGTTACAGGATATTCTCTGAAATGAACCAAGTATCCACAGGGACAATCTGAGGTACATTTCTTTGCATGATGACATGATTTCATCATTTACAGGTACTGCATCATGAAGTCCTGCTGGCAGTGGAGTGCAGCTCACAGGCCTTCTCCAGCAGACCTCTTGTGCTCCCTGAAAACAGCCATGAAGACCAGCAATGGGCACACAGTGCTGCAGGTGCCTGAACCAGTGGTGCCTGAACTCTATGCTGATGCTGCTGGTGTTGATGTGCACAGCCTGGTGAGGGAGTACACGATCCTCTGAAGGGTCCTTTCGTATTTTGGTAAAGGAGAAAGAAGTCTCAGAGTTTTCCCTTTCTAAACATTTTGCAAGCTCGGAACGAGGTGCGGGTGCTGGAAGGGATCGCTTTGTTCTTCAAACATCTATAAAATCTCTCCTCCATGCCAGACACAAGAAACTGTTATCATTATTGCTGAATCAACTTGTTGATATCGTTCTGCCAGTGGTCATTTGGGAGGGAGTAAAGTGTGTTTAGGAAGCTGTAGAAAAATGTAATGAGAAACTTGAGTTAAAGGAGCGTTAGGTTTGTGTGGCAAGGTTTTGGTGATGGGGTGGACTGCAGAGGTGACTTCTGTGAGAAGATGCCAGAAGCTTCCCTCAGCTCCACGATGGACCTGCTGCTGGTCAAGGCTGAGCCCTTCTGCAACACTGGTAGCACCTCTGTGATTACATATTAAGAAAGTGTAAAAAGACACAGGAGTGTGAATGTGAGAGGAACAGCTCTGCAAACGCCCAGGGCAGGGCAGAAGGAGGGGCAGGAGTTGCTCCAGGCTCCAGAGCTGAGATTCCCCTGGGATTCCATGGGGCAGCCCAGAGAGGTGGCTGAGCCCCTGGAGGGCAGGGGAGTGCAGAGATCCATCTGCAGCCCCTGGAGCTGCCCATGCCAGAGCAGGGGGATGTCTGAAGGAGGCTGTGACTCCAAGGGAAGCCTGTGCTGGAGCAGGATCCTGATAGAATCCATGGAGAGAGGAGCCCTCATTGGAGGAGGACTGCGCCTCATGGAAAGGGTCTCGTGCTGGAGCACTTCATAAAAAACAACCCTTGGGAAGAACTCATGTTGGAGAAATTCCTGAAGGACCTAGTCTCCTTTGGAGGACCCCACCCTGGAGCAGGGGAAGAGTGTGAGGAGTCCTCCCCCTGAGGAGGAAGGAGCAGCAGAGACAATGTGAGGTGAACTGACCACAACCCCTGTTCTCCCTGCTGGATGAAAAGAGGAGAGAAATTGGGAGTGAAGCTGAGCCTGGGAAGAAGGGAGGGGTGGAGGAAGGTGTTTCAAGATTTGGTTTTATTTCTCATTATACTTCCTAATTTGATTAGCAATAGACTAATTTTTCCCAACTTGAGTCTGTTTTGCCCATAACAGTAATTGGTGAACAATCTCTTGCTGTCCTTATCTTGACCTGGGGGCCTTTTCTTATATTTTTTTTCCACTGTCCAGTTAAGAAGAGGAAATTATGGAGTGGCTGGATGGGCCATTCAGCCAGAGTCAACCCACCATGAGGTTTCTGGGAACTTTTTCCCATCTTTTCTGTCCCAGGAAAATGCATCAGTTAGGTGTTTGAAAGAGGAGATGTCCTGGGCAACATGCTGGGGTGGTATTCAATAAATGTCTGGGATTTCTCCAGTGCTTTATCCTCCAGCTTCCCGTGGGAGCATGGGCACTGTATACAAACACATAAAGCCATAAACAATCCCCACGCCTCCTTGCCCAACAGCAACAAAACCAACCAAAACCCTTCATGTCTGTGGATGCAGAAGCTGTTACACAAATGTTACACATCTTCATGGAGAGTGTGCTTTCTGTGCAGGTCACGTGGGTACTGCAAAACTTAACCTGAAATTATTTGATCATGGATTTTAATGGACAATGCAGACTTTGTAAAAAAACTAGAGGCACTCTAAGTTGTGGCTATTTTGCTTTCATTTAAAAAGAAGCAGAATCAGTCTGAAACAAATTTTCTCACTTGTGTTTGTGGTTTCTAAAGATGATAGTGTCTTAGGCTTTTGTTTCTCTTTTTATTTTGGCACTTTGAGCATTAAAGGTGCTTGTGAAAAAATACTAAATGCACATTAAAGGAATAATTTTACCATTTTGTGTGAAGAGTGGATTCAGTGTTCACTCAGCACCCTCCCACTTAGCATGGCTCTGTTCTGGTTTCCATCAAAATTTGTTGGTCTTCTTCCAGAAACAATGGTAAGAAGTTTTGTATTTTTAATGCAAAATGACACAAATTAAATAGTTGTTTTTTCTATGTCACTTAGGCTTTGTGGGAAATGATGATTCCTTCCATAAATAAATGTCATGTGAGTTCATAGAGTATGTGTGTCACCACTATACACTGGGACATTGTGAGGTCCATTCAAGAGGGAGCAGTCAGCTCTCTGACTTTTCCTATGGTGTTGGCTAATTGCCACCTGGATCTTCATGAACCACTTGGTGTAAATCTGACCTGGAGAATTGAGATACCTTCTTTTCCAAATGCTAAAATAATAACATCCTCTTCTCTCTCCGTCACTTGAAAGCGGGTTCAAAGGAACTTGGTAAATTAGGTCAAATTCACATTATCTTTGGTGAATAAACTATTCATTTTAAAAAGCATTTGATTGGTTCAAACCTCCCACTCAAGAGTGGGACATTCAGAAAGGTCTTGCCTGTGAAAAGTGGGTATGTGGCAGGTAATACAATCCCAGAGCTGTGAAAGCATCCCCAGTGCTGCTGCAGAGCTGACAGATAATGCACAGGGAGCCTTGTTCAACAGAGAGCTAAAGGTAACAAATGCAGCACTGTTCTCAGAGCACAGAAGGCAATGCTCTGCTTTACACAAATGCTCATATTTTATTTCTGCTGTGTAAGCTCTGACCAAGGGAAACCCATGAGAATCCAGATGCTGAGCACCTCACAGCCTCTAACAAAAGATCTACTTTGGTTTCCTGTGCAAGTGAATCTGTGCCAAGACCCTGCTTACGACTTTGCCAACAGAAAGGCATTTTCCTGCTGTCTGCTAAGATGTAATTTCATTTACCTTCTGTAAAGTGGCCTCATTCATTCTTAAGAATGTAAGCATTCTTAATCTGATTTAGCTTCTCCCTTATATTAGTTTGGAAGTGACTGAATCTAAATTAGAATAAATTTTAGATGTGGCACTTGGGGACGTGGCTTAGTGCTGGGCTAATGGTTGGAGTCAATGATCTTAAAGATATTTTCCAGCCTAACTGGTTCAACAATTCCAGGACTCTATGATTAATGATTCCCATCCCTTAAGTCAGTGGAAGTGGTGTTTTACAGCGGGGAGAGTGCTTCAGTCGCCGGTGTCTCACAGCAGCACAGTTTGAAGAACAGAATCGCTCCCCTGGGCTGGGCGATGCCCTTCCCAAAGGCTCTCTGCTCCATCCCCACATTTCCACCTGGTCGTGTTCGCCGGGAAGCGCTGCCGGAGTTCCTCCAGCTCCTCGCCGAAGCCACCCGCAGGTGGCAATGTTGGATGTGTTTTTAAGGGTTTTGTCACACGGAGCGGTCCGTGGATGCAGCGCGGTTGTCTTCTCGCTCGTATTTTCCATCTCACGCATTGCTTCTTGTTTATTTTCATCCTACGCCGGGGCACTCAGCATTCCAGTGTTGAGTTCACTTCAGGTTTGTTGATACTTGTGCCTAATCTTTCATATTTCGCAGGTTTCCCAGGAGGGTTTTGTGGGGCAGTAGAATGCTGGGAGCATGGAAGAATAGATTTTACTGAATTCTCTTCTTGATACTTTCTGTAGCTGATACTTGGCTGACCTTGACCGGCTCCGAGGAGGTGTTAATCATCACTCCATGCTCAATACATTGAAGACTCCTTTAGGCAAAGGAGCCTCAACACTTTAAGTACTGCGACAAGGAAGAGAGAGTATAATTTCTCTTTTTTTCCCCACAGACATGGAGCTGGCAGATGCTAAGTCCCCCTAGACTTCATTATCAAGGACTCTGAGGGCAGCAGCAAGGCAAGATGATAACAGTGGGAATTCCAGGATGAATTTTGGCAATCTGTTATAATGAGAAATATAAAGACAGGAGGTGGAAAGGAGCTTTTGGTAAACTCTAGTGATGCCTTAAGTTTTAACTTTCATGTATTTCACATTCTGTGGTGCCCAGAGGTGCAGCTCTGAGCTCACAGTCAGTGTCACTCAGCTCTGCACACAGCAGGGACACAAAACAAATCCTTTTCCTGCTCCACACCAAGGACAACTTTCAGCCCAAAAAGCACAAACAAGGGTGGGCTGGAGGGAGGGACAAGAAGGATGGGACCTCACAGCCTGGGGCTGGAATTGGACAATTCAACCCCAAGATGTAAATGGAACAAAACTTATAAAAATGTAAGACTTTGTGACAATTTGTCCATTTTGTGACCATTTTGGGTCCACTTTGGGTGTAGCCCTGGTCAGGCCCTGTCCTGCCCAAGGTAGATCCTGGAGGCCTTTCAATAAATCCCTGCTTTATTTTCCTGCTCTGTGCAGTCTCTGTTTCAGGTCAGCCTTCTCAAGGCATCAGTAGCATCTCCTCTGGAAGCCACAAGGATCCCACAAATCTCACATCCCAGCTCTCTTACTCAGCTAGATGAGAGAAAGAAATTCCCACCCTCTTCAGTAGAAGCACTAGAGAGAAACCAGCACTCACGGCTGGTGATTAACTACTGCAGGGAGCAAAAAGTTATTTTAAAATCTCTTGGTCCCTTTTAAAATTCCCTTAAATCTAGTATTGCCTGTGTAGTGAAGATCATCAGTCTGTAATGCTCAATTATCCTGCACATGTTGTGGGGCTGGTGAAAGGCTGCAGCTCCTGTATTTTGGTTGTTTTGAATCTATTTTAAACTGTCTGAAGCACACTCTTTCGTGATGGTCCCAGAGTACCACGGTGAGGTCCGTATCCTGTTCCAAACAGGGTGAGAAAAAGAAACAAGTCCTGTTTCTATCACAGATTTCAAAGCTCTTGAGGAACAGAAGCAAGCCCCAGAAGGTGCCAGCAGTTGTGAGGGGAACAACTAAACCCATCAAAATTTAAGTATTGAATTTAAGAACCTAGGCACGGGAGGATTCTTCTTTTGCCATTGGAGAGAATCACCATTTCTGGAGGAAATTCAGCTGTTAAACTTTCTACAAAAACTGTATCAGAGCTGAAAAATGACTATGGTTCTAACTCAGGCATCTGAGGGAGCAGGAATTCCTGATTTCTCAATTCTTAATAGTCTGTTTTTATAGAAAAGCAATAACATCGCTTCTGTGATTTTTTTTTCTTTTTACAATTATTTGCATGAGCATGGGAAAAGTAGTACAGAAGTGTTAATAACTAGACTAGAAACCACTGATTATGCTTCAGCTGCATGAAGCAGCTGAAAAAACTATCATTGTGCAGCTCATTTCAGATATGGAAATTATCTGCTGTGAGCACTGCTCTCCCACAGGAGACTATGCCAGCATTTGAACTTTTGTTTCACACACACTACTAGCAGTAGGACTCTGATCAAGGAAAAAAAAAACAGCCTTAACAGTAATCCCACCCTCAGAAACCCTCTGGAGAACTTGCTGCTGAGAAACCCTGTCCTGGAGGCTGCCAGAAGCTCTAATCAGCTCATATATCAAAGCTGGAGCACAGCCTGTCTGCTCCCCTCCTCATCCCCAGCAAGAGTTAAAATAATTCTCATGGGTCAAGCTACAAATCTGAGAATAAGCAAGGAAATATGCATTACTACACTCTGCAAGATTGTGAATGGATGATGGAGATCAAGACAACGCTTTGATGCTGCATCCAGTACATTCCTACATATATTCCAAATCCTGCTTTTCTGTGGATTTAGTGAGCCAGGGGTGAACAGAGGCATGTGCTTCGCTTCCATGCTTTATGCCAGGCAGGCACGCTCACATTTTTTCCCTTTGTTGGCATCCAAACAGGGTAAATTGTCACTTTACCAAAGCAGTTAATTTATCACAGGCTGAAAGGTTAAACTGGGCTTTTCCAGTCAGGAGACGTTTCTTCCTCTTTCCATTGCAAGCCTTTAAAAGGTCACACGGTCCTGGCCAAGGAGTCCCTATCAGCACCAGACTGAAGGAGCACATGTGGCTGTGGCTGCACAGCTCCCTCTCACTGCTTTCACACAGTTTCTCAGATGTGGGCATGGATCAAACCCCTAATTGTACTTTCATCTTCATAAATCCGTCCGAGTTCACTTTCTCCAATTATTAAGTCGTTCGGTTGACAGCAGAAAGGAACAAAAACAAAGACCAAAAAACCAAAAACAAATAATAAAAAACACAAAAAAGACCCCCCCAAAATCCACAAAAAAACCCCAAACATCAACCAAAAAAACCCCAAAAAACAATCCCCTCAAAAAAACCAACCACAAAACCCAACCAAAAACCAAACCTGACCAGCAAACCAGATTACTCCATGAGATAACACCTTTCTTTTTTGTGATTTGGGCAGAGTGAGTAGCAACTTCAAACCTAGACACCCAAGAGGCCGCCACTACTCCACTTTAGTGAAGAGGATGGGATCAGGGTATGGGTGGCAGCCACTGCTGCACTCAAGTGTTTGCTTGAGGATCCTCCCCAGTCCTGAACAATGGGTAAAAGTTGTAGGATGATCTACGGGAATCCTTCAGTCTTCTTAAACCCTATAAAAACCCTCAGATTTTCAGGTAAATGTAGATTTCCTCTCATAGGAAGGTTGTTAATGATACAGGCTCTAATGTGGGGTTATTTATTTTATTTTATTTTGTTTCCAGCTGTAGAGCTGGTGAAAGCTCTTTTGTAGAGCAAGTGTCTTTATCAAGGAAGCAGCACTATCAGAAGTTCAACTTTGGTGCTTTCACAGAGTAAACATGACTTTCCTAAACAAGCAGCCAGCCCTACAAGTTTCGCTGGGGCTACTCTTAGAAAATATTATTGCTCAGTTGAGCTAAGGCAACCCTGGAATATCCTGTGTGAGCAAGTGGGACAAGAGGTCAATAACCTGGTAATAATTTTATTCAAGAGATCAAATAGCTGTAAATTATTCCTGAGGTGGGCAAGATTAAGGCAGATAGGAGCTAAACTCTTGTGGTCATGCAGAGTTTCAGAACTCTTGTTCCAAGTCCAGGCTTTTTGGAAGCCAGCGATTAAATGTGGGGGGGAAAAAAAAAAAGAGAAATGTTTCAGATAATTAGAACCATTTACTCAGTGGGAAAGGGCACGAACTGCAATTTCTTAAGGACCAGCAAATGTAGAAGGACCACTACCAGCTTGGTTGAACTCCAAGAGCACATCTTCCATATTAAGGTTAGATGATTCCCAGCTGGGGTGGCAGGCAAAAGGACTCTTGTTGGGTTTGGGTTTTTGGTGGTTTTTTTTGCTATCTAATTCTTATTTATTTGCCACATATAATGAAGTGTGGCATAAAGTAAAATGAGGCAGGACGCTGTAGAAATTTTCTTTGTAGACATTTGGGTGGTCAAAGCCTTGGTGGGGGGCTTGCAGTAAAAGTTAATTCTGGGGCAAGCCTTGCTTTGCATAATGAGAAACTTAAACAGCTGGAGGGCTCTGGGAGATCTGGATGTGGCACTCCAGCAGCTTGGGGACCATCTGCAGTCGCTTTCATTCCTGTCTTCCTCTTAACCCTCTAAATGATTTGCCAGTAAATCATCCAGTGGAAATGGCAAAACAAACCATAGGTTCTGAATCAGGAACTCCTGCATCACATCAGTGAGTTATAATTGGTTTATAGCAGCATTTTTTAAAAGATGTAAAAATTAGAAAGAGGTGCAGTTTAAATTAAGACATAAGGAGACAGTCTGTTGAAATAATTTGAAAATTATTTCAAATCTCTGTCCAAACACAAGTGAAACTGAACACGAACACAGAGAAATTTAGTCACTTTCTTTACTCTGCATTTCTCTTCCTCTACTTTTGTTCATAACTACAGACAGCTCAGATTAAATCTACATTTAAACTCTGTGTCTGGATGTGAATATTCTTGCTCAAATGGTACAAACCACGGTCCCAGATCCAAACATCCAAGAAAAAAGCAACAAACAAGCATTGGATGATAATGCAAATCTTGGGATGCTTGAGGAGTTCTAAGCCAGCAAGTGTGAGCTCAGAATTGAAGCTGAACCCTGACCCACACATGAGCTATGGATTCCTGGGTTATTTGCACAAATCATTCCTTATAAAGCAATTTTTTATCATATTTAGTTTGAAAAGGAACACGCAGAACCCAAAACACAGCAGCCCTACATTCAGACACTGCCCTTTTTTTTCCCCCCAGCCAAATATTGCTCTTCTTTCTCCCTGGAAAGAGTGGGAACCACGGAACAAACATTATTTTAAATGATTCAGTAAAGATTTTGGTTAAAGGAGCAGCAAACTGCAAAAAAAATTGGGTAATGGTATAGGCTGCATCAGTATGCTGATAGCAAATAATAGGAATATATTACATCTACCATTTATACACGTGTACCACTGAACTGTGCAAAAACAGGAGTGGTGCCAAATAACCAGATGAACAGCAGAGGGATTTATTGGAGAAGAAAGCCAAGCAACAACCTCTACATCCAGAGAACAAAGGTGGAGGCATTCTAACATGCCTGAATTCTGATTCTCAATTCTGACCCGTTTTGAATAGCAGGTTTGAGGGGGGGAAAAAAAAAGGATTTTGTCACAACAACAACAAAAAAATCAGTTCTGAAAAACATTATTTCAATACCTATCTAGAAATTATTTTACTGGGGAAAAAACAAAAGAAAGTTCAAAATGTTAAAATAATAGTAAAGCTATTTCTTTCAGTAGTTTTTGCTCCAACTTCCTACTAACCCTTACTCCTACTAATCCTTACTCCTACTTTACAACCCACTGACATGCCCACAGCCAGCCCCTTCTATCTCTTACAAGCTCAGCTCTTTACCAGTCCTTATCATTTGACCAAGATCATTTCTTTGAGGGCTTAGCCTTGCAAATTACTGATTTTCTGCCCCAGTCTACAAAGCGCTTGGGCAGACATTAGGCTTCAGTGAAACTGCTGATGGAGTTAGAGTTAAGACTTGAGTACTGTTTTGGATCAGGGCCAGAGCAGGTTTTTCTTCCCAGGATTAAGTCCTAAATCTCCCTTCAGAAATGGTTCAGTTCCAGGTTTTTTTTTTACCCATTGTTTTGTTCTCAGAATTTCTTCGTTTGCTTTCATCTTTTGGAGGAAAATCAAGGCCTAAGGCCTGGCTCGCTCAGGTATTGTTGCTCTTTTACATGAGCATAATAACTTCAATGAAGTGTCTTAAATCAAATCTGGGGAAATGATTATCTGGGTGAATGGATGTGTTGATGCACTGCTGGTTTCGGACAGCTGGTCACTAGGAAAAAAAGCCTCTTCCCCACTGTACAGTTGCATAAAACTCTAGCAAAGTATAATTTTTCTCCTGTTTGTGATAAGGATGAAATGAGCACAGGGTCTTTGCCAACGAGATAATCACGAGCTCTCCCTGATAACAAGCATCAACTGAGAGGGCCTAAACAAGGAAGAGAGCAAAGGGAATTAAAATCCATTATTCCAATAAAGTTTAGAGGCCTGTATGTTTAAGGGTGCTGATTAATTTTTAGATGTAGCAAGTTTCAAAAACAAATTAGCAACATTTCTGGCAAAAATCGCCGAGGCAGAAATCTGTGGTGTGCCAATCCTCATTTTTGCGGGTGAGGTGTTGGAAAATTTTGGTTTCCTTTGTTCTAATTGATTTCAAAACATATCAAAAGTGAGCCCTTCACATTGCTGTGGATTTCAAGCTTCATTCAATTTCACTATTTTTTTTCAGTTCAAAATTATTTGACAAAATTTTATGAGTAATATCTTGGCATTTCCACGCATTGCTACACTTGACACCATTTTATTGCATGCTGATGGGCAAAATCTGCTCTGTCCCTGCCTTGTCAAAAGGATGCAGAATGAGAGATTCAATCCCTTGGCTTCCATGGAGTTTCTCTCCATAGCTCTGACGAAAGCTCAATCTAAACTTCAGCACGTGAGTGGATTTTCAGCTCACAGCAGTTTTTGCAGCTAAAGAGAGCAGAAGAAAGCAATCCCATGGCAAAGCTGGTCAAAGCTCATCTCAGACAGGCTGTGCAACAGAAAAACTACATAAGAGGCAAAGCAAATCATTTCAAAGTCAATCACGATTTAGGGAAAGTGAATCATCTGGCAAAAGCTCCATTCTGTATTTATCGACTGAAATGCATCTTGTCTAATCTAGTAAACAACAATACCAGCTCAAGCAAATCATTCTAAGCAGATCGTCCCTACTTTCATCTCAATAAAAGTGCTAGAATTTTCAATATTTGGTATTTTTATTAAAGATACAAACTGTTTCTGAGCAAACAGTTAATGGATCCTGATGTTCTTCAGTATTTTGAGCTCTTAGTTGCTCTTATTCAAAGAATTATTATATGGCCATCCCAACGAAAGCCCAGGTGGCTATTGAGCAAGTGTATGTAGGCACATATTTCTGTGAGGGAAGAATGCTTCTGGCTAAATCTAATATAATTAAGGACTGTAACAAAATCTGCTTTGGTGGAAATCAATGACAGGATGCCTGTTAATCCTTTATTGTCAATATTAACACAATCTTGTGCGAGCTGTTCCTTCAGGGGATGATTGAAGTAAGACATGCAGCCAGCAAGAAAAGCAAGCTGGGCTGGTCAGGGGCTGGGAGTATCTTGAGAGCATCTCATTGCAGATCAGTGCTATCCTGAATAATTCGATCAGTTCCACTGCCAGCACAAGTCCCTGCTAGAGCCAGGGCCCAGATAAGCTGCCTACATTTATATTCCTGGGTGGAGATAAGAGAAGATACCCTTGGTTTTGCTCCCAGAGGCCTTTTGGTGGAAAGCAAAGCAGGATTTGACTGCTGGTGTGTGCTGGGCTCTCGCCTTGGCTCTTGGTGTCAAAATACTCGGCACCATTTTATTGCATGTTGATAGGCAAAAATCTGCTCTGTCATCAAACTACTTGTCAGTCAAAATACATCTGGACCTAAAGACTGTTCCCAGGTTCTGGAGTCTGGAATTGTAGCCCAATTTAAGCAGAAAGTAAAGAATGGATTAAAAAAAAATATTTAGAAATGTGGAATTCTCTTCATGTCTTTTTAAGTAGCCTAATTAAAAATCTATTTGTCTTTATGTCCCTTCCTATGGGTGAATGGTACAGAATGTTGTTGTGCATGTGACTCCTGCAAGGACAGCTACTGCCTTTCACAGCAGCTGCAGCTCCCAAACCTACTTGAATTATCTCTCTGTTTATAAGGTATTGCAATATTAATCTCTTCTGTACATCTTCAGATCAAATAATCATCTCGTGAGCTCTTTCAATACATTACATTAAAAAAAAAATAAACAACACAAGCAGAACACGCACAATACAAAATTCCAGATTTAATCTATCCAAAAGCCTCCATAATTTAGCCTCACTAGGTGTATTCTCAGTGATATATTAATTAGATGATGCAAACTGTTATTTTTTCCCCTGGAACTCGGCCTTTTCCACCAAGCCTCACCCTGAAGGACAACGTTGCAGATAATCCACCTCACCAGGATCTCCCTCCCAACAACTGGCTCCTGAAGCCTTCAGGACTAATTAAAGCCGTAAGTAATCAGCAAAACTTGCCTATTGGCAAAGACCACAGCTGCAGGGCTCCTTATCTTTCTTGGATAGAGCTGTGACTCCTCAGGGATGAGGCTGTATTGGGTAATTAACACTGCTGTTATTAGCAGGGGCCAGGTAACCTGTATTCCCTTCTACAGCACAGTTGGTTTTAAAGGTGGTGCTTAAATGTCAATGTTGCTGTGTGAGAACAGGAGCATCAAACAGAGAGATGTCTTTAGGAAAGTATAATTCAAACCCAATCGTGAGACCCTGTTGTAAACAAATGCTTCCAACACTTTTTTCAGATATTCCCGATTAATCGATAAAGCTTTTCAGAATTCAAGTATTAAATTGGGCAGGCGGAGGATCTGAAGATTCTCCACCTGCTGCTTTTTGGAAATGCTCCCTCAGACAGTGGCACTGTCCTAAATAACAGAGATAAAACATTTCTTATTATGATTTGGCTACAGGGCTTCAATCTTATTCTACTGTGTCATCAGTTTGAAACCCAGCGCATCACAAAGAAGCCAGTGACGCTCTATTTTTGGGTGGGTTTTTTTGTTCTTCTTCTGTTTCTCCTATGTGTTAAATAAAAATATTCCAAGACTTTTGGTAAAGTCCCTTTCTAGAAGTTTCCATCCTGTGCCAGAAACTGGCTGGCTATCACATTTCAAAGCCTTACACCACACAGAACACTCCATGAACCTTTTCCCAATAAATTCAGAGCTCGTGTGTAACAACAATTTGTGGTTGATGCAGCGATTAATAAATGTTTCCACAAGTCAGCAGCCCTACATACCATCTCCCTACCTGGCACAGGAGTGGGAAGACACCTAAGGGAGTTACGAGTTTTAACAGGAAAAGGCATTAATTCCAAAAAAAAAAAAAATACATAGGGAGATGAAACATCTTTGCTCCCTTTGTAAGCAGAGATCAGGGTTTGCTGCTGTTAAACCAGAAATCAGAGTCTGCAGTTGTCCTGAGTTACCTGCAGGACTCCTTCCTTTTCTCCTCTGACAACAGAGCAGCACTGAGATGTCTCCTTTCCTTACATAAAAACCCTCCAAAATGATGAAACCACAACCCCAGTTTTTGGTTGTTTACAGGAGAGTTAAAATGTGCCTTTTCGAGCTGGAATACACGGAAATCAGGATTTAATGAGCAGTCCTGCTGCTAGTGCTAGCACAGCTCTGCAGATTTTTGATCACTCAACACAACCTTCCAATCTGTCACGTGACAAATGAACAAAATCAGGAAAATACTTCAAAATATAAGGGTGAGTGCTCAACGCTTGGTACAAACGAAAGAGAAATTTGCACCCCATTAGGGAAATTTCAATGCATAAGCAGCCTAATCTTAACACTATGTTTCTTCCACAACATTAATCTAAGAGCATTTTAATAGCTCAAAGCAGCACCTACACCAGGTTTCTCTAATTATCATTCAGAAGAAGACTGCAAGCAATTAATAGCTTTAAATTTCTTGGTACTACTGGAAACCAGTAACTTAATCAGAGTTTTAACACAGTAGAAAGGTTGTAAAGACTAAATTGCTATCTCTCTTGAAGGCAAACATTTTTACAGTGGATTATTTTCAGAGGATATTTTTAGTTTGGCTGGATGGTTCTCAGAGTTTTGGTGATTGTAAGTTTTATATAAGTCGTGGAAGAGGGTGGTTTAATGATGCAGATGGCACTGGGCCATGGAATGCACACGCTGCCTGCCTTAAAAAAAAAAGACATAAAACACGTTCCTCTCACCATGCCATCTCCAGAAAACCTAGAAGGGTTTCTATCTTTGTTTTATTTCAAAGTCAGCCTAGTAATTCAAATTTCTTTCCAGGGGTGCCACCCTGAGGCCCGTGTTAAATAGCTGCGTGCCTCAGGGGATGGTCATTTTGGTGAAAGGGTTTGTGGTTGTCAGGGGGATAACAGCGGACCCTAAAGCCAAGCTGTCTGCACCATTCAGGCTCAAGAGAAAGTGCAATCAAGGCCTTTATTCAGCTGCAGGTGATGATGGTGATTGCCTCAGATCTTATAATAAAGCCAGACAGACCATAGTTCACAATTAAAGTGGCTGTAAAAGGTCTTGGTTGTAAAAGTGGGAGGAAGACAAAACCGGGAGTTGGAACAAAGTTTGTTGAGTGAAAAACTCTCAGGAGTGACACGCTTTTCAGAATGCTTCTGTTGTGGTCTGGAGAGCAAAAAATTATCCGTGGAGCAAAGCTGCACACAAGATTGTACCATAATATATGTAATTTTAACAGATTTCTCGTCTTCTGTGAAAACAAGAATGAAAGCCATGAACTTTCCTGGTAGGTTGCATCACAGAGAATAAGAATGGCAAATTTTGATCTCCTGGAAGAGAGTCCCACACCTCCAGCTGCAGGACAGTCACTTCTTGGGAAATACAGATGGACCTTGAGAATAAAACCTTCAACACCTCAGTTGGGAAAAGGAGTATCTGAACAAGAGTAAATGGCTCCATCTGAGCTACTGAGCCAATGGGGAAAAAGGGAAAAAAAAAAAGGAGGAGTGTGCTAAACTCAATGCATCTCACCAAAATGGGTGACTTGAACTCTAGGCAGAGGTAGGATGCCTGTGGCCAGTCTCCAGCTGGGTGAGAAGGGTTGTTGGAAGTCAATTATACCAGCAGCGAATTGTTATGTTTAACTGAAACACCGGAGCCTCCAAGATGCCTTCAGTCAGAGACAGAGAAGATGGAGTCAGAGGTAACTCCACGAGCTGCAGAAAATCAGATCAGTAGCTTGGAGTAGATGTACATTAAATGGCTAAAGGTGAATGAAATAAGCCAGGCACCCCTGGCTGCTCTGAACAGGACACCGTGAGTCACACCCAGCGTGGGGACACCAGCTACAAACACTCTCCACGCTATGATCCTGTACCCAGGCTGGCCTCTCAGCCTCTTTTCTGGCTCAATCAGGAGAGGAAACAGCATAAAGCAGCCTGGGCACAGACACACACCCACCCCCAGGGCAGGATGGGGCCCCCCAGTTTGGCTGCCTGGTGGAAACCTCCAGCACGGAACCAACATTTACAAAACACCCAATCGCCCTCCTCTGAACATGAGAGATGTCAGAATCCGTTAATTAAACCACTCAAAAGATGATTACTGATCCAATTAACAGTCATTTTAGGCAAGAGCTGGTGCTCTCAAAGGCAACAGAGAGCTCAGAAAATGCGCTCAAGAATTCTTCATTAGTATCATGACTTCTTAAAGACTTCCTAAACATACATCAAAAAATCTGGAATGCAAATACCTTTCAACTCTTTTTTTACCAAGACTTTTGGGTTAGCAGCTGATGAACTTTTGTTAGTAATATCTAAACCATCTCTGCTTCATTCACCTATGTTACTTCACCAAAAAGACCTTGTGCTCTTCTATCCCTTGTGCATCTCCTTGCTTTGTCTCAAGGTCAGCACGGAGCTGCTGTTTTGGTGTTTCAGTCTGGAAAACAACAGAAAAGTCTTAATATTTCATCACTTTCTACAAGGATATTCTTCAGATAAACTGTCCTTTACTAGATGGAAGTAGAATATTTCACAGAAATATATACCACAGAAATCATCTTGACTGCAGGTACTGACTGGTCTTTTTTTGTTTAAGATCTCACAGTTTAGAATAAATTTCATCTGCAGCTGCCAAAATATTACAAAAATCTTATAACTAAGCTATTCCATTTGATATATTATTTCCCAGTGCTCATTTGCTCTGCCTCTGTATGCATTAAGAGGCAGAACAGCAATCTTGTGTGACTGAAGAAAAAAGTGCTATTTCATTCCCGAGACAGAACATTCAAGTAACAAATGAAAAAAAAACAATGTACCATTGGACAGCATGTTCCTCCACCATGCAAAAATATTGCAGCTAAATTATATTGTTCTAAATCATAAGTTTCCTGCAGAGTTTATATTTCCAACTGAAGCCAGAACAGAAAATAAAGTCAACTAATTTTAAGTATTACCTCTAAGTGTTTCTAAAGGAAACATTCATTCTTTTGCTCTTTTTTCCAGCTACATCCCAAAACATTAAATGAATTTTTAAAATACCTTTTATTATGGATGACACCGTACTAATTAAGGGTATGGCACAGGGATTAGAGAAGAGTGTTTCTTACGGAGTACACTTCATTTTGTTCCTGCAATCTTACCATCAGTGGGTTCTGAAATAATGAGCAGCTTAAATAAACCGGTGATTTAGTTGATCTCCATAAAAACGTTACATGGAAAACCATGGGATTTGTGTTTTTATGAAGATGGGAACCCTGGGTAAAGAACTAGAGACTTAATCTTAGGGGGAGGTTTTTTGGTTGGGTTTTTTGGGGGTTTTTTTTTGGGTTTTTTGGTTTTGTTTTTGTTTTTTGGGGTTATTTTTCTTGTGGTTTTAATTACTGCTTTTTATTGAATCCTTCAAGCTGTGCCATCCGTTGAGCAGGGAGTCCATCGGAATTTAACACGTGCTTAAAAGATTCTGAAAATCCGGCATTACCAGTTGCTTTTTCAAATAGTTCCTTTCAAAGTTTCTCCACCTCACAGGATAACATGCTGGAAAATTTGGGCTTGAAACATCAATTTTTTAACGTTTTCTTCCCTTTCATTGGAGGGTGTCTCTGACTGCTCCTCTCATTCTGTCCTGACCCACTTTTATGTTGGTTTATTAACCCCTCATTTACAAATGGTGCCTAAAGGTCTTTGTTGATGCCTGAAACTTCACGCACAAAGTCTCAGAAACCAGTTCCCAGAAACTTTGACAGGGAATATGATAACAGCAATTAGTACCCAAAAGCCAGACTAATTAGCAATAATGATTTCCAGATGAGGATGGAGAACCCACCAGGGCCATCACCTCGTGTCCTGCAGTCACAGAGCAGCACAGAAATGCTCAGCATCTGTTACCAGCTACAACTCTTCCCTAATTCTGCAAGAGCTGATTATCTTCACCAGCTGTGCCCTGAACAGAGAGGGGTCTGAGGCTCCTAAATCCCTTGATCACCTTATAATAATTATTATAATAATTAATTCAGGGATAGCTCTAAAAAAGTATTTACATGACACTAATTTGTCAAGTATTTCAACAGTTGGTTGTTGGGGTTTTTTTAATTTTTTTTTTTTTCTTTTAGAACTTGCACCCAAATATTGTGGAGCAAAGTGGAAATATCAGTGTATCATTCCCTAAAACAGCACCAAAGAGAAGGAATACATTTGAAGGCAAAATTACATAGTCCAAGCATGCATGGGAAGAGAGAAGAAATAATTTAGCCCCCACCAGGCCTGGGTAGGTGAATCAGATTTGAGTTTGCGAGGTTCATGGACAGCAGATCATCATTTTCATGACTGGAAAGTGCACTTACTCCTTTTCCTTCAGGATTTTTACAAGTGTCACCATCCCAGGGACGTGAATTGCACGTTCCAGCTGCAGAGTGCTTGGGTGCACAAAGGTTGGTTCCCTACCACAACACACTCCCAGCCCTGGGAGAAAACTGGTGGATTTGGATAGATGGGCAAGGGCAAAGATTGTAAAATATCCCTTAGCACAGCAGGCAGTGGTCATAATATATTTGCAGACAAACATTTATTAAATTGATGTTAGGTGTTATGGCAAGGAGGAGTTTTGAGACTCGAAGCAAGATGATGAATTATCTTTTTGTGAGCCTCTCCCAAGTGCAGCAGACAGGACAGGGGAAAACAGATGTCTGGAGAATTTATAAACATCAATGTGTCTCCCACAAAGCAGTGTATTGTCACACACTGTAAGGACAGACAGACACACCCTAAGCTGAGGAACACCCCACACTCAGGATTTACCTTGCAGTGCATTCCTGAGCTCATTTAAACCCTGGCCCTGAGAACAGACTTGGATCTGAAGGATTTGCGTAGGAAAGAAGTCAGGATCTGATCAGGCATAAAGATTCCTATTTAAAATCCACATCAACCTATGTGTCCCCTTGACACAAGTACAGAACAGTTTTATAGAACGTGAAATGGCCCCAGTGAAGGAAACGGGGAACGTGCTTGCCAAGACACTTCTGTGAAAGGCCATCCCCTGTCAAAGGCGCTGCTTGGATTCAGGACAGAAGATAGAAAAGTGCCCTCCTGCCCCTCCAGGCCTTTCAGTGAGCTGAAAGCAGCTGCTCCTCATCCTCACCTCCTTGGCCAGACCTGTGTCCCCTCCCTCCCAGGTGTAACCACGCTCCAAACCCCCAGCAATCCCTCAGTGTCTTGAAGATATTAACAGTGGCGGCAATTTCCCCTTCCCATTCTCTTGATTAAACAGAAGGAAGGAGGTAGGGGGAAAAAAAAAAAAAAAAGATGAGAGACATAAAACCCCAGATGTTGTCGACACCAATATCTGGTTCCACCAGAGAGTTTGAAGGCTGAAGCAATGATGAATTACAGTGGGGTCCCCACGGCAATCCAGATTGCAATCATAATACCACTGAGCAAGAACCAGGGCCAGCGTTCATTCATGTGAGCAGCAAATGGATTTATGACAATTTCCACCGGTCCTTTCAAAGAACACGAATACATCTGTAAGAAATTAAGATGACACACCAGCGTAACTCATTCATTAATAAAGTCTGGGATTGCACATTCGTTGCAAAATTTGTTGCGTTGGTTACCCGTGGGTTTTAATTCTATAAGTGTATTTAATTAAAACCATAACACAAATCTCTCTGGCAGAAGAGTGCTGTCCCACTTGCAGGCTATTCTGTAGGTGATTTAATTTTTAGTTTCCATTTACTTTGGTGCAGAAACTGAACTTGCTCAGGTTTACAGTAAGTAGATATTTAATCGCTACAAAATACGTGGAGGAGAGTTACAGCAACCCTGCTTTCTTTTTGATAACACAGCAATTAAAACAAAAACCTATTAAACAATGTCTCTGTGACCTAAGTGTGGAGGGAGAAATAACAATACCAGAAGAGCAAACCCTAAACGAAGAGCAAACCAAATAACAATAATCCCAAGCTGTGAGGGGATCAGAGCTGTCACAGCTGTCTGGCCATGAGTGTGGACTCTCAGCTTCCCCATTTTTAAGGATAAACTCTCAGGACACAACTTATTCAATGGTGAGAAGAAACAGGAGAGCAGAATTTTCACTTGGGCAATAGGAAGTGTATCTGTTGGCCACGTGTTGTAAAACATGAGCTGATACCTCACTCCTCTCCTTGGCAGTAGCTGCTACTGAGCTGGGCCTCTCAGCTCTGCTCGTGCATCACTGTTAAATACACCTGATAAAAACCCTGCTACTGCAAGAAACCCAAGCTGTGGATCTGTGTCTCTGCACAAATGTGCCAAATGAGACCGGAACAGAAGGTCTGTGGCAGGACAGAGGCATTTGCACGTGTGGGATCCACACTGTGCTGTGAAGGGCATCCCATGTTCATCTTCTGTGCCCCGTTTTGGCACCTCACGGAGCCAAATGGGACAGAAAGTTGAAGCCTGGGTTCTGCAGAACCAGAAGCTTCCACAGAGCACCTGATGGGGAGGCTGTACCTCCTCTGGCCACTGCATTAAGCCTGTCCATGGAAGGGTAAACACAAAAAAATACTCGCAGGGTTGTGGTCTTATTTATTCCATTAGAAATAAACACTTATTAAGACTAAACCCTACACCTTGTATTTCATTTTTCCTCTGTGTATTGAAAGTGGAGAGGAAGAGAAGTTATAAATGCTTAAGTTACCCTCAAGAAAACCCGTCATTATAAACTCAGTGTTTCACAGGCTACCAGGGAAAATATGAGAAAATGCAATATTAATTTAAACCAGCAATATTTCCTATTGAATACAAACCAAACGAACAGCAAAGTCCCTCCATAATTTAATGACAAAGTTGCAGTATTTTTCACTGTGCTAGATTTGTGTAACTGAGCAGATTTATGTACATTGCTGAGAGCCAACACAAAAAACATTTGGAAGGTATCCCCTGAAAATTAAGAAAACAATCTGAATCTTTTCCCTGTGAACCTTGAGTAATAGCTGCAAATGTTGTGTTAACACGCTATTTATTTGGTAGTTTTTCTGCTAGTTATCAAACATCATCTCAGCCCCCAGCAGAAGGGCTGGGAGGAAGGGTGAAAAAACAAACCAAGTCACTGATTTGCTTTTTAATGTAATGGGATTTCCAGCTTCAAAAGGAAAAACAAAACAAAACAACAACAAAAACCACCAAAAAACCAATTTCCCACAATTTCCTTTCCTGCTCAGATACCTTTTCCACGTGTTACTGTCAGGGCTGCAGTGTCATTTTCTCTCCCAACTTTCAGGAGTCAAATGCCATTGGCTTTCACAAAAAAAGACACCTTCAGAAAACACATCAGAAGCATCCAGGATGAAAAAATAAGCCAGTGGAAGTGTTTGACATTAAAAAAGTTGCACCTCCAGACCAGGCAGAAAGAACTCTCCGGATTTTGGCAGCACCTGGATACGTCTTTTTAAGCCCATAAAATGTTATTTAGTGTTACTTGAAATTGTGAGTCTTTCTAAAATACTTCTGTCAACTGTAACTGCTTGGATGGATCTCTGTTAATCAATCCTGAAGCAGCATTCCTGTTTTGACTTAAGAACATGTGGCTTCGTTGGCATTTCAAGCTGTTCACACTCCTATTTCATTATCTGCTCCATTTTAATTCAATTAATTACTGGCTCAGTTCAGCCAGTAATTCCCATAAGACAGCTATCTTCTTGTGCTGGGCTTGCTCTCCCTCCTGGTGAAAGAAGAATAGTATCTAAGCATACCAAAGTGCTATTTTCAAAAATTAATTGAGCTGTGAAACACTACATGAAACTCACCAAAAGGGAGAAGTCTAAGCCACTTTCCTGTGATGGGTGGGGAAGAGGGTTCTCCTGATTTTCTGGCGGAGGCTGAATTCAGACTGACAGCACACAGATCATCAGGGATCAGACCCCAGCATTGTTTCCCTACCCTCAAATTTTCATAAAATGGAAGGGCAGGAAAGGAACCTCCCCCATCCATCAGCCACACGAGGCACTTCACCCACGGATCTCATTGCCAGTGCCAGGCTAACACCCGCCAGAACATTTTTTGATCAGCACAAATGGCAAAACCATTGAGAAAATACACCACGGCAGCCACAACAACCGAAAAAACATTTCTCATGGCAAAGCAAGGTGGCCTTTGATCTACAGGTTCAAGACTAAGGCTTTCAAAATCCATTTTGGGTAGAAAAAAAACCACCCAAAACCTCATCAACATTATGAAATGCAGTGAGTACACAGGAAACAAACAGCAACTGGAGCATTCCTGGACCAATCTTGAGTCTCAAGCCTCTGAAACCTTTGTCCATGATCAGAGTTTACTGAATTCTTCACCGACAGGAGAATTCAGCACAAGCTGACTGCACAGCCACTGGGATTTTAATGCCCAATAAATTATCTGCTGTTTTGGAAAAGCCAGTTATGGTATTTAATTTGACAGCCCCATGCAGGGTGAATTCCATAGACACAAGACAAATGCCAGCCCTCCAGACTAACACACGCATTTCCCCAGATGCAAAATACACATCAGTTGCTCTCTTAGGAGAATGGAAAAAGCTAATCCCTCTAAATTATGCAAACCAAGCAGTGAGAGAAGGTTTTAAAGCCTTTGCTTTTAAGAAGTAAAGTATAAAACACGCTACTGCTTTCATATCTGCCTTCTAATTTTTTTTGTTCTTTTCCTTGATATGCACTGCAACTATTTAGAGATCTGCTCCTGAGAGCCTGCAACTGGTACTTCTTAGAGGGAGTTAGGTTCTCATTTCTTTTCAGGACTATCACCCTGCCCCCTAAATGTTTATCTTGCTCCTGTAGAAAGACTTGGACCACGGAAGACCTTTTCCAGTCCAACTTCTATTTAATTTTACGTGAAGGAAGACAAGGAGGGGAGAGCTTTTTCCTTTTCCTCATCTGGTATCTCATTCAGATCTGAGCTGGAACAGAAACAGAGGACCATCCACTGAACTCTAAGCGTTTTCCAGCTCTGGTTCACATCTGTTACTAATGTATCTTTATATCACTGGATAGTTTAATAAACAAGGAAGAGAGAGCTGTCCGCTGAACTCGGTCTATCCTTTCAGAACTTGATCCCCGGCTCTGACACGAACCTCTTGCAGAGGCCGATGTATTTACATGATTCTTTCTGCCCGTTTGCAAATTGAACTAACAACGCTTTCTTTTGCCATAAGCCAAGTCTGGAAGGCGGGAGGAAAAGCCCAGAGGAAAAAGTTGGCGCTAAAGCAGTCTGATGGGACGGCAGCAGCCCTGCTGTCCCTTTGCTGTCACACGTGTCGGGACAGGAGAGACTGGCTCTACACAGGCTGGCACAGGCGGAGGGAGCGAGAGAGGGAAGGAGAACACTCGAGATGTTAAAATAAACTGCGGGGCAGCCTTGGCCGGACCCGCCAGCGAGCGCTGGCTCGCAATCCGTGCAAGCGAACAGCAGCTGCCCCACGTAATTAAAGGCTGCGGTACCGCCGAATTACTGGGTTGGGTCCCTTCCTTTCGGGCACGGGTCACACGCCGCGGGGGGAGCGGAGCCACCTCGGCCGCCGCCTCTGCGCATCCCTCCCGCTCTGCATCCCGCTCTGATCCGCATCCCGCTCCTCTCCGCATCCTTCCCATCTCCGCTCCGCATCCCTGGCGCTCCGCATCCCTCTGATCCGCATCCCTCACGCTCAGCATCCCGCTCCTCTCCGCACCCCACTCCTCTCCGCATCCCTCCCGCTCCTCTCCGCACCCCTCCCGCTCCGCATCCCGCTCCTCTCCGCATCCCTCCCGCTCGGTTCCGCTCCTCTCTCGGTGCTCGGCAGCCCGCAGGGGGCGCGGGAGGTCCGCGGGCGCTGCGGAGCCGCTGCCGGGCGGAGGAGCGGAGGGGCGGCGGGGCGGAGGGACGGGCGGACCTCTCCGCATTGTGCGGCCGGGCGGAGGAGCGGAGAGGGGCGGAGGGACCCTCCGCATTGTGCGGCCGCGCCGCTGCGCCGGCGGGAGCGCCCCGGGGCCGCGCAGGGCCGGGCCGGGCCGGGGAGCGGCGCGGAGAGAGGTGAGCACCGGGAGGACTCCGCGGGTGCGGGCACCGGGAGGATGCGGAGCGGAGGGAGCGGTGCCCGCAGCAGCGGGAGCCGCCCCGCACCTGTCCGGAGCGCTGGGGGAGCAAATCCCGCCCGGAGGGACGGAGGAATCAACACCTGCGCGGAAATGCGGAGTAGAGATGCGGAGCGGGGCAGCAGCTCCGCGGAGGGCGGCCGGGAGCTCTGGCGGGAGGAGGCAGGGGCCGGTGGGCCGGTCCCTGAGCATCCCGTTCCGCCACGTCCGGGAACAGTTTGTACCTCTCGCTGTCCATGCGGACTGACAGGGCTCTGATACTCGCCGGCAAAAGGGATCAGGAGCATTTAGAAGTCAGAGATGAATCGGGATCACTCTCGATGTAACGTGCCTTTGCCTTTTCTTTTTACGAGAGTTTTTGTATAGGAAATAGCCTTAGGCGCTTTTTTTTCCCTTCTTCTTCTTCT